>CM064495.1:2110216-2527599 GCA_032716605.1 Paralithodes platypus
TTAGAGCTAACTTCACTGAAATGGTTTGCATGCATATCAGTGATGCCGTGGGTGATCATGGGTTAAAGAGTCCGAATCAGTGTCCCGTAATGGAGAGAGTTTGGGACGGACAGTTCGCCCTTCAACACTAACAAAAATTTTCTCCACAGAGTTAGAGATCGGGGTGCGACTAGTGAAGGACGAGAGGTATGAGCGCCACAAAAGCACTTTACTTCGGATGATAATTGCGCTTGACAATAGCGCAGACTTGATTATCGCAAGTTTTGAGGTCACGTTTTTCAATGGTGATGGTGATGACACGGAAGCATTGAGGATTGAGTATCAAGATTGGAGAGGGAGGTTTTAATTACTCCGTTGCTTATACACCCACCCGGTTGAAGAATGCGCTCTAACCCTGTTGTTTGAATTTGATCATTCTAGCCAGTTTAGGGTGACCACCAAGGGACTCGTCGAGGATGTTGGCAAGTAGGAGGTGAAATGGTATGTGATGCTGTTCAGTATAGTTTAAGAAAGACATGAACATAATTCAAAGTTAACTTTGGGTGTGATCATATATCCGAGAACTCTTCAATATCAGCTGTGGATTCCCGTGTATTTCAGCCAATTAGCATTTTGGAGAGATTATATTGAGGTAGTTTGTGGTAAGGGTTTCAGGGGATCATTATTTTTAAAAGAATCGGGTAGTGGTCGCTGGAAAATCTTTCCTGCATAACCGACCACTCAAATAAAGGGGCGGCGTCAGTCGAAGCAAGTTAAAAGGTCTATCGCAGAGAACGCGTTGTGTGCTGCCGACCAAGATGTAGGCATCTAGGTTCAAACAGCAGAGGTGTGAGTCAATCAGAAGGTTTTCGATATGTTTACCCGTGGTGTCTGTAAACGGGCTTCCCCATAGTGGGGAATGTGCAATGAAGTCACCAAGAATGAGGTACGGATGAGTTAGTTGTTGTGATATTGAGAAGATCAGCTGTGTCATGTTTACAAGAGGGTTTGAATTGTAGGACGAACAAATAGTGAGGGATGGAAGCTGTGTAGGGAGATGGTAACTGCAGAAGTTTCAAATGGATTGGGATTTGGGGTGACGGGAAGAAAAGGATATTGGTAATGAACAAGAATTGCTGTAGGATAGTGTGGGGGGGTAATCGGAGAACTAACAGCGACAGAGGTATGTCTGGGGGGGATCACAATACCTTGCCTACATGCTGTAGGCATATGCATATTGGAGAGTATAAGCGAATGAGTTGTTGGTAATTCTCCCATAGAAAGGCGAGCTTGGTATCCGTTACCCGTTGAAGCCCCTGGACTATATTATAATATTGTGTTCACCCCCGTCCTAAGCCATTTTCCTTCTGTATTGTTTTGTTTTCTAAATGTGAGACAAGGATAAAATTAAAAAAAAAAAAAAAAAAATCACCTCGGATACACTTTTTTTTTTGGGGGGGGGGCCTCAAAAATTTGTTGAGCCAAAATGGAATAGAATTGGAGAATGAAGCAAAAAATACAAAAACACTCAGCTTGGTCATTTGGGTGGGAGGGGGGTCGAAAGGTTCGTCTCCCCGCATGACCCGGGCCGCTCCGGACACTAGTGAAAACTGAGTATGGCAGTGTACGGCTACATCCTAAGGAGTGTCTCACATAAATCTCCAGCCTCTAGCTCCCAATACGCCTGGAGTAATGAAGGTTCAAAGTGGCGGTGAACTAATGGGGAAGTATCCCACTAAGCCCACCACCACCAGCCGCGCGGCTGTCTTGCCCCCTCCACCTACCTGCCCGGCTCCCACCACACTAACGGTACCTCCCCCTCCTCGATCCCCGCCATTTTCCTACCTTACGAGCCACGTAACTGATTTTAAATTGTCGGACGCCACGTGATTGCGTCGCTGGAGTTGGTGATCAAACACGCCGCCGCATCACGTGCTAACGCTGGGTCGCACGGGTTAATGTCCAACTGGACCATAGTAATGAGGCATTTGTACAGAGGGGACACATCTGTATTGTGTGTGTGTCGTTTAAAGGGAGTCTCGAAGAACGGGAGTATAGTTGCTTGGCGGGATTTGAGACGTAGGGGCAGATGAATTGGGTAATTCATCGTCATTTATTGCAGATAAGTGTTTTACGAGTTTGGGAACAAGTGTTGGAGAGTGAAGGAGCTTTAGGCTGTAATGTATGGATAACGTCCTGCAGCGAAGTATGGGCAGTTATCTGTGTTAGGGGGAGAGTACATGCAATGAGGAAGGCGTTTGCGCGGAGCAAGTATTGAGAAATCTTGGCTTAGGAGAGATTTGGGGTGATGTACTCCCGAAAACAGTCCAGGAGCATCCGCAGGCACCAGGGGGAATAACCCTTGCTGCAGATCAAATGGGGGTTATCAGAGGAGGGTGGCACAGGTGTCACCAGATGCATAGTGTCCTTCAGGGTCGTGCTTTCCCCGTATGATTTCAAGAGGAATCGGAGTATTTGGAATTGTGGGGTGTTCATCAGGGGCTCGAATCACAGGGAGCGTCCTTTGTGAGTATACGTTTACGAGTACAACACTTTTCGTGAGGCCGAGTTTGTGGTAACGGGTGTCGTCCAACTTAAAACGATTGATGGACATCACATGCAGACCTTGTGAGTACCATTTTCGGTCAGATCGTAGTCAATGAGATTATTGTCCTTCCTGAATTGCGATCATTACGTCTGTTGGTGGAATGTCAGGGTGTTGGATATGAGAGACACAGAGCAAGGGGGTTTGTGATGTTGCTTATTGTTTATTGGACGAGCAGAGGATACAAATTTCCTTAAATGTTCTTCGAAGGGCTCTAGGATTGGAGGTTTTGTGGCCGGAGGAGAAAGTATTTTTCCGCAGTCGTGACCGTCCACAGTCTGGATCGTGATTAGGCATGGTCCCCAGTTGGGTGGGTGAGTCGTTGTCCGAATCCCGAGAAAGGGGCCTAACTGGTAGGGGCAATCCTGCGTTTTTTAGAAGCCTGTGTCCTTATTAGTTTGAGGTTTTTGTGGCGAAGGAGCATTTACTTGGTCATGGGTACGTCGCAACGACCTCCTCCTCCGTAGTCATTTACCAAAATTTCCATATCTTCCGAGATGCTGTTAAAGCCCTCGAATCTATTGGAAGTGGACAACCCACGAGAAGAGAGATTAGCGAGGCGAAATGTTTCACTGGAGTAGAAAACGTCGAGGACTGTTTTGTGATGTAGATGGTCCCTTCGGACGGAGAGTAGCAGCTGTTGCGGGAGGTCCATATCTCCCCGGTAGGGAGGAGCTTTGTCTTCGTCCCTGAGTTGCGTTTTCGGCCGCCCTGAGTGGGAGACCCTACGAGGCCTGTAGGTGTAGTATCTCCCGTTGGAATTTGTAATGTGTCAGTCCCCGATTGTTTAGCTTCATGGCATCCGTCCCAATTTGCGCATCTGGCATCCTTTGCCCTGTGCAGTGTTCCAGATCAATGGAGCTCAGAGCCGCAATATTGGCAACGCGAGGACAGCGTGCTCTGCACCGTGCAGTAGAGTGACCAAAACGCCAGCATTCTGTACATTGTCTAGGTCGTATACCGTAGCGACGTACTGGCCTTTGTCGTCCAGCTAGTTTGACATGCATGGGGAGGACGTGCCTCTTAAAGAATACCTTGACAATACGCAAACTGGGTCGATTATAGGCGTTGGGGCACAACATATTGTCTACTTTGACGATGGAGGTTCAGTAATGTTTCAAGCTTTCAAGATGCTTGGGGCCGAGTCTTTAAAGCCTTGATCAGCAATTTCGAAGTCCGAGGGGAGGGCCACTGTACCTATGCGCTGATTAAGGTATTAGTCTTCCTTACCTGTATACCTGCCAACGTGGGTGAGAAAATGGCCTTGTAAGGCTTCTGATTGTTCTTGTGTGTGCAGTCCCAATTCATGCGTTTTCCTTTCCCGACAGTGTGTACGGTGAAGTCACCGAAGGTCGAAGCAAGAGAATCATAGCAGAGCAAGATCGTCCATGGGGTCACCAGTGACCTCGAAGAATCGAGGCCAATCACGGGGACGAAACATGTCGTCTCGGGTCGGTTTTGTGACTGGGGTATATTGGGTACGACGACCTTTGTTCCGTGCGCTGGCTGAGGAACATGCGGCTTGATAGTTTGCACAGTAGATGTAATCCTTTATGAGAGGAATGAGGAGTGGATTTGTCGGTAGATTGTGAGGTCAGAGTTGAATCAGTGGTCGTTTGTGCATGATACACAGTATGGGCAGTTGAATTCCCTTCAGTACCGGTACTCAAGGTAATGCAACGGCCGAGGGGTTAGTTGATGTGACAGTAGCCTTTGAGATCTTGGAGGTACATAAGCAGGTTTGTTGGAGGTAGCAGATCCGCATCCTGAGGTAAGATGGTAACAGATGTAGTCTCAGACTGGTCAGGGATACACGAAGTATCCGTAAGGGTGTCCGCTTCATCATTAAGGTCCTCGACTGAATGAATAGGTAGTCTAAGGCTAGATCATGATTTGGTAATTTAGAAGTTAAGGTTGAGACCGTGGGGTTGTCATCGCTAATCTTGGTCACAGCGGCAGTACTTTGCATTGGAATTGATGCCGGGGAAACCAACTGATCGATCTCTCTATCCGACGATGGAGAATTCGTCACATTATCCGTAGAAGGCTGGCCACGGTCAGGGATATAGGGGGGGTCCATAGAGAGGGGTGAGTCCACGACGGTGCAGGGGCCGGTAAAGAATCCGGCATAGTGCCACCACCATCCGAGAGGATGACGGTCAAGGAGGTGAATCAGTCTCAATATCCATATCCATGCCAGTGCCGGTGATCAAGGGTTCAGAGGAAGTCTCCATATGACGAAGGTATTATGATTCGTCCGGGATAAGCTCCATACCCACCACGGAGGCTATAATTAGAGGACTTGGTATTTGCCCTAGGCTCAAACCCTGATATACATCCCTACCCCCTGTGCTTATAGACGGTCAACATCGTCAGCTTCGGGTCCAGCACTGAGAGCGAGATTTGACGATAAAAGGTTCCCCTCGTGCGTGCACGTCAGGTACTCCAGTTCTATGGGTGGAAGGGAACGCCGTCCACATCCACCCTCCATCAATTATATAGAGTAGTCCAGTCGTCAACGATAGAAGAAGGGGAAGCAAAGAAAAGGACAAAGTTAGAGAGGGAAAAAGACAGAAAAGTGGTACCTTGCAGGCCTCTGGAAACCTACGAGGAGGGAGGTCTTGGTCCACTAGGGCGGCGGAGCCTCGCCCATAAGAATGTCTGTCCCCCTCTATGAACAGAGTCCCACCGGCCAAGCTTCAAGCCCCGCCACTGCGACACAGTGACTCCCTATCGGCGGGGACAAGCAAGATAGACAAGGTATATACAGTAGGTATGAAGCGATGCAGGAAGTTAATGCAGAAAAGAATATAGGAGTAGTGATAGACAATACGTTAAATTTCTCAGAACACTTAGCGGAAAAGATAAACAAGCCCGATAGAATTGTAGTGTTGATAAGGATGACATTTGTGTCACTTGACGAAGAAATCTTCAGGAATCTATACAGCGCTGGTTAGGCCGCACCTGGAATATGCGAACCAGGTGTGGTCTCCATATATGGTAAAGGATATACAGTAAACTTCCGTTAATCCGAAGGGCAGCGGACCGGCTCTCGTTCGGATTAGTGGATTTTTCGGATTATCGGACTTAACCCCTATGAACCTGTGTATGACGAAAACATTGAGACATTAGGCCACCCAAATGACACAATGGTGCACACACACATATCATATGTTCATGAAATCACTTCAAAAGTTTACCATTGTCATTGTAGCCTATTAACTACTTCAAAACATTCAGATTAATGGTCAAAGGAATCTGCTGATATAAACTTCTTCTTCTTCTTCCGTCTACTAGGCAGCTTGTCTTGCTCTTGAAGATCAGATGTGGTTCGGGAAGTAATGCCTTAACAACGGCACTTCCCTGAGAGGTTCTTGTAATTTTCCTTTTGTGATTTTCCTTTTGTGACGTGCTCTGTTATATTATATTGTATTGAAAGCACCCTTGTCTTGTTGTCTTGAAAGCACCCTTGGGATGCTCCGATCACTGAACTATAAATAGTAGCGTATCGGAACATCCAAAGGTGCGTTTTCAAGCTCAAGACTAATACGTCCAAAGGTGCGTTTTTCAAGCTCAAGACTGAATGCGCTTGCAGAAAATGCGGTGCAAGCCAGTAGCGCATCGGAGCGTCCCAAGGATGCGTTCAAGAGCAAAACAAACTCTCTAGCAGACGATGTGGAAGAAGAAGAAGACGAAGGTGTTTACGATTATATCAGTAGCTTCCTTTGACCATTAATCTGAATGTTTTGAAGTAGATAATAGGCTACAATGACAATGGTAAACTTTTAAAGTGAATTCATGAACATATGATATGTGTGTGCTCCATTATGTGTCATTTGAGTGGCCTAATGCCTCAAAAAGGGGACTTTGGGACTTCTTGAAAGGTGCGTTTTCAAGCTCAAGACTGAATGCGCTTGCAGAAAATGCGGTGCAAGCCAGTAGCGCATCGGAGCGTCCCAAGGATGCGTTCAAGAGCAAAACAAACTCTCTAGCAGACGATGTGGAAGAAGAAGAAGACGAAGGTGTTTACGATTATATCAGTAGCTTCCTTTGACCATTACTCTGAATGTTTTGAAGTAGATAATAGGCTACAATGACAATGGTAAAACTTTTAAAGTGAATTCATGAACATATGATATGTGTGTGCTCCATTATGTGTCATTTGAGTGGCCTAATGCCTCAAAAAGGGGACTTTGGGACTTCTTGAAATTCGGACCATCGGGTGAATTCGGATTTGGCCTCAAATTGAAAAATTCGGACTATTGGGAGATTCGAATCATCGGTCGTCGGATTAACGGACTTTTACTGTAGAAGCAGTGGAGAAAGTGCAGAGGAGAGCTAGCAAGCTAGTACCAACGTTGAAGAACGCGGGCTAGAGCAGAGGTTGAGGACACTGGGGCTTCCGACACTGGCATATAGGAGAAAGAGAGGGGATATGATAGAGACTTTTAAGATAGTGTCAGGAATGTATGATGAGGATGTGTGTGAAGGTATTTTCTTGATGCAGGAGGGAACAAGAACGAGAGGACACTCTAAGAAAATTTACAAAGAAAGAAATAGGCTTGAAAAGGCAAAGAACTCATTTTGTGATAGAGTGGTAAATGAGTGGAACGCACTGCCCCAGTATGTAGTCGATTCCGAATCAATAAGGAAGTTTGAAAGTAATCTTGATAAAGCATGGGAAGACAAGATTTGAAGTTTGATTATAAAGCAAAAATACAGAATAGTAAAAATGTTGCGTCTGCTACCGCCGCCGCCAACACCGTGAACGACCGCAGCAGTGCGAGTACTGGCACTGAGCTGGATACACAGGCCTAGTTTGCCCTTTTCCAGAGGATCTACTGTAAGAAACTGTAAGAAAATCTTAATCTCCATTAAGACATTTATTCACCATTTATTCACCAGGGCCCTCCCTAATAACATTTTCATGGCAGATTTGACAATAGGTAAAAGTGATCACCTATTACTAAAATGGAAGTTGACCTCGAGTAATGCCAATAGATTAGATAATAGCTACATAAATGACAGATTAAATTATAGTAAAGCTGATTATGTATCCTTGAAAAGATATTTAGAGGGAGTAGATTGGGATCTTATTTTGAAGGAACAGGACGTACAAGGTAAATATAGTAGATTCCTCGAAATTTATAGAGTAGGAACCAATCTGTTTGTCCCAAGATATAAAACTGGAAATTTTACTAAGCAGAAAGATTGGTTTAATTTGAAATGCAAAAGAGCTTTGGGTAGGCGTGATGCAGCTTGGGCTAGATTAAGAATAAGGAACACTGAGAGTAATCGGAATAAATATAAACAGGAGAGGAATAGATATGTTAACATAATTAGGCAAGTTAAAATGAACTATGAGAAGAACATAGTAAATAAATGTGAAAGTGACCCTAGATTATTTTATAAATATATAAACAGTAAGTTGAAGGTAAAGAAACAAATTACTAAATTAAGAGTTGATGCTAGGACGTATGAAAATGTATCGGACATGTGCGAGGTAATGAATAACAAATTGGGGTCAGTTTTACTAGAGAGGAAGGTTTTGACGAACCACAGGCGGGAGTACTGGAGAATGGTCTTAGTAAGATTGAAATAACTAGAGATGAGCTGTTATCTGCGATGAGAGGACTTGCAGTAAGGAAAGCTATGGGACCGGATGAAGTGTCTGCTTGGGTTTTAAAGGAGTGTGCAGAGCAATTAGTGGAGCCAGTGAGGGACATAATTCAAGCTTCCTTAGATAAAGGACAGGTTCCTGTTGAATGGAAAAGAGCTAATATCATTCCGATATACAAGAATGGAAACCCTGAGGACCCTCTAAACTATAGACCAGTTTCACTTACTAGTATTGTATGCAAGATTTGTGAAAAGCTAATTAGGAAGAGATGGATGAAAATGTTGGAGAGAAAGAAGATAATAACCCCAAAGCAATTTGGATTCAGAGAAGGGACATCTTGTGTTACCAGTTTGCTATGTTATTACAGTAGGGTGATAGATGTACTCCAAGAAAGAGGCGGATGGGTGGACTGCGTCTACTTAGACCTTTCCAAAGCATTCGATAAGGTACCACATAAGAGATTGTTATCTAAGCTTGAGACGCTAGGATGTGTCAGGGGGAGTTTTGCTGAAATGGATGGAGAGCTATTTAACAGATAGGGAAATGAGGACCAACATTAGAGGAACTTACTCATCGTGGCGGAAAGTTGAGAGTGGTGTGCCGCAGGGATCTGTGTTGGCACCTCTCATGTTCCTTATGTACGTGAATGACCTGCCGATAGGCATAAACTCCTACATGTCAATGTTTGCAGATGACGTAAAAATTATGAGACAAATAACAAATAAAAGTAGTTGTGGGGAGCTGCAGGGGGATTTAGATAAAATATATGAATGGAGCACAAGTGGAAAATGAAATTTAATATAAGTAAATGCCATGTGTTAAATATGGGAAGAAGTGTGAATAGACCAAATTGGGAGTACAGGATGGGAGATAATATAATTAGCAAGGCCGAAAAAGAAAAGGATTTAGGGTTGATTATACAAGATAATTTGTCGCCAGAGAAACATATTAACAAGCTCTTTAGCGGAATGTATGCAATGGCCGGGAATATGAAAGTTGCTCTGAACTACTTGGATGAGACCATGGTAGCGAAAATTATGAAGAGTATGATTAGACCAAGATTGGAGTATGCAGCAGTGGTGTGGTCCCGCATCTAAAGAAGCATATTCACAAGTTAGAAAGAATCCAGAGAGCAGTTACTAGATTGGTTCCAAGTCTCAGAGAACTGCCATATGAAGGGAGGCTAGACAAATTAAATCTACCGAGTCTAAAAGAGAGGAGAGAGAGGGGAGACATGATAATGATGTACAAATGCACCCGGGGGCTGGAGAGGCTGGATAGGGAGGATATATTAGTTATGGATACAGGAGTAACTAGAGGCCACAGCTACAAAGTAAAAAGACCTACCTGCAAGAACGATATCAGGAAGTTTAGCTTCCCCTATAGATGTATTGACAAATGGAATGGGCTGGAGGAGGAGGTGGTAGGGGCAAGGAATATCCATATTTTCAAGAACAAATTGGATAAAAAGTAGACTGAGAGACGGGACAACACGAGCTTAGCTCAACTCCTGTAAACTACAATTAGGTAAATACAATTAGGTAAATACCAATTGTCCTCTCCCAAATTGCCCCGAACCACGGTGCACGTGCTGGAATGAATTTCCATTGACAATTCTTTCCAGTGAAGGTATACACAACCTGCGGGTCATCCATTTAATTCTGGAGATACTTGGATGCCCCAACAAAACAAGTCACATTATCACTCAGAATCATTTGAGGGAAACCATTGAGACCTGCAAAATATAGTGTAATAAGAGTGGAGTGACGGGACAGCGGTAGTGTTGTGAGTTGTTGAGATTGTAAACAAACATGGCGGAGGGAATTTCGGGATTGACGGAGGCGGAAGAAAGGCTACAACGTTTTCGTGGGTTTAAGAGCACAGATAATAAGTTAGAAGAGGTTATTAATGTTGTGAAGGATTTGGAAAAGTGGAAGAGTGATACGGAGAAATGGAAGGGGGATATTGGTGAGAAAGTTAAGGTACTGTGTGTACTGTGTGGTGTGTCAGGTGGGGAAGGGAATAGGCCTAGCGAAACAAGTGAATGCAGGCCTATTTCGGAAGTTAATGATAGCCTACAGATGGTATTGAAAAGGGTAGATGAACTGGGAGCAGAGAATATTTCTTACAGTTTCTTACAGTAGATCCTCTGGAAAAAGGCAAACTATGCCTGTGTATCCAGCTCATTACCAGTACTTGCACTGCTGCGGTCGTTCACGGTGTTGGCGGCGGCGGTAGCAGACGCAACATTTTTACTATTCTGTATTTTTGTTTTATAATCAAACTTCAAATCTTGTCTTCCCCATGCTTTATCAAGATTACTTTCAAACTCCCTTATTGATTCGGAATCGACTACATACTGGGGCAGTGTGTTCCACTCATTTACCACTCTATCACAAAATGAGTTCTTTGCCTTCTCAAGCCTATTTCTTTCTTTGTAAATTTTCTTAGAGTGTCCTCTCGTTCTTGTTCCCTCCCGCATCAAGAAGATACCTTCACACACATCCTCATCGTACTTTCCTGACACTATCTTAAAAGTCTCTATCATATCCCCTCTCTTTCTCCTATATGCCAGTGTCGGAAGCCCCAGTGTCCTCAACCTCTGCTCATAGCCCGCGTTCTTCAACGTTGGTACCAGCTTGCTAGCTCTCCTCTGCACTTTCTCCACTGCTTTTATATCCTTTACCATATATGGAGCCCACACCTGGTTTGCATATTCCAGGTGCAGCCTAACCGCTGTATATAGATTCCTGAAGATTTCTTCGTCAAGTGACACAAATGTCCTCCTTATCAGCCCTACAATTCTATTGGCTTTGTTTATCTTTTCCGCTAAATGTTCTGAGAAATTTAACTTATTGTCTATCACTACTCCTATATCCTTTTCTGCACTCACTTCGTCCATCGCTTCATACATACTGTATCCTACCTTGTCTATCTTGCTGGTCCCAATCCGCATGTACTTGCATTTTTTTTGGATGAAAAGGCATTAACCAATGCTCAGACCATCCCTTCATGCCCTCCACATCTCCTTGAAGCAAACCCATATCTTCCTTACTCCTCACTCTTCTATACAGTTTAGTGTCATCCGCATACAGGTATACCTCACTTCCATTAGTTATAACTTCAGGCAAGTCGTTGATAAATATAACGAACAGCAGTGGTCCCAACACAGATCCCTGAGGTACCCCACTTGTAATTTCCCTCCACCCCGAGCCTATTCCATTCACCAGTACCCTCTGCCTCCGATCTTTCAGGAAGGCTTCTATCCATTTCACACATTTCTCCCCTATATTATAGCTTCTAACTTTCTCTATTAACCTTTTATGTGGGACCTTATCGAAGGCCTTCATAAATCGCAATATACCACGTCTATTACATCACCATCTTCTAGAATTTGCATCCAATCATCTACCACCTTAATTAGCTGTAGTACCGTCGACCTCCCCGGCAAGAATCCGAACTGTCTCCCACTGAAAAGTTGGTTTGACTTCATATGATCCATTATTCCTTCTCTAATTACCGTTTCCATTAGTTTACACACAACGCTTGTCAAACTGACTGGTCTATAATTCCCTGGGTCATTTCTTCAATATGGCATTGAAGGAACCAGCTGAAGGAATACGAAGGACGATTCAAGGAAGTAAAAGAGTCAACTGCATGGACGGTGGTAGGTAAACAGAAATTTAAGGATTTGGAGGATATTATGAAAGAGCAAAAGGAAGAAATGAATATGACCAAAAAAAGTTTTGAGAGTGCAGTTGTAGGGGTCATGAAGAACAAGGAGAGTGTCGTGAGGGAGGCCATGGGCAGGGATAAGGGTGTAATCATGCATGGAGATATAGAGGCTCATATGAATGATAATGGAGTGAGAAAAGTGATGGATATGGAAAAAGTGAAGGAGGTCATGAAAGGTGTGGATGTGGAAGGATATGGATGGGAAGGGCAGGTGGAGGAGGTCAGTAGGATAGGTAGATATAAAAGGGGAGAGATGAGACCTATAAGGGTACAGTTTAAAACCAGGGCAGTGGCAGAGACGGTGACAAATTTTAGTTAGAGGCTAAACACAAATGAAGAACTGAAACATATAAGACTAAAGAAGGATTTGAGCATAGAACAAAGAAAAAAAATTGGGAGGTTTGATGTACCTCCCAACCTACCAAATAGGAAAACCTACTATTTGGTAGTAGTCTTGGAAAATCCAACGTCAAGGCTATTAACCTAATTGCAATGACGACTTGTCTATTTTGACTGCTATGTCGTCATTCCAACCGCGGTTAAAAAGAAAACGTCTAGAGTCTACTCCTTATCTTGCTCTAGGAGACGTTGTACATTAACCAAAACTACCACCGAAGGTGAAAAAAGCATAGAAGAGAAGAAAAAGGGGTTTACCTTAGTTACCGCTTAAGGCCCATCCCGTGTTCCGTCATGTGCAGATCCCTGTCGAACGTGCGCATGAGCGACCCTCTCTTGTCATCACATCTCACGTCAGCAGAAGAACGCGGATGGGCAGGGGTCCGGCGTGAGGGAGGGTATTATGTACGTTGGATTTTCCAAGACTACTACCAAATAGTAGGTTTTCCTATTTGGTAGGTTGGGAGGTATGTCAAACCTCCCAATTTGTTAGTAGTCTTGGCAAATCCAACGTCAAGGCTCCATAACAAATAGGAGGAGGACATCCAAGCCCAACATACCAAAAAAAACAATGCGTAAACAAAATTATGAATGACAAAGAAACACAATTTAAACAAGAGAGTTTAATAAAAGAGTGAAAAACTGAGGAGTAGCTAAAAAGAACAGTTTTAACATGGGCCCGTCATTCATAGTAATGCAAAAACATAGACTTGTCTTAAACCAAAAAAGTACTGTACCCAAAATCCCTTTTCTTCCAAAACCAACAAAAACATTGAACACAATAACAAAACACAATTTTCAATTTGGCAAAAACACTTATGTACTGTATACATAAAACATAATCCCAAACTTGCAATCAAGTGTTGCAAACCCGTACTCCCCCCCCCCCCCCTTTTCCAAATAAAACAGAGTAAAAGAAAGAGTGACAAGGGGGGAAGACCAGGTATCTTCGCCAGAGCTCTAGGAAACACGACTCCTGAGAGCTATCACAGGCCGAGGGGGTCTAACAATGGACATGGAGAGGTAGGAGGAGACGAAGGTATTGACAGAAGACCACAAACCCGCCGAGGCGATGTCAGGTAAGGATCGACTTTGCAGGAACCGTAAGGAGGCAGCAAAGGATCGCACATCGTGCGCAGAACCCCTACAATCAGGGTTACTGGCACGAATGACCCGACAAATGTGGCGTCCTATCTGCACCTTCGAGAGCCTCCCACCAGTCCGAGGAGACACCCACACAGCAGTACCCGAAGTCGGCGCCACAGACTCAACATAGGAGTGCAAGGCTTGCACCGGGCACAACACATGGTGAGTATGCCCACGCTTTAAAGCCTGGAGGATGGTGAAAGGCTTGAAAACGTGGGTCTCTCTCTCATTCTTGGCAACAAAATGAGGGGAGGGGGCTAACGTGACGACATTCAAGGACGGGGAGAATCGCATGCATTCCTGGGACCGTGACATGGCTGCTAGTTCAGACACCCTATCCCCAGTGGCCAGAGCGACAAGGAAGAGTGTACGCTCGAGCAACTGAACCGGTGTAGTGTCCCGTGTATATGCGTGTGAAGCCAGAAGGTCCAGAGCTCGCCCCAGATCCCACTGAGGAGGGATCTGGCGCGGAGGCGGTCGTTCCCTGAAGGCAGCCTTCATGAAGGAATCCAGCTCCTTCGGCGGAACGACCAGCCCAGTGACGGACTCAAAGACCTCCCGGATGGCAGACAAGTGGTTACGTATAGTGTTGACTTGAAAGCGACGTGTATGGAAGAGGTGAAACAAGTAGTGTAGTATGAGGGAAGGAGAGCTAACTGTCTGGCGAGTGTCCTGTATCCACCTAGTAAAAGACCTCCAGTGGGACTCGTAAGTCCCCCAAGTCGAAGACGTCCATGAACGCTTCAGGAAGTCAGTCAGGTCCCGTCCGTGGACTGGGAGCCACCGTGCCTCATGAACATCCACGATGCGAAGGCCAACGAGGTCCGCAGGTCTCCAACCTGGCTCAAGTGGAAGTTTGAGAGAGGGAGAGGGACCGGACTCAGGCACCACCGCTTCAACTGGGCATACCAAGCCTGGGCCGGCCACAGAGGCGCTATTAGCCAGACTCTGCCGCGGTACATCCGCAGCCTCCCCCCTCCGGAGTGCGAGTCCGGAGGGATAGGTACTGAGGCAACTTGCGCGTCTCCTTCGATGCGAACAAGTCGACCTCCGGAACACCCCAGGAAGCTGCGAGGTCGTCGAACACAGTCTGTTTCATTGCCCATTCTACAAGAACGCCCTGTCCTCTCGACAGGGCGTCCGCCCACAGGTTGGCAGTCCCGGGCAGGTAGGAGGCGTGCAGGGAGATGTTGTGTCGGTTCGCGAGGAAGAACAACTTCTCTGAGATCCCCAACAGAGTCAATGACCTGGAGGACCCCTGCTTTTGGATACAGTGGACAGCTGTCTGATTGTCCATCCTGAAGGCCACCGACTTTCCCCGAAGGGCCAGCGCGTGGTCCCTCAGGAAGAACAAGGGAACCAACAGTTCGAGGGCATTGATGTGTAGGTGTGTGTGTCCCACCCATCTGCCGTGATGTTGATGTCCCAGGTTGGATTGGTAACCCCACCCTACCTCGCTCGACGCATCTGTATCTACCCAGATCGTCGGCGGGGGGGCGGTCCAGGGCACAGCCGCAGAGAGCGTGCCCCGAGCAACCCAGTGTCCTAAGTGTCTGTGAATGGTACGCAGGATCGGCATGAGCCGATCCATAGGGGCCAACGGAAACACCTTGTTGCCCATGAGTATTAGGCGGCGTAGCCTGAGCCTCCCTAAGGGAATGGTCAGAGCGGCCCAATTCAGTGAACCCACTAACGAGTCTCCGATCCTCCTCGTGAGGGAGACCGAGTGCAACACGGCGAAGACCTTCCTGCGAAGTTTCACCGCGTTTGGCTGACTCTGGGTCACTGTAGCGCTGGTCAGATCCCATTCGAGACCTACCCACGTCACGACACGCGACGGGGTCAGGCGTGACTTGGGAATATTGATTTTGAACCCTAACTGTGTGATGTGGTGAACTACTGTGAGGGTGTCGTGGACGCACTGTTCTAGGGTGTCTGAAACTATCAACCAATCGTCCAAGTAAAACAGGATCTGGAGGCCGCTCCTGAGGAGAGGATCCAGAGCCTGCTTCACCAGTTTCGAGAAGATCCGCGGCGCGATATTGAGACCGAAGGGAAGTCTGTCGAACATGAACACACGATCGGAAGTCTGAACGGCCAAGAATCGCTGGAAACGAGGATGGATAGGAACGTGCCAATACGCATCCTTGAGGTCCAGCGACACTACCCACGACAGAGGTCGCAGGGCCAGTCGTACCTGGTGCACCGTCAGCATCCGAAACCGTGTGTTCACGATGTGCCCGTTGAGGGCCGACAGATCCACCACCGGTCGCATCGCGTCACAGTCCTTCTTTGGTACCAGAAATACACGGGAGAGGAAAACCGGTTGACCGGCTTTCACCTCCTTGACGATTCCCTGCTCGTGCATGGACGTTATCACGTCGGCCACCTCCGAAGCGACGGGCCGGCTTCGTTGACAAGAGCTGAGTGGGGGTCTGGACTTCCATCTCCAGGTTAGACCCCTCCGTGCAATCTTCCGCCCCCACGTCCCTCGCGGCCAGCGAGGGGCGCAAGGGCGAAAACAACCTGTGGTAGCCCCCGAGATGAGGTGAGCGACCCTTTCGGCTAGGCGAGAAGGAGAACAAGGAGGAGACCGACCCGGAGAACCTACAAATTTTTTGACGTGGAGGGTCCCCCGGTACGGTAGCGCCACGTTGACCTTCTCTACCCCCCCCCCCCCCCCACCTCGTCGAAAAGGGCGGGTCACCCCATCCCCTGTCCGTCGCGCGTCTGACCCCGTCGAAGTGCGGCCGGAAGTGGAAGGCTGGCCAGCCCCTTCTCGGCGGGGATGAAAGGGAGCAAGAACAGAAGTGTGAGGCGGAACCGACGCTCTGGCCGGCAACTTCCCTTTCCTGCGCCCTTTCTTGGCGGCAGCACCCCGAAGAGGACCGTCAGAAGGACGGGACTGAGAAGACCCTGGTCGCGACACAGCGCGTCGTTGCGTGTCGTAAGCAGGGTCCGCCGACAGAGAAGCATAGCGTTCCCAAGCATCCTGCGCAAAAAGCCCTGATGTATAGAGCTCAGAGTACAACAAACCCTGACGAATATCCAAGGGGGCTTTCCGGCAGAACGAGGACCTTACCGTCTGGCGTTGTCGAGTTGCCTCGCACAAAACCGCCTTCAGCTCGGGAACCAATGACACCGCGAGCTGAAGGTGGATCCGCCGAACGTGGTCCAAACCCTCGCGAAGATCGCCCGGTGCAGTCGCCTCGATAAGCCGCAGGTGGTGAACAGACGTCTGGAGGAAACCTAAAAGACAAGATAATAAGTTCGCCACCCTCTGTCGCAAGGTAAAATCCCTGTCGACAGAGGACTTATCTGGGTGAGAGAAGAACGGGTTAGCAATAGAACAAATTTCAAGTTTGGGCGCGCTGATCCAGGACCAGAACTTGCCGTCCAATCCGCCGACAGATACAAGAGGAGGCAAAAGCAGTGATGACTCCGGGGGAGGGACTGAAGTAGATCTGTCGACGGAACGGTTGGCGAATTCTAAGGCCTCAGCAAACCAGGCCTCCAATGGGAGAGGGTTATCGAGCACGACGGCTAAGCCAGGCTTACCGTCGTCGCACAAACCCGTCCCATAGGAGGACAGTCCCGTCAACACAGCCAGGGACTGAACATCCTTAAGGATGTCCTGGCGACTGAAGTCTGACCAGAGCTTAGTCCGAGGAGCAGACGGGGGCTTGGGCTTCACCGAAAAGTACTGAAGGTCAGTCCTCGTCGGGTAAGCCCGCACCTCCACGTCGGCCACCTGACCATCCACCCTGATCGCCCTGAACTGCATCTTATCATTAATTTGCACCGACCAGCCCGATGGTAGGGCCCTCTCACCGGACGGGAAGCCGGTAGCACGCTCCGGGTGGGAGGCCTGCACCCCCTTCCAAACAGCCAAGGAGCCATAGAGGAGCGGCATGGTCCGCGATGGGACCTTGGCCTTCTGGATGGGGGGCAAGCGCGGGCAAGCGCGGACCTTGCCCCGTCTGGGGCAAGCGTGGGGGGCCCCTAGCAGACGGAGAACCCCCGCATGGGAGACAGCAGGGGCAACCTCCTGAGGTAGGGCAGGAGCAGTACTAGCCGACGACCGGGCAGGCGGAGAAGCTGGGCGAGAAGGAATGTGGTCCACTGCAGAAGGGAGGGGGACCAAAGCAGGGGTAGGTTGGGTGAGGCGCGGAGGTTGTGTCACCGCCAAGAAGCGCGATAAGAGGGAGTCTTGCATCGCCTCGAAGCACTCGTCGATGTGTGACACAACCCACCCCTGCATAGCCGAAAATCGATCCGAGAGAGGCGACCCCCCCGAAGATTGTTCGGCCCGCAGGGGCGAGCGTGAGCGGGAGCGAGACCCACGACACGAAACAGCAGTGTCGCGGCCCAAAGAAGGCGAGCGACGACGGCCGTGGCGCCTCTGAGGGTCTCGTCCCTGATCACTAACGCCCGAGGGGGAAACATCACCATCCCCCTCTTCCAGCGACACGTCAGCTCCCGAGAAAGGGGACCCCGAAACCTCGCTATACTCCACCGAGTCAAGAGGCGGGGTACCCCCCTGGCGAGCTGGTAAGTGAAGATCAGGGATAGAAGAATGAGGAGGAGCAGGATGATGGGAGTGGGAAGGCTGGCCGGGTGAAAGGAGGTCAGAAGGAGCCGCGGGGGGAAACAGAGCAAGGATCCCCGGGGCTGAGAGAACAGGGCGGCCCGACACCGAGGCGGAGGAGGGAGGGACCTCCACCTTGGGACGAGACCGTGAAGGAAGAATAGGCACCGAAGCAGGAGAAGTAGGAGGAGAAGCAACTACATCCTGGCGGACCCTCCTGGACAGTGTAGGAGGAGGGAGCAGAGGGCCAGCTACAGCATGAACATCCGCGCGCGTAGAGGACAAAGGAAGAGGACGTCTTTTATGCAGGGGAAGCGGGCGGAAGGTAGTAGAGCCCCTATCCGGAGAGGTCAGGGGAGGGCGCACAGGGGCAGAGCCACTAACCCCGGCCTCAGGGTGAGAACCATGACGAGGGCGATGGGCGTCGTCAAGGCGATCAGGAGGACGACGAGGGGCAGTAGAGGACGGGCGATGAGGCGAGCGAGAGCGTGGACGGAGCTGGTGATCCTCCCGACGATGTGACGATCGGCCGCGGGATCCAGGGAGGAGGGCCCGTGCAGGGAGAGGGTCAGGTGAACGGCCTCCAGACGGGTCAGGGATGCCCAGGGCGACGCGGATCCGGTCGTCAACAAAGGCCGGGGAACGGTGGCCCACAGTCCTAATGTGGTGGGAGACCACCGCCCACACCGATTGAAGGGAAGCAGAGGCCACTGCCACCTCTGAGGAACCAGGGCGATGGTCCACCACATCCACCAGGTCCATACACGGGCCACACAGAGCAGGGAGGTAGGCCATAGAGGACACACATTGCGAGTGGCGTAAGCAGGACCTGTGGCGCTCCAAGCACGGGGAGCCACAACCCTGGCGAAAGCAAGGCATCCCACCTGCAACGGAAGAACACACACCATAAGCAGCACGTTGACGGAGTAAGTGTAGAGAATGTCCAATAAAAACCAGGGAATGAGCATGGGTAAATAGTAACACACATGCAAATCGGTATCCGTACTCACTCTAAACCGGGAGCACCGAGGTAGGTGAGGAGGGCGGGCGAGGTGGAAGAGCACAAGCAGAACCTGCAAAGATGGAGAAAGTGTTAACCACCACTCAACACCTTACATGCAGGGTCCATAACACTAGTAAAGTGCATACACCAATATAGTATCAGGCAACAAGATGATATAATATTATTTTTATTAATCTCACCACCACACCCCCAATGAAATTAATTAAAGTATATATGATCCACCGGGATTCGAACCCGGGTTATCACACACATATTTTTGCCACCTTAACCATTACACCACCAGGACGGTTAAAGGTTTATGCACACGCCTACGACTTATTATCCATTCTCGAATACTGGATATTAATCTAATCATGTTCATATTCCCAACCGCACTATGGTAGCCTACTGTTTAAGTGAGAGGAAAGAATATTCATGGGGCACAGATCATATAGACCGGCCTCTCGAAGAAATATCCCTAAACCTACTAATAATATTATTTTTATTAATCTCACCACCACACCCCCAATGAAATTAATTAAAGTATATATGATCCACCGGGATTCGAACCCGGGTTATCACACACATATTTTTGCCACCTTAACCATTACACCACCAGGACGGTTAAAGGTTTATGCACACGCCTACGACTTATTATCCATTCTCGAATACTGGATATTAATCTAAAAAAGGTCAACAGTAAAAGCCAACTATTACCGCAAATTTGCGGGCCAATGGAGGCATAACCGTACCGACACAACCCTCCCGCATCTCCGCGGGAACCCCCAGCGATCTCCGCAAATTTGCGGGGAGCCGAAACGTCCCAGAGGACCGAATCGAGCTCTCCGCAAATTTGCGGGACCGGCCGAGATGGTCCGGCGCCGAAAAAGCGAGAGGAGCGTCTAGGGAATACCAAAAAAGGCCACAAAAATGCGTCATCTCCTTATGAACTCCAAGCGATGATGGCCATCAAGCTGAGCAGTGTCTTCCTTGAATTTATCCTAACTCAACCGGTAAAGGGAGAGGCAAGGAAGACACACCAGGGGAGAGGAGGCACATCCCCCAGGAACCACCCAACCCACAGAGATAGAGCAATGCCCATGAGGAGAAGTGGCAGGGAGGGTGGTTTCGCACAAACAGGGGCCCCCGTGGGGTACCCCTGGATTGGGCAAAAAGACTATGAAAGGATGGAGGTGAAACAGGAAGAGAAAACGAAAACCAGTAAATGAAACTGGTGAGAAAAAGGGTGGCCTAGCCGTGAGCAGAGAATGTGTCAGGGGCGAAAAACCCTGTGGTGTGAAGGAGGGGCCCCCGTGGGGTACCCCTGGATTATCACGAACCACCTGTCGCCCAGGCCCTTGAGACACAGTGAAGGCTCGAAATGGGGGACTCGGGAATAACGCTAATAATGCGGCCGACACAAACTCTACAAACAGCACCGCCACCAACGAAATCTCAGATTGTTTACCAACGGTACACCTAGGCTATGAAAAAATTAAAACTCATAGGGGCATAGCAATTCCTGAATGAGAAAACGAGCTAGGCTAAAATAAGCTAAAAGCTAAACTATGCCCAGACTATCAGGAAAAAAGAATATGAAAAGAGAAAGAATGAAAAACATATACGAGGAACGCCAGGCGCCCCCGTACCTTCGGTAGGCTATTTCCACACGCGTCTCTCTGTTGCTCTCTGACCCCTGACCTGTGCGGACGTCCCCAGTGACCGCTAGTGAACCTGTTTACCCTTAGTGAGGTCCTAGTGAACTTTCATAGTGATGGCTGTTGTTGATGAGTCTGCTGTCTCCTCCCATACTCTCCAGCTTTGTCTTGCTTTGCAAGAGAGACTGGAGAGTGTGGAGCAGGAGATTCAGTGTCTCAAAGATGAAAATTTGGCCTTGAGACTAGCTATGGCGGAGAAGAAGTGTGAGGCTACCGGAAGTGTTCCCAGGGATCGTGAAGCCCCTTGGAAAGTGGTGTCAACTAGTGCAACGGCCTGCAAGCTGAAAAGGCAGCCAGTCAAGACCCACAACAACTTCAGCACCTTGGCTGATGAGAGTGATGGCGATGAAGTGGCGATCATCGAGGCAGTGAGAGGGGAGGGGGGGAAGTCTGCTGCTGTTGCTGCAACAACTGCTGCTACACGCCGACAAAAGGAAAAAGCTAAGTCTGTTTTCATTGTCGGTGATTCATTGGTTAGATACCTTGGCAGGGCAACAAACACTCAGGTTGGTAAAGTTGTCTGCGTGCCTGGTGCCGGAGTCGGGAGGGTGGCTGAGAAGATAGATGCTGTCATGGAAGTGAGTGGGGAGGACCCCATCATCTTCCTCAACGCAGGGAGCAACGACATATGGAGATGCAGGACTGAGGAGTTGCTCTCCAAGTATCAGGAAATGTTGGAGAGGATCAAGGAAAAAGGTGGAGTTCCTGTGGTAAACAGTATCCTGCCTAGAAGAGGGGTAAGGAAGGAATGGTCCTCCAGGGCTATTGGTGTAAATAGCCGGCTGGAGAAGTATTGTAAGGCAAATACTATTCCATTCCTGGATAACTGGTCCCTCTTTTATGGTAAGGATGAACTGTATGCCCAGGATGGAGTACATCTCTCTCGACTAGGAGTTTCGACCTTGGCCAGCTCACTCGACAAGATTGTTGCGGGGTTTCGTTAAAAAAACCTGGGTGTGTAAGTAAAATACTGTCTCCATATGGAGCAGGTACTTCATGTGACAAACCAGTGAGTAAAATAGAAATAATCAGTCAAGATAGTGCGGATATAGTGATGTGTAATAGTAGTATCGATAACACTACACATGTAACTGATAGTAAAGATGAGAATACTGATAGAGTAGAATTTCCGTCTAGAGCTAGTAGTTCAACAGGAAATAATAAGTTAGCTAAACACAATAGAAAATTAGTTGCAAATATAAGTAATAGGTTGAGGGTATATTATACAAATTGTAGGAGTTTATGTAACAAAATGAACGAACTTAGAGCACTCGTTAGCACAGAAAATATAGACATAATAGCGCTAACTGAAACGTGGATTAATACAGAATCTAGGCATTTTTTAGCAGAATTTGATATTCCAGGATATAGTTTGTTTAAATATGACCGAACAAGTAGGAGGGGCGGGGGTATAGCAGTGTTTGTCAGGAGTTCATTAAAAAGCTGTATTAAATCAGGTATTAGACTAAATAATGATAATGAAAGTGTTTGGGTAGAGGTTAACGAAGGTAGTGAGACCATAGTTATTGGAGTTATATATAGACCGCCTAATATGAGTAGAAATGGCGGAAAATCGTTATGGGAGGAAATTAAAATAGCATCAAGGTTTAGCAATGTGTGCATTATGGGGGATTTTAATTTTCCGAACATTGATTGGCAGCACCAAATAGGCGACTCCAATTCAGTAGAGTTTATTGAGGTAGTACAAGATAGTTTTTTATTTCAATTCATAGATACGCCGACTAGAGGTATTAATATTCTTGATTTAGTTTTCAGTAACAATGAACATATGATAAATAATGTAGAGATTGGTGACCACCTAGGAAATAGCGATCATAAATCTATTTATTTTAATATACAATGGACAGGGAATGCTAAAGAGAATACGACACTTATCCCAGATTTCAGAAAAGCCGATTATGGTGGGCTAAGAAGAGACTTAAGGGTGGACCCTATTGTTAAGCGATTAAGTCAGGATATGCCAGAGTTAAACTTGCCACCTACATATAACCAGTTTATTGCTTCACTCCACAATGCTCAAAATAAATATATCCCTAAAAGAAGATTTAGATCGACGCAGAACCAACCAAAATGGATGACTAATAAGCTAATAGATCTTATAGGAAAAAAGAAAGGAATATATCGAAAAATAAAGAAAGGTGAAAATCATTTACATATATACTATCAGACTCTATCAAGACAGGTCAAAAAGGAAATCAGGAAAGCAAAAAGAAATTATGAAATAAGGATAGCCAGCGACTCAAAAAATAACCCTAAAGCTTTTTACCAACTATATAAATCTAAAGTTAGAGATGTAATAGGCCCCCTAAAAACTTCAATAGGAGAAATAACAGAAAATGATTTAGAAATGTGCAGTACATTAAATAGTCAGTTTCTTTCCGTTTTCACTAATGAAAATTTGGCACAGATTCCAGAAGTCAATATGGTATATAGTGATAGTATAGAAAATATGTTAAGTACAGTTAGTATAAGTAGAAATGATGTGCTTAAGGAAATTGACAGACTGAAACCTCAAAAATCGCCTGGTCCTGACGAGGTATATGCTAGAGTATTAAAAGAATGCAGAGATGAGTTAAGTAGTCCATTAGCATTTATATTTAACAAGTCATTAGAAACAGGTTTAGTTCCAGAAGCTTGGAAGCTTGCAAATGTAGTTCCGATCTTCAAAAAAGGTGATAAATCGATAGCATCCAATTACCGTCCCATTAGTCTCACATCAATCATAGGAAAGTTGCTAGAGTCTATTATTGCTAGGAAAATTAGAAGCCACTTAGTAAAATTTAACTTAATAAATTCTTCTCAGCATGGATTCACTCAGGGACGTTCGTGCCTTACTAATTTGCTTAGCTTTTTCTCAGAGGTATATGAAGCAGTAGATAGTGACAAGTCATATGATATTATATATTTAGATTTCAGTAAAGCTTTCGACAGAGTCCCTCATGAGAGATTGATGAGAAAGGTTGAGGCACATGGAATAGGAGGGTCGTTGTTGGGATGGATTAGGTCATGGCTAATTGGTAGGAAACAGAGAGTCAGCATAAATGGTACCAAGTCAGAGTGGGGAGCAGTCAAAAGTGGTGTCCCCCAGGGATCGGTATTAGGTCCCCTGTTGTTTCTTATATACATAAATGACCTAGATTTAGGTATAACTAGTAGGATAAGTAAATTCGCAGACGATACTAAAATGGGGAGATCAATTGATTCAGATAGCGATATAGAGTGCCTCCAAAGGGATCTAGATACCTTACATGAATGGTCAGTAAATTGGCAGATGAAGTTTAACATTGACAAATGCAAGGTATTAAAGATAGGGAAGATGCAAACAAATGTTAAATATAAACTAGCTAATTTAGAATTAGAAAATTCAGACTGCGAGAAAGATCTAGGTGTGTTTGTTAGCAATGATTTGAAGCCTAGAAAACAGTGTATAAGCGTTCGTAATAAGGCAAACAGGATTCTCGGGTTCATCTCTAGGAGTGTGAGTAACAGAACTGCTGATGTTATCTTAAAACTTTACTTGTCATTAGTGAGACCCCATATGGATTATGCTGTCCAATTTTGGTGTCCTTATTACAGAATGGACATAGATTCATTGGAGAGAATTCAGCGTAGAATGACAAAAATGATCCATAATATTAGAAATTTTCCGTATGAAGAAAGGTTGAAGAAATTAGGTTTACATTCGTTAGAGAGACGCAGAGTTAGAGGGGATATGATAGAGGTGTTCAAGTGGGTTAGTGGGATTAACAAAGGGGACATGACAAATGTACTAAAGCTCAGTGATAGCGAAAGAACTCGTACCAATGGTTTCAAATTAGATAAATTTCGTTTCAGAAAAGATATAGGCAAATATTGGTTTGGTAACAGAGTTGTAGATGGGTGGAATAGGCTACCAAGTGATATAGTGGGATCAAGAACGATAGGGAGCTTTAAGAAAAAATTGGATAAGCATATGGACGAGAAGGGTTGGGTGTGAAGGGGGATCAGCCGGGTTGGGCCAATCAGCGCTCTGCAGACCCCCGTAATCCTGCGTTAATCTCTAACCGGTTTGGTAAGATGATCCTCAGGGTATTAGAGTGTTGAGCCTATAATTGGGCTTTGTAATTGGGGTTGTGTGGGACAGGGATCTGCCTTGCTTAGGCCAATCGGCTTTCTGCAGACTCCCATTTTCTTATGTTCTTATGTCTCCATTATACACACTTAGGAGCCCATTTACGTGTGCCCTAGATCACGTAACATCTGTCTAACCAAAAAAGAAGGCCAGATAAGCCGAAACGAACCTAAAACAGGGTGAATTGAAGGAGCACAACAAAAGCGGACTCAACATGGAGACGCGTGAAAAAATGATGACAAGAGAGGGTCGCTCATGCGCACGTTCGACAGGGATCTGCACATGACGGAACACGGGATGGGCCTTAAGCGGTAACTAAGGTAAACCCCTTTTTCTTCTCTTCTATGCTTTTTCACCTTCGGTGGTAGTTTTGGTTAATGTACAACGTCTCCTAGAGCAAGATAAGGAGTAGACTCTAGACGTTTTCTTTTTAACCGCGGTTGGAATGACGACATAGCAGTCAAAATAGACAAGTCGTCATTGCAATTAGGTTAATAGCCTTAACGTTGGATTTGCCAAGACTACTAACAAATAAAGGAATTACAAGAAAAGGCTGATGAAAATAATGGAAAGTTGGGTGAGGAGGATAAGAGAAATTTTTACTGGAGAGTGAGGGACGGGAAATTGAAGAAGTGGTTTATACGAATACTGTAGAAGGGAGGGGGAGATCAGGGAGGGAAGAGAATGTGATAGGAGTTGTGACGAAGGAGGAGAACAGGGTGGAGGTGTCACAGGGAGAGACAGGAGACAAAGTGGCAGACCCAGTAGTGCTAAGGGGGGAGTAGGGTACGGACAGGAGGAGCGGGATGGTGTAGTTGCTGAAGGAATGGTAGATGGATTAAGGATTGTGTTTAGTAATGTGGATGTGTTTACCCAGGACAAGAAAAGAGAACTGATATGTAGGTTGCAGGATGAAGAGGAAAAACATGATGTCATAGCCTTACAGGAAGTAAGACCAAAAAATGCTAGAATTGAAAGGGAACTGGTGGAGTATAGTTTGGAGGGTTTTGAGTTATATGAGAGGAATGCTATTAGAGCAGAGGTCGGAAGAGGACTGTTTATTTATGTAAGAAAAGAGCTCAAGGTTAATGAGGTGGATATGAGACAGCAGTATTGTGAGCATTTGTGTATTGAAGTAAAATGTGCAAGAGGATCAATTCTAATTGCCTCTATATAGAAGCCCAAATAATAGTAGGGAAGAGGATGATAACCTACTGAAAGCAATGGAGGAAATAGATAATAGAGAGAACAAATATAAGATTTTGATTGGAGATTTCAATTTGCCAAGGATCAACTGGGCAAATTGTACTACTCCAGCTGGACAGTGTAGCCTGGAAAACAAGTTTATAGAGAAAGTGAGAGATTGTTTTTTAATGCAACATATTACAGAGATGACAAGATATAGAGATGGGATGCAGGGGAGTGTACTTGATTTGATTTTTAGCAATGAGGAGGAGGATATAGTGGAACATGTCAATGTGGATAGCCCTATAGGTCGTAGTGACCATGCCTGTATAAGCTTTAGTTGCAATATTAAAACAGAGGGATAATAGAAGCAATAGAAAAATATACATGTATGATAGAGCAGATTATGAGCTGCTGAGATGGTGTTTGGACATTGACTGGGGGGAATACTTGAACGGTGAAGACGCTGAAGGAATGTGGAGGAAAATTTAGAGTCAAACTGGAGAATGCTGTATCCAAAAGTGTACCAGTAAGGGAATATAAGGATAAAACAAAATTGAGGAAAAGAACGAACCCAGAATTGCCAATGAAAAGAAAGCTTTGGACATTGATTAGAAGAAAGAAATGATTCTGGGAAAGACTAAAATTGTTAAAAAAGAACAGGGGGTCTAGTATAGAAGCTAAAGAAGTTGTTGTTGTTGTTGTTGTTGTTCCCTAAGCTGCCTGGCCGAACAGCCCCGAGTCCCTGAGAAAGGCCATGGCCACGATCGGGCTTTCCCACAGAGCTCTCATTGAGTGTAGATTGTGTTGTTGGCGTAAGTGGTTGTGTGAAATGCAGTCTTCTATGATGTGTTTAATGGTATGGGGTGCTGTGTTACATCCCGGACAGGCGTCGACAACGGAGTCATCCAGTCTCTTCTGATAGCTCAGGAGAGCTGGATGGTGTCCGCATCTCAGCCTGGCCAGGTGGACTCTGTCCTCGCGAGGAAGGGAGGATTCGGAAGGATGGATTTCGGGAGGTCGTGCATGCAGCTGTGTGTTGTCTGTGAGTGAGTGATGGATCGGTGAGAGATATGAGTATGGATGTGCTTCTGGAAGTTGGTTCGGGGTGGGCAGGGAGGGAGAGAGGACAATAATTGTGTGTGATACCGTGTGCTGGGTGTTGTTTTGATATTTCTTGGTGTCTGTGGGTGTGTTGCCATGTAGTTTAGTGGGTGGTCTTGGTTCGTGGAGGCTGCTGCCAGGAATTGAGTGCCTCTCATGTCCAGATGGTCTTTGACTTTGAGGATTTTGGTTTCTTGATGTAGGTGATCTGGAATGGAAGACAAATCTGGAATGCAGACAAATAAAAAATAAAATAAGGTGGGAGACAAGGAGGGGGGTGAAGGAGAGGGAGAGAGAGATTGCTAGAAATGTGAAGGATAATCCAAAAATATTCTGGAAGTACATTCAGGAAAAGTTAACAAGAAGAGTAGGGATCCCAGAGCTGGTAGGGGGGTTGGATGATGGGAGTAGAGCGGAGACTGATAAGGAGAAAGCAGAGGTGCTGGGGAAATACTTTGGGGGGGTACTAACAGTGGAGTCGGATGATGCAGTGCCTACTATTCCCATCAAACAGGCACCGGCACTAGAACTAATAGAGTTTTCCCATGCTAGAATAAGAAGGGCTATAGAAAAAATGAACAGAAGTAAGTCCCCGGGACTGGATGGGATACATCCAAGAATCATAAAGGAAGGAGGTGAGATGTTAGTAGAGCCATTACATTTTTTATTTGAGGTATCTTTTAATACAGGACAAATCCCAATGGACTGGAGAGAGGCGAACATAACAGCTATTTTTAAGAAGGGAAAGAGAAATGACCCAGGAAATTATAGACCAGTCAGTTTGACAAGTGTTGTGTGTAAACTAATGGAAACGGTAATTAGAGAAGGAATAATGGAGCATATGAAATCAAACCAACTTTTCAGTGGGAGACAGTTCAGATTCTTGCCGGGGAGGTCGACAGTACTACAGCTAATTAAGGTGGTAGATGATTGGATGCAAATTCTGGAGGATGGTGATGTTATAGACGTGGTATATTGCGATTTTATGAAGGCCTTCGATAAGGTCCCACATAAAAGGTTAATAGAGAAAGTTAGAAGCTATAATATAGGGGAGAAATGTGTGAAATGGATAGAAGCCTTCCTGAAAGATCGGAGACAGAGGGTACTGGTGAATGGAATAGGCTCGGGGTGGAGGAAAATTACAAGGGGGGTACCTCAGGGATCTGTGTTGGGACCACTACTGTTCGTTATATTTATCAACGACTTACCTGAAGTTATAACTAATGGAAGTGAGGTATACCTGTATGCGGATGACACTAACCTGTATAGAAGAGTGAGGAATAAGGAAGGTGTGGGTTTGCTTCAAGGAGATGTGGAGGGCATGAAGGGATGGTCTGAGCATTGGTTAATGCCTTTTCATCCAAAAAAATGCAAGTACATGCGGATTGGGACAAGCAAGATAGACAAGGTAGGATACAGTATGTATGAAGCGATAGAGGAAGTGAATGCAGAAAAGAATATAGGAGTAGTGATAGACAATAAGTTAAATTTCTCAGAACATTTAGTGGAAAAGATAAACAAAGCCAATAGAATTGTAGGGCTGATAAGGAGGACATTTGTGTCACTTGACGAAGAAATCTTCAGGAATCTCTATACAGCGCTGGTTAGGCCACACCTGGAATATGTGAACCAGGTGTGGGCTCCATATATGGTAAAGGATATAGAAGCAGTGGAGAAAGTGCAGAGGAGAGCTAGCAAGCTGGTACCAACGTTGAAGAACGCGGGCTATGAGCAGAGGTTGAGGACACTGGGGCTTCCGACACTGGCATATAGGAGAAAGAGAGGGGATATGATAGAGACTTTTAAGATAGTGTCAGGAAAGTATGATGAGGATGTGTGTGAAGGTATCTTCTTGATGCGGGAGGGAACAAGAACGAGAGGACACTAAGAAAATTTACAAAGAAAGAAATAGGTTTGAGAAGGTAAAGAACTCATTTTGTGATAGAGTGGTAAATGAGTGGAACGCACCGCCCCAGTATGTAGTCGATTCCGAATCAATAAGGGAGTTTGAAAGTAATCTTGATAAAGCATGGGGATGACAAGATTTGAAGTTTGATTATAAAGCAAAAATACAGAATAGTAAAAATGTTGCGTCTGCTACCGCCGCCGCCAACACCGTGAACGACCGCAGCAGTGCAAGTGCTGGTACTGAGCTGGATACACAGGCCTAGTTTGCCTTTTTCCAGAGGATCTACTGTAAGAAACTGTAAGAAAAACGTCTTAGGGTATGTTAAAACCCCTCACTGGATGAATCGTCAATCAATTCAATGTGGATCGCTCTGGTTAACGCACATGTGAAGAGTACGGCATATACCTTCAGGATATTACCGGGCGATTCCCGTACTTGAATCGCTCCTGTATAGTCTATCCCGGTTACCTGAAATGGTTCAGTTTTTTGTACCCTGAAGTCAGGTAAGGGAGGTAGATCAACTGGAGAGTAAGGCTCACCCTGTAATCTTTTGCATATAGTACAGCTATTGTGAATCCCTTCTTCTTCTTCACTACGATGCACAGTGTCCACAGGGATGTAGCCCCAGATAAATGCGCAAGTAGTACAAGACTTAAGGTTCATGGCAAGGGGGCACGATTTCTAGCACATAGTAGCATAGATGGTGAGGAGTGTGTAGAAGACGAATAACGATGAGAAGCAGTAGTTGGAGGAAGGTCATCAGAGGTCGGGGATCCTCCCCGTAGCAGCGAGGAACGTAGAGAGTCCAGAGGAGATGATATGAAGAGCGGTGGTGTTGAGAGGTGCTCCGCCAAGAATATGCTTGACGGTAAACTGTCCTCCCTGGCGGAGAATGCATTAAGTTAAGGCGACCCTGGCACCATGGTATCTATGACAATGTAGAAGGAAATGTTCAACCGTTTCAGGGGTATTGCAGTGCTGGCAGTGGCCATCCTGGTGGAGACCTAGGCGATGCATATGTGCCGCCAGCCGGGTGTGACCCAGCCGAAGTCGTGTGGTTGCCTTATTGAGAGATGAAGACTTGTAGCGAGTGTGCCGCCAAACCATCCAGTCATCCTTGACAATGCCATAACGGGTATGCGCAATCTGAGCCTTCCAATCGTGGATAAATGATTGTCGCAATGCGTTGCTAAGGATCACCTTCCTGTCTCGTACTGTGTAGGGTAGCCTAGTGATATGCTGGAGGGAATGTAAGTTCTTGGCGAGGGAGTCCACGATCTCGTTGTGAAGGAGACCCGAATGGCTCGGAACCCACTGGAGGGAGACTGAGGAGCCATTACTCTTATGACAAGCAAGAAGCTGTAGAATTGGGTGGACAAGCTCCTTGTTGGTCTTAGTGGTGGAAGAGATGGATTGGAGAGCACTTCGAGAGTCACAGCAGAGGACATAATGACCATCTCCTTGCAGGAGTCAAACCTATAATTTATTAGTGGCCCCTCCATCATTGACGATCATGCCTGATATCTAAGACTGGAGGGGGACATTCGTAATCATATCATAACCATTGCAAATAGAATAGGCAGATAATCAAACAACCACATAGTATTCTTACTTTGTAAAAAATATATAATTATGTATAAACTTTATACAACATATAAAAAGGGGTACAAGCAGGGGCGTGCTTAAAGAAGCCTGCTTGAGGAAAAAAGGTAACTATGAGAATCTGTTCACAGATCTGAAAGTTAAAGGTAAGTGGTAAAATCACGGTCTCAAGAGCTTTGAAGAGGCCAAAAAGTTCAGCGGTAAATATGCTAGAGCGGCGAGGCAATCGCCAACCCTGGACTAAATGAAATTTGAGAACCCACAAAGCTGTTGAGACGGAGATACCGGTAGCACCATGGATGAGGGACCCATCAGTGTAGATGTAAGTAGTGTCAGCAGGGAAGGAGGTAAACAACTGGAGAACCGCTTACTTGATGAGGGACATTTCCGCATACCAGGTAGAGGGTCAATCGATACATTCGGAGCTACAAAATTCCATGGGGGTAGAAGTGGTACCAGAGGTGTTGCGTGGCTGTTTCTGAAGATAAACGTGTGGCGCTGGATGAGAGGGCCAATCCTTTCCTGAAATGGCACTTTTCACGTCCTAGGGATGTCCGGGTCGAGTGGAACATCACGTAGATTGGCTGAGAACGGTTGAGATGTCGATGCGCTATAGGTGACAGCAAAGTAAGATGTACATCAAATATCTCGTAGGACAGACAGAGGCAGGAGATTGCTCACTGCAAAGCCCAGCGATTGGAGAGGAGCGTAGGGCACCCGTCATCAGTCTCATGGCAGAGTTTTCAACCAAATCTAGTTTCTTGAGGGTTGTTGAAGATGCTGAGGCAAGATATTAGCTAAAATCGTAATTACTATACAATTTCGCTAACTTCAAATAACCCAATTGGACTCCAAACTGTCGGGGTCATCATATACTATTCCCGACAATTTTTTTTTTTTTTTTTTTACTAGATTGAAGGGGCAGAGTGATGTGAAGAAGGGTGTGCAATTCATGATATCAGTGTAGTTAATGTTTGGGATGGTGTTTAAAAAACGCCAGTGTTTTGCTTAGGTTTCAGAATGGTAGTGGTGTTGAGAGACAGTACTTTGTTTACAATGTCTATGTGTTATTCTATTACAATATACATCTTGTGAAAAAATTGTCTAACCTGAATCTTTTGTTTACGTTTCAGAACGGTAGTGCCGTGGAGATACTTTAGAGATACGTTAAGTGAAGTACATCCAATAGGGTCGGGTCTAGAAGCCATGGCCCTCAAGTCCACTATAGACCTCACTTGCAACGACTACATTTCCAGTTTTGAATTTGATGTTTTTACCAGGTAAGGTGGAATATATTTATTGAATAATTATTCTTAGTGAAATACAGTATGTTAAAATGAAATTAAAATGAAGTTAGGATAGGAGGGATTTACTTATTGTAAGGAATGAAAGGCCAGCATTCATAGTTGGATTGGGTATGGAAGGGAGAAGAAGAGAAGTAGTGGAGGAGGAGGTGGGGATCAGGAGGTCATAAGTGTGTGAAGCCATGAAAAGAGTGAAGATGGGGAAAGCATCAGGAATAGATAGAGTGTGTGGAAATGCTGAGGTATGGTGGTGAGATGATGATCGAATGTGTATGGAAAATGTGTAAACTAGCATGGGAGAAGGGAAGTGCGCCTGATAACTGGAAGACAGGCATAATAGTCCCCCATTAAGGGTAAAGGGGAAAGAGGAGTGTGTGGTAACCACTATGTCTGCTAAGCATAGTAGGAAAGGTGTACAGTAAGGTAGTGATAGAGAAAGTGAGAGCGAGAACTGAAAAAATGGGTATGTGATGAGCATGGCGGGTTTAGGAAGGGAAGAAGAGGATGTGTAGATCAGATTTTTGCCGTGAAATGTGTTGTGGAGAAATATCTGGAGAAGCGACAAATTTGTATGCTGCCTTTATGGACTTGGAGAAGGCCATTGACAGAGTTGATAGAGAAGATATGTGGAAAGTACTGAGAATATACGGAGTAGATGGCAAGTTGCTGAAAGCAGTGAAGAGCATGTATGAGGGTGCATGTAGAGAATGAAAAGAGCGAGTTCTTTGATATGAATGTTAAGTTAAAGCAAGGGTGTGTGTGCTGTGCCCATGGTTGTTCAATATTATAGGTTTGACTCCTGCAAGGAGATAAAGAAAACCTAATATTTAGTAGTGGCCCCGTAATCATTGACGATCATGCCTATTACATAAGGCTACCTCTTCAAACGCCCATAAGCGCAGTTTGAAACTACCGCCGCAGAGCTCAGAGGAACCTTCATCATAAGCACACGCTAAATCACTCATGGTTCGTCTTATGATTGGGTTCTCACTACGAAAAAACCGTAACAAATACAAAATAAAAATAAAATAAGAATAACTACGGTATTCATAAGCTTTCCATATTCCGTGGATGTACTTCTGTGGATTCTTGGACCAGACGCTGACTAGCGCATCTATCCGCCTTCACTGACATATCAAGTATACCAACATCCTTAATACATCAACGAATGGGAATGGGATGGTCGGGAGGGCCCCAGTCGTCAATGATTACGGGGCCACTACTAAATATTAGGTTTTCTTTATCTCCTTGCAGGAGTCAAACCTATAATTTATTAGTGGCCCCTCCATCATTGACGATCATGCCTGATATCTAAGACTGGAGGGGGACATTCGTAATCATATCATAACCATTGCAAATAGAATAGGCAGATAATCAAACAACCACATAGTATTCTTACTTTGTAAAAAATATATAATTATGTATAAACTTTATACAACATATAAAAAGGGGTACAAGCAGGGGCGTGCTTAAAGAAGCCTGCTTGAGGAAAAAAGGTAACTATGAGAATCTGTTCACAGATCTGAAAGTTAAAGGTAAGTGGTAAAAAATAAAACTTTATGTTTACATGTGCACATATAAACCCCATTATTCTAATGTGTATATTCCTTAAAATTAGACACAAAAATAGAATAAATTCTTGTACTATCTCAGATCTATCTATCTATCTATTGCCTGACGCCGTGATCCCCGAAGGGGTGGCCACGAACGAACCGCCCCCATGCACCTCTGTCCCCAGTCAGTCGACGCCCCTCCCCCCAACCAGCACCGCCTTCGTTCATGTAGTTCCTCACTCCATCCTTCCACCTCATATTCGGTCTACCTCTCCCCCTCTGTCCCTCCACCTCGCTCTCGTACACCCTCTTAGTCATTCTCTCGCTTTCCATACGTTCCATATGGCCGAACCATCTCAAGTTGTTCCTTTTCACACATTCCAGCACATCTACCTCCACACCACACCTCCTTCTTACTTCCTCATTAGTCTGTCTATCCCTCCATGTAACTCCGCACGCACTCCTTAAGTAATTCATTTCCACTGCTCTCACTCTTGGTCTGAGTCTCTCAACCAACGTCCATGCTTCGCTTCCGTAAGTCAGTGTCGGGATTACCACACTGTCATGCAAGGACTTCTTCACTTCCATACTGACCACCCTATTTCTTGTTACTGCTTTTAGCGTTCCTACAACCCTCTTCCCCTGTTGTACCCTCTCCCGCACCTCTTCATCCATAGTCCCATCTTTACTCAACACACTGCCCAGATACTTACTAAAATGCTACTCGTAGTTGCAACTACCGAGAACTCTTTAAAATTAAATTGCTTCAACAGTGTCGGGAATTTAGATAAAGAGGTTAAATTACATATCACTGGTACATGAAATATCCCAACAAATAGTTATAATATAATTACCAACGACGTAGTCGATGGGTGTAATCCAGTCCCCCACACACGGCTAATTCAATTGCATGACATGTAGGAATGTTCACATAATACAATATCGAGACAATGAACTTAGCTTAGAGGACTGGTGATGTAGGACTGTTGTTATAGATAGTATTTGTAGCACATGGTGAACTGTGGGTTGAGTCAGAGCCGGGGGGGGGAGATGTTGGCTGTATGGTGTTGATTGAAAGCGTCCGATCGCTTCGCGAAATTACATATGGCTGCCGGCTCATAATAATTATAACCCATAACTTGGTTTCATGATACATCTAGAGCTGATGTAGATATTTATACATTACAGTTAATATTTAACCTATACTTAAGAATAAACTACAATACACAAAGAACCAGCCGAAATCGTACATGCGATACGATACCGCCAAATTCAAATGTCCTATTGGACCTAAAACTGTCGGGATCATTACCCTATTCCCGACATATTGCCCGCCACCAAAAATGATATACAGGAGCTATATACAGAGAACAAAAAAAGGACATCGAAGTCAAAGATCACCTTGTTTGATCTTTGATCTCCAAAGATCCACGGAACTCATAGCCGCCCTCCTTTTGGGACGAGCGCCACCTGAAGCCTGAGGAGGATCATCCTTCTCATCATCAGCTGCCCCACCTTGAGGAGCACTGTCACCAGCACTCTCCCGTGGAGGGGTATCAGTAGAGACGCCAGGATCATCCGGCAGTTCTACATCCTGCTCCAAGGGATATAACCTTACGACTGGGCGAGTAGTAACCCCAGTCGAAGTTCGTATTCTAGCAACCCTAATAAGACCATCAATGCCCTGGAACAAATCGATAATCCTCCCAAGCTTCCAAAATAACCTATGACGCTCATCATGAATCAGGACGATATCCCCGATACGAGGCCATCGTTGATTCGTCCCTTTGATCTTATTAGAGTGACGCTCGCGAAGAGACAGCAAATATTCTTGGGTCCACCGTTTCCATAGATCGTCGGACACCTTGTTTACATACTGGAAGCGACGACGTGTGGCGTCAGCATTGCCGAACGTAGGGTCATGCAGATCTTCGTCATTTACGGACGATCTAGGAAAGGTATTAAGGGTTCGTCCACGTGTTAGCATAGAAGGCGAAATGGGTAAGAGGTCATCAACATCTGCCGAGGTATAGGCCAAGGGCCTGTCGTTGACTGATATCTCAATTTCTACTAAGATGGTTTGCAACTCCCGTCTGGTCACCAGTGCCCTTCCTAATACCTTCTTCATGGCAGATTTGACGATACCGATTGTTCTCTCCCAAATCGCCCCGAACCAGCACGTGCTGGTATAAATCTCCACTGACAACCCTTTCCAGTGAGGGTAGCCACAACCTGCGGGTCATCCATTAAACTCTGAAGATATTTAGAGGCCCCGACAAAACAAGTCGCATTATCGCTCATAATAATTTGAGGGAAACCATTGCGGCCTGCAAAGCGTCTTAGAGTATGCAAAAACCCCTCACTGGATAGGTCGTCAATCAATTCAATATGAATCGATGAAGGCATATACCTTTATGATATTTCCGGGCGATTCTCTAACATGAATCGCTCCGGTGTAGTCTACCCCGGTTACCTGAAATGGTTCAGTCCTTTGTTCCCTGAACTCAGGTAAGGGAGGTAGATCTACTGGGGAGTAAGGCTTACCCTGTAATCTTTTACAGATAGTACAGCTATTGTGGATCCCTTTTAATTGCGTGTCGCATCTTAGGGATCCACCAACGTTGTCGCATATACGCCAGAACATAATTTACGCCAAAATGTAGGCAGGTCCTATGGCATTGGCGAATCAACAGTTTAGTTATCAAATGAGAGGAGCTAAGGAGGACAGGATATTTCGCAGAATCAATAATGTCCGCCTTTTGTATCCTGCCTCTACACTTAATTATGCCTCCTTCCACATATAATCCTAGCTGCCTCATTAAGTTAGAGGGTTTGGCCTTTGACTCCTTGCTCAGGATTTGATGTTCAGTAGGATAAGATTCCCTTTGTACTAAACATATTAGTTTTGCTTCTGCTGATCTCATTTCATGGAGTCTGATATGCTTCGAATCTTCACTAAGGAAAGACCCGTGAGCCCGACTTCTCATGTTGTTAATGAAACGGTATATCCATGCAAATACCCGTATTACTTGATCATAGCTGCCGTAACGTTCCCACTCTACCAACTTGATATCCTGATGTGTAGTACTCACATTCGAACTACTTAACACATCATCTGGGGGCCGACTTGAAGGATCAGATATGCATTCCCTGAAATCCTGAAGCCATTCAGTTGGAGATGTAAGCCATGGAGGTCCATGCCACCAAATAGAGGACGACATAAACTGTTGCGCCGAGATCCCCCGGGAAACGATGTCACTGGGGTTATCCCTGGTGCTCACATAGCGAAATTTAGCTGTAGGAACTAAGTTATGTATCTCATCAGTGCGATTAGAAACAAACAGGTAACACTTTCTGGCTGTGTACCCATGAAAGCGCTATTTGACTGTCGCTCCAGACATAGACGTTATTACTGTAGTATGTCTGCATAAGCATCCAGTGTAAACTTTATTAGACGAGCAGACAGAAGCAAAGCAGTAAGTTCTAATTTAGGAACTGTAATTTTCTTTATAGGGGCTACTTTGGCCTTCGCTATAGCCAGTGTCGCTTCACTACCATTGCATATGTATATGGCAGTACCGTACGCACTATTACTAGCATCAGAAAAGGCATGTAGATCCACCTGTTGACCACTAATAACCTGACGATTAAGTTGGACCCTGCAACATGTGGAAAGGTCCGACCGAATCAACCGCCAAGTATCTTGTAACTCAGTCGGGAGGGGCGTGTCCCAATCTAGTTTTAGCCGCCACAGTTGCTGTAAAAACATACGAGCACGGATAGTTACAGGCAGCAAAAAACCTAGGGGATCAAACAACCTCGCTGACAAGCTTAAGCAGTTTCGCTTGGTCATAAGCTCACTGCCGCATGGGGTGTTACAGAAGGATATACAATCTGTGGTAGTGTCCCATTTGTGGCCTAAAAACTTCACCTCACTATTCTCAGTAGCTACACCGTCAGAAGCAAATTGACCTTTCAAAAGACCACTATTAGTGGCCCATTCTCTTAAGTATAAATGAGCCTTGGCAAATATATCGCGGATCACCCAGCATCTCTTGAGCAATAAATCTTCATTGTCTCCAGTGCCTTGAAGATTGTCCACATAGATCCCCTGCTTGATCTCATTCTTGAAGTCAGGATCTAGTCCAGCCTCCTCAAGATGACGCAAGATAGTAGCGTTGAGAAGGAACTGGGAACAGGTCGCCCCGAATAAGACGACTCTGAACCTGTAGACCAGATACTCTGAATCTAGATCCATTGGGTCCCGTGGCCATAAAAATCTTGTCGAGTCCCTGTCTTCACGATGGAGTTGAAGCATCAGGAAGGCCTTCTCAAAATCGGCGACCCATGCAAACTTATGACATCTGAAGCGCAACATAATTTGCGCGAGATCAGAGACCAGGGACGGACCCGTGTACAGACAATCATTCAGGCTATAGGAGCGATCACTAGATTTAGCAGAGCAGTCATACACAATATGAACAGGAGTGGTGGAACTGTCCTTTTTAATCCCATGGTGAGCAAGGTAATGGATCTTATCCCCATACTCACTGAGATCTACTCTCTCCACAAATCCACGTTGTACCTGCTCGGCTAAAACTGCTGCATAAGTCTCGCAATAATTTGGATCCTTGACAAACTGCTTCTGAAGGCCACGTAACCTACCTAGTGCTAGATGGAAATTAGTAGGTAATTTACTCTTGTTATCATTCCAAGGGAGCCTTACCACATACTGACCCCTGCCAGAGTCATACGTTACAGTCTCTTCATATGAGCTTAACGCTAGCTTGGACTCCCGATCAAGTTCATGTGGGTCAATTCCTATATTGTCCAAGTCCTATAGCTTATCTATATCAGTACATGTATTATCAGGTACCTTTGGCCTAATATATTTATCTATGGGCTTACTGCTACCTTGAGGACCGTAACCACCTCCACCTGTGTATCTTGAGAGGAAGTGGCATAGGATCCAGAAATGGCATACCCTTGGATCGTGGGGAGCATTATTAGCTTATCTACCCGCCGATATCCAGGGTGAACCAGGTCGTAGTAATAATCAGCTCCGACCAGTAGCATAATATCATTGTTAGCAGAGAGTTGATCATCAGCCAGTTGTTGTTGTTGTTGTTCCCCAGGCTGTCTGGCCGAACAGCCCCAAGGTCTCGAGCAAGGCCAAGGCCATAAACGAGCGCCCCCACAAAATCCTCCCTGCTTACCACTAACAAAGCCCGGGTGACCGAAGCCACTCCAAGGCAGGGAGCTGAGGAGGGTGCGGAAACGCCCGGGAAACCAAAGCCCCACCCAAGGCCCTGTGCCCCTCAGCAATTATGAAGGGAAAGTTGAGGGATAAGGGAAAAATGTGACACTTTGGCTCCCAATCTGCCAACTTCTAAGTTGGCAGTAGGGAGGTCAATCCACGGAAAAGACGCCGCCACTTGAGATCTAGAAGATATATAAGTAAAAGGAACAGTCAGAGTAAGCTATGGGTATGGCAGAGATCGCTCAGTTCTCACTCGGATAGACCAGCCCATCACCACATGACTAGAACCCAATCCTCTCAGCATCAGCTAGGAAAGGCCCTAGAAAGCCGCCTTTGGCGGGGGGATAGCTCCCCTATTTCAACTCCTTTCGGGGTTGGGCACCCTCCCAGCCAGTTTATAACCCTTGCTTCTGAGATATTTCAAATGTGGTTGAATCTCTGATGCTATATAGAAACTGGGTAGTGTGTCGACCACAACAGCCTTGATGGGACATACCTTTCTTCTATAAACATAGGAAATCTCCACTATATCATAGTCACTGGAATCTATTTCACCAGTGAAACCATGGAGACGCAAATTCTCTTGACCCTTGCTGGTACACTTGAGCTGGGGTAATGATGACCGCAGAACGAATGACCTCTGTGAGCACTGGTCAAGTAAGGTGCGCGTCATTATAGTATTATTATTACTCCCCACTACTGGCAGCATCATAGTAGGAAGCAATTGACATTCTCGAGAAGCAATGGACATGGCAGATACTTTATCACCCTCGCTCTTACCTTTCTCATGTGACTGTTTGGGGGTTCTCCCCTTTTCTTTGCCGTCGTGCCGATCAGACTGGGTGCAAAGGGAAAACCAATGTTTCCCCTTGCAATACTTACAAGGTTTGATGTAGGAATTGGTGCAATTACTGTTGAAGTGGTCTCTTGCCAGACAGCTGGTACATAACTTAAGCGATTTAGCCTTGCCAATCTTCTGTGTAGCCTTAGGACACTGGTACCACAGATGACCGTGGACACTGCACAACTTGCAACCTAATGAGATTGGCCTTTTCTGTTTAGGAGAAGTCTGTACCGGGAAAGCTGCAGTGGATGGCGACATCTCCACTTGTCGGTAGTGTCCAGTACTCTCCATATTGAAGACTTCAGTCTGGTACACCTGCACCAACGCTTCCAAGTTTAGTGGAGAGTCGCTTAGTTGTCGTCTTACGATTTCCTTTAGGGGAGAGGGTATCTTGTTCAAGATACTTACACTAAATATCTCCTCCTTGGTGATGGCCATTGTCTCCATAGATCGGAGGAGGCTCTCAAAGGAGGCATAGTACTCCTTTAGGTCCGCCACATCATAGGTTGGAGGATCTAGCGTGAAGAATTTGGTAATTAACGCGGTCTTGATGACTTCCACTCTCCCGTAAGTTCTCTTCAGCAACTCCACTGCAGACTCGTAGCTGGTAGCTTCTAGCTTGTACCCATCGACCAACTTCAATGCCTCCCCTTTCAATTGACCACGGAGATATGTGAACCTTTGGATGGATGTGAGTGTTTTATTATGATGGACGGAACACAAAGATATCCCAAAATCCAGTCCAGGTAGCCAAATCCCCAGAAAAGGTAGGCAAAGTAAGCTTCGGCAGGTTAAAACCAGTCGCCCTTGGTGTACCGGTATCCTTAACAGGGGTTGATTCTTGGGTGGAAGATAGTCTGGCTAAGGCTGTATTAACATCCTCAAGGTACTCAAGATCTGCCGACATTTCTTCTTCCACATCGTCAGTAATTGTCAATAAACCATATACCTGCTGAGCGTAATTATCGTAAGTGGCTAGCGATTTAGTAACAGTAGCAAATTTACCCTTAATCTGATCAGCCGTGGCACTTAATAAAAATTCATCAAGATCTCTTAAACACCTATTTAAACTTCCCTTCATCCCTCCCTTAAGAATCTTAAGTTTCTTTAAATCTGTCATCGTTAAGGTCTAATTTTCAGCAACTTAAACTACAATGAGGTCAGACTACAAACCGTTAATCGCTTAGGAATCAACAGCGGCAAACCCCCATTACTTAAGAAATTTACTCAAAAAGAATTACATAATACTTACATCGCCTTTAACATAAACTATCGAAAGGAAATTATCTGACTAGACAACAACATAAAGTACACTGAGGCTATCTATGAGGAGACCGACTACTGCGACGCAAGATAGTCCCTTACCATCTTAATGACCTGGGCCAACAAACGATCGCTGCCTTCATTGGTGAGGTGGACGCCGTCCTCGGACATATACTGGCTCCCAAAACTATATGGGGAGAATCGACCACCAAGGTGCTTGTATTTCCTCTTGAGGAGAGCATTGACTGAGTTCTTCACCTTGTGGTATTCACCTGCCGGTATACCCCGAGGAGACTCCCTCTGCTCTAACCCCAATACAAGGCAGCGACCATTCGTGGATGCCTCAATCTCAAAGGTCAACTCCTTGATCTTAGCCGCTAGCTCCTGCGGGACTACCCCAGAGACGATGTCGTTACCGCCCAACACTAATACAGTGATCTCGGGCCTTAGGCTCAAAAGACCATCCCAGGCCGGTTTGGACTTAATATTATCGAGAGTGGCTCCTGGGGCACTAAACCCCCTCAATACAAAACCCGGGTCGTAAAACTCTCGGCGGGAAACCCCTAGGCGACCAACATAACTGTGGCCTAATATACCCACCACTTTCCCCGGGCTCTGATTGTATGAGGAGGTTGGTGTAAAATTCACCCCAATGCCACTTCCTGACGCAGCTGTGGGATGGTTCCTTTGAGCCATGATGTATCGACAAAAGAATTAAATACTAAATCCATTAAAAGAAAGGGTAAGGTGAAGCACTAATTATTGAAAGCCCTTTATAGGTAAGCCCAGTTGGTTAAGCTACAATCATGAGGTCTTGACTATTAACTGTCAATCGCTTAGGAATTAACAAAGACCGACACTCATGACCGCCACTATAAGCAACTAGGCCTAGGCTCTTTTATGAAATTGAAATATAAAAGGTCACATGAGAACCCTCCCCACCAGCAAAATTAAGAATGAGTCCCACAATGACAAAACACAATGAACACCACAGGCACACCACCAAAGCGAAATGAACAGCTACCACAGACACCTGCAGGCCTAGACTGCCTAGCCTAGCCTATGAGCGCGAAATGGTGCCCGACGAAATTACCCCTACCCCAATGTCTAGCCCAGCTAACCCACCAAAATATGCCAAGGATCACACGCCCATCAAAACCTGGAAACTAGCCCCAAAAAGGATAGGGACGGCGCCTAAATGGAAAAAAACACGAGGGAAGAAGCTGGGTCTAAACTAGGGAAACGGCAGTCGGCCCAACAACGCGCGAGGCGGCAGCCATTTGTAATCCCACAAGCGGCAAGGAATCAAACAAAACGGTACTACGGTAAGGAAGCCTTAGGGCACGAAGGACCATTATTTGTCAGGAATTTAGATAAAGAGGTTAAATTACATATCACTGGTACATGAAATATCCCAACAAATAGTTATAATATAATTACCAACGACGTAGTCGATGGGTGTAATCCAGTCCCCCACACACGGCTAATTCAATTGCATGACATGTAGGAATGTTCACATAATACAATATCGATACAATGAACTTAGCTTAGAGGACTGGTGGTGTAGGACTGTTGTTATAGATTAGTATTTGTAGCACATGGTGAACTGTGGGTTGAGTCAGAGCCGGGGGGGGGGGGGGGGGGGAGATGTTGGCTGTATGGTGTTGATTGAGAGATTAAAGGGCCGGCGTCCGATCGCTTCGCGAAATTACATGTGGCTGCCGGCTCATAATAATTATAACCCATAACTTGGTTTCATGATACATCTAGAGCTGATGTAGATATTTATACATTACAGTTAATATTTAACCTATACTTAAGAATAAACTACAATACACAAAGAACCAGCCGAAATCGTACATGCGATACGATACCGCCAAATTCAAATGTCCTATTGGACCTAAAACTGTCGGGATCATTACCCTATTCCCGACAAACAGTGTATCCCACTGAAAGAAACCATTGTTGTACTACTGTACCTCAACAACATTTCCCGTAGGCATTACTACAGAGAAATTTTAATCACAACACTTATACATTGTATCACAGCTCGTATACTCTGTACATATCCTCCGGCGGGGTCTAGGGTGTATTATGTTTCACTGACTGCACCCCCCCCCCCCCCTTTTTTTCTTAACCTAAACAATTAGTGACTTAGAGACCCATCTAGACCCTTTGCCGTAACGCTATACATGGCATTGATGGTTTGTCTAGTGCTACCGACAGGTATCGAGTCAAAAAAGTATGATTTGAAGCCCATAGTTGAGTAGTAGCTATGTCTGCCCATTTGCGTAAATCGTGGGCCCTACCCACTACGCTGGGATTACTCTCTTTAACGACTTCTACTAGCAGAGAAGCCATTTTACGTTTCATTAATCTTTTACCTGTACTCGATACCCATAAAGCACCTTGTTGGTTAAGAGGTGCCACTCTCATATATTTGGTTAAAGCTTGTACAGGACACAAATTATGGTGCACTTTACCCCGTTTCAACGCCGGCACCGTGAACTCTGAGAAAACATGTTCACTGTGTTCATTCTTGGCGATGAACCCTGGGGAAGGAGCAATATGAATGCAATCATTTAGTCTACCAAACCTTATGCAATTAGGGGTGTTGCTCATCGCCGCCAGCTCAGGCACCCTGTTACCAGTTGCCAAAGCCATAAGGAACACAGCCTTTTTTAATAGCAATTCAAAATCTGCCGTATTCTGATACAGACGGGAATGAAGCAAAGATTATAGGTTTGACTCCTGTAAGGAGATAAAGAAAACCTAATATTTAGTAGTGGCCCCGTAGTCATTGACGAACATGCCTATTACATAAGGCATCCTCTTCAAACACTAATCCGCCGTAGTTTGAATCTACCGCGCAGAGCATTTAAAAACTGAGGAGCCTTCATCATGAGCGCACGCGACCTCACTCATGGCTTCAGTCATTATGAATTGGGTTCTCACTACGAAAAAAACTTCGTAAAAAATAAAAACAAAAAGAAAATAAGAATAACTATCCAATAAGCTTTCCATCATATCGTGGATGTACTTGTGTGGATTTCTGACCAGACGCTGAATCAGGCGTCATTCCTCCTTCACTGACATATCAAGTAAACCAAAATCCTTAATACATCAACGAATGGGAAGGGGACGGTCGGGAGGGCCCCAGTCGTCAATGATTACGGGGCCACTACTAAATATTAGGTTTTCTTTATCTCCTTACAGGAGTCAAACCTATAATTTATTAGTGGCCCCTCCATCATTGACGAACATGCCTGATATCTAAGACTGGAGGGGGACATTCGTAATCATATCATAACTCTAGAAAAGCAGATAATAAAAACAACCACATAGTATTCTTACTTTTTGAAAAATGTATTTAATACGGCGTAGGCCGGAAATATACAAGAAAAAGGGGTTCAGGCAGGTGCGTGCTTCAAAGAAGCCTGCCCGACAAAAATGGGTAACCCTGAAGATTCTGAACACAGATCTGTAGTTACAATTAGGTAAATACAAAAGGCACCCCACTCAACGAGTGGTGACAAAAATAATAAGTTATAAGTTTATATGTGCACATCATAAACCCCAAAATACATGTGGAGATCAATTGCCAATGAACTCCATTGAACTAATATTACATTGCTTTCGCAGCTAAAACTACTATAACAACACCGTTGTTTTGTACTAAACCTTGTACTAGCACAAATTCTCGCAGAGAAATTTTCATATCACATTTTAACCTTAAATTGTATCACAGCTCTCATACTCCGGCGGGGTCTAGGGTGTCCTATGTCAACTGACTGCACCCCCCCCCCCCTTCCGTGAAAATAAACATAAGTGACTGCAGGGCCACCTAGACCCTCTGCCTTAAAGCTATACATGGTAAGGAAGGTTTGTCTAGAGCAACTGACAAGTATCTAGAGAGAAACGTATGATTAGACGCCCACAACTGTGTGGACGCAATATCTTCAACTGAAAAGTTTTTCAGGAAACGTAAAGAGGCCGCCCACTTGCGTAAATCGTGGGCCCTACCCACAACGCCGGGATTACTCTCTTTAATGACTTCTACCAGAAGAGAGGCTAATCGCCGTTTAAGTAAGCGTTTACCCGTACTCGCTACCCATAAAGCACCTTGGGGGTTATGAGGAGCTATTCTCAAATATTTGGTTAGAGCTTGCACTGGACATAAATTATGATGCACCTTTCCCCTTTTTAACGCCGGCACCGTGAACTCAGAAAACACGTGTGCACTATGCTCATTCTTGGCTACAAACGCCGGGGAGGGTGCAATGGAAATTGAATCATTAAGTCTACCAAACCTAAGACAATTAGGTGTGTTGCTCATCGCCGCCAGCTCAGACACTCTGTTTCCGGTGGCCAAAGCCAAAAGGAAAACTGCCTTCTTTAAGATTAAAGCAAAGTCTGCAGTATTTTGATACAGACGAGAATGAAGTAAAGACAAAGCTTTGTCCAGAGACCAAGTAGGCATGAGCTGACGGGGAGGTGGGCGGAGTTTAAAACACGCTCTCATAAATCCTGTTTCCTCCGCCACCGGTATGGATAGACCTGTAAGGTCGAAAAAGGGCACTCTAATCGCAGTTAAGTGATTCTTCAAAGGAACCACAGATAAACGTTTCTGCTCAAACAGATAGTTCAAGTAATTAAAAACCAATGCCACTGAGGGTACAGTTTGTTCCGTTCTAACAATCCAAGAAGTAAAAGCTTTCCAATGAGATTGATATTGTCGCTTAGTAGACTGAGTATATTGATTGAGCAATTTATTGGTCACATCCCTACCGTATGGTGCTAGCCACTTGGCCTCCTGAATGTCCATAATGCAAAAGTCAGCGAGGTCGCTAGGTTGCCAATCGTGTCTAAGTGGAAGTACCCGACCGGGAGCGATACCGGGTCCGGGCACCACATTATTAATTGCTGGTACCACACCTGCGCCGGCCACAGGGGCGCGATTAGCGAGACTAAGCCTCGATAAACTCGTAGTTTGTTCACTACGTGGCACATTAGTGACGCATCTGGCGGCGGAAACAGATAGATGGAGCTCCATCTGTTCCAGTCTGTCACTAGGGCGTCTGGCCCCCCTGCCGGCGTTATCGCCCGGCGGGTGAGGTATAGAGGGAGCTTGTGAGTCTCCTCGGACGCAAAAAGATCCACTTGTGGATGGGAGAGCTCCGCAATCATTAGGTCGAAAATGGGTTGCTTGAGCTCCCATTCTACTGTCGTGCTCTGTCTCCGGGACAGAGCGTCTGCCCAGACGTTCGCTACGCCTGGGAGATAAGATGCGTGAAGATAAATATCTAGACTGCTGGCTAGAACAAAAATCTCTTCCGACACGAGTAGCAACTTCCTTGACCTCGTTGACCCTTTTTTCTGAATACAGTGAACTGCATTCAGATTGTCCATTCTGAAGGCCACCGACTTACGCCGGGCCGTGAGCCTGAAGGAAATACAAGGGGACTAGTAACTCTTTGACATTTATGTGAGAGATTTCTAAGTGGGACCAAAGTCCCTGACCCTGGTGCCCCTGATTTGACTGAAATCCCCACCCTATGGTGCCTGACGCATCCGTGTCTACCCATACCGTTGGAGGAGGAGAGGTCCATGACATGATTGAGTGCAATGTTTCCCTCTTCGCCCAGACCGCTAGTAAGGTGTGGATTAATTTTGGTATGGGCCATAATTTTCCCGCCGGTAAGAGTGGGAAATATTTGTTGCCTTCCAATATTAATCGTTTTACTTTCAACCGGCCCAACTTGACAGTTAGCTGAATCCAGTTGAGAGAGCCGACCAGAGACTCCCAGACTCTTCGTGTCGTAGTCAGACTGTGAAGAAACCTGAACAGTTTCCTGCGAAACCTGTTGCGATTGTCAACACTCTGACTCAGAGTGAGAGCGGCGGTGTCCCAGACCAGCCCTATCCACTGAATTACTCTTGAGGGAACAAGGTTTGACTTTACCAGATTTACCTTGAAGCCTAGAGTTTTGACATGATTTAAAATGATATTGACATGTTTTATGCATAATTGTTGTGTCTCTGCCACCACCAGCCAGTCGTCTAGATACCACAACACTCTGATTCCCTGTTTTAACAACGGCATCAGGGCTTGCCGGACTAGTTTCGTGAATAATCGAGGTGCTAGGTTCAAACCGAACGGCATCCTCTGAAAAACAAAATTTTGGTGCCTGATCCTCAAGGCCAGAAACCTTTGAAATCTTTTGTTGACCGACACGTGCCAATAGGCGTCTGTCAGGTCTAGGGAACACATCCAGCCTCCCGGCGGAAGTGTTAGCCTGATTTGATGAACTGTTAACATTCTGAAAGACTCGTTGTAAATGTGAAGATTCAGATAAGACAGGTCTACGACCGGCCTCATCTGAACACTGTCCCGTTTGGGAACCAAAAACAGTTTTGACGTGAATACAGGGTAATCTGGAGGGACCGGGATGATGACATTCTTGGCAATCATCTCCTGGACCAGCGACTCCACCTCTAATGAAACACAATTTGCCGTTGTCGGCTGACGTAAGCGAGGTCGCCGGAGCCACTGCCAAGTGATGCCTTTGCGTGCCACCATCCGTGCCCAGGTTTTTAACGGCCATGCTTGGTGACACGTTCGGAACGACCCAGTTAGCAGACAAGGGTTCGCCGGCTGTACTTCCCTCGGTTCCTCCGGCTCTAAGACAGGCACTGGGAGTGAGAGAGACTTTAGTTTTTTGATGGTGGGTTTGGTGGTGTTGGACGCTTCGCCGGCTGGCTGGTGTGGGCCGAAGACTGGCCCTGCCCCGGCTTATACTGGCCGCGTCCCCTCTGTCCTGAAAACCCTCTCTGTCTATGCCTGAACTGACCCAGGGGGGATTGGGAGGACTTAGGCGGAAGAAACGGCTTAGAACCCCCTGGCTGAGCTTTAGTAGGAGGCTTAGGTTTGGGGAAGTTAAATGCAGGTTTCTTAGCCTGTGCGGGACTGTGCTTCACGGCCTGTGCCATGTTAAACACTGTTCGCCATACATCAGGGGACATTAAAGAAGGAGTAAGTACTGGGGACATTACCACCTGGTTAGCAATGCGATCAGGCAGCTTGCGAACTAATGACATCCTAAGATCCTGTCGTGCTCGCACCGCCTCAAGTAAGGCTGTGCGTATGTCACCTAAGGATTGAATCGACGACTGAAGAATCAGACGCCGGGATAACTCAACCGATCTTCGAGCATCCGCGTCTGCGATTGCCTGAGTAGACCTGAGTAAAGACTTAGCCACCTGTTGAGAAACTATGTACTGTGAAAACAGGCGGAAAGCTTTTCCCCTTAGCCTAAATTCTCTGTCTAGGTGAGAAGGGGTAGGGGTAGTGAATGGTTCCTTTAGTTCACAAAGATTAATCTTAGGGGCAGCTAGAAAAGAAAATAAAGCTGACGGAACTCCGCCGGCAGAACCTACCGGCATGGAGAACCATGAATGTGTATCCTGAGGGATCTGGTGGGAAGATTTAGAAGTGAAAGTGGTTGCAAAGTTTTGAGCCTCTACCTCCCAATCCACCCAAGGTCCTGGTCCCAACTGTCCCACCTTCAACACTGGATTAGCTGTCTCGTCTGTGACGGTCTGTAAATCTAGTTCAGGAGTAAGAGCCGACAGAGCCTTAATATCATTAAACCCATCCAGCTTAGACCAGTCTGAAAAAAGTTTTGAAGCTGAGGCAGGGGGTAAAGCAGGCTTAGATGCATAAACAAAATAATCCTGATGATAATAACTAGGTATAGCCTTGATATTTACGTCCAAAACATTACCCAAGGCATCCAATGCCCTTAATTTCTTTGACTTATTTCCCTGGATAAACCACTCACGTGGTACCGGGAGTTCCCCTGACAAGGTAGGCTGGGCAAGCTCTGGCTTAGAGGGGTTCAAAGGAACCCATGACTCGTCTGGCCCATAAAGCAGGGGCATAGCTACCTTTCTAAGAGGCGCTTTGTCTAGAGGGGGTGGATTAACATCCGTAATGACCCTGACATTTGACGTAGTGAATGCCGCCGTAGCTGGCTTAGAGCTCCCTGCCGGTGACAGAGTAGGAGGGTTAGGAATCTTAGATAAATCGATTGACGTTATCAGAGGCCGTACCGCAGAACTTGTCAAGGGAGCCCCCAAGTCCATTGTGGGGTTTTCTCGTTGTTGATTAAAGAATTTAGATAGAGCATGAGTAAGTAACCCATCAATTTCTTGTGCTGTAACAAACTGGTTAGATGCAGAACTTTCAGGTGAATCAGTATTATCATGGGCGGCGTCCAGGCCTGAGCCTGACCCTTGTCCATCCCTATCTGAAATTATTGACACTTCATCTTGTTCCTCCCGATCCTCCTGAGAAGACCCCGCCGAGGCAGGGGCACCTTGTTTCCAAGATAAGTCAGGGATAGAGGATGGGGTCGCCGCGTCCCTGTGGACATCGGCTACTGTGTGACTCGTATGAGTCGGACGTGGATGGTCAGACCCTGGCTGAGCAAACCGCCAAACACCGAGACTCTGGCCTACGCTCTCTTGAGAGTCTGAAACATTCTCAATTATTGAATTTCCTGAACTTTCCGTTTCTAGGGTTAAAATATCAATAGGTAAATCTTGTTTAGGGACAGGCGCTTCACTATACTCTGAGGCTGTAACAGAAACATTTTCAGGTGTAGAGGTACGATGAGATGCACTAGACTTAGGAGAATGTCGAGAGGACTTCCTATGGGAATCCTTTTTGGAGGATTTGTGGCTACGGTGTGACCGCGAACTAGACCTAGGTTTGGAAGAATCACCACCATGACCACTGGGGGAAGCTTCAGTCTTACACTTCTTACTAGCCGGGGAAGAGGCCCGACTTGAAGACTGCTGTCTGAGAGGTGACCTTGACCTCGATCTCGCCTGCGACGAGGAGGTGGCTGCCGGGGGAGTAGGCTCTCTCGGGCGTTTAGACGTATCCACAGACGATACAGAACCCTGGCTAGTCTCTGTCGGCTTAAAACCCGTTACTCTAGAGGTACGTTTAGGGGGAGGGTGCTCTGACAGCAACTTATCCCAAAGTGGGACGTTGTCACATTGAAGTGACTTATGTGCGACAATGGTAGTGTAGGCCGACATTTGTTGTCTGACCTCTCTCAACGCTACCGCCGCGGTCTTGTCATTGTCACACAGGACTTTATTGGCTAATTGGGAGCAAAAGGAACAATTAAGTGTAACCCAGAGACCCCTTGAACGGTCTAGACATCTAACACACCTTATGCAAAGGGTATGCGCAAAAATTGGGATACCCGCGCAAGTAGGGGTAATGCACAGGGCAAAAACTGGGGCCACAGTAGCCATGACAGAGACTGGTGTGAGGAAACTACCGCCGGGTCTGTATTGGTCCGCCGGAGCTCAGCTCTGGAAAAATAAAGAAAAATTTCCAGGAATTAATGCTCATAAGGTTAACCCACGTGTTCGCATACAAGTGTTAATAACCCGCCGGGTAACGGGATGCAAAGACACAGCTAACACATCTCGCTACGCGGCTGGGTGTAAAGAGGCTAAACAAATCTTCTTAGCTAAAGAACATGAAGAATACCCTCTGATATAATGGTCCAGTATGGCACTTATAGTCTGTAGGAGGTGGTGACTGTCTCAAGATTCAATTTTGTAACAAAGCCCCCCTCATAAAGACGCCGGCCCTTGAAATATTTTAGTAGAATAGCCCAGGGCAGGAATATACGAGATCTGATTTTTTAACGAATTGTCCCAAACGATCGTCGTAAAAATAGAAGGCGGCGATACTGAAAGTATCACCCAATTAAGGTTAATCGAAATTGAATTTGTTTATAAATTCCTTAGTTCCTCCACTTAGGGGCACCCGCCGGGTGTGGGAATCGATTTGGTTAAACCTCACTGAACCTTCAATTGCCGTAAGAGTAAAGGCAGCGATACACAGAGTATCACTCAAATGGATTGGTTAACTATATGAGACCTAAGTCGTTTATCCCACCCTGCTCAGGTGCACCCGCCGGGTGAGAAGTCTAAAAGTTAACCCCACAAGTTCCTGACCCCACTTCTTTGTAAAAGATCGCCGGGGAGGAACGCCTAAACAACAGCTAGGTTTTCCATGTGGTTGTCGTAAACCAGGTAGAAAAACCTATAAAAACGAGTGTTCTCAAGAACGTCGTTTTTTATATATATCTATATATATATGTAAGGATGGGTACAGCCATCCCGCCGGGAATTTAAAGGAGGCCTGAAACCAGGCACCCACAGAGACGCAGTCCTGGAGAGCCACAGACACCTCCCCACGCCGGGGAACCAGCCAGAGTTAAAAACCACGTGTGGCCCAACACTGCTCATCGGTCAGGATTTTTCATGGTGAAACCGAGAAAAAACCCGCCGGAAGGCAAACCCCACCCTGAACAGACACCATCTGAACAATACGACACGAGGAGACACGCACGACTAACCAAGGTCACAACATAATCCGTGGAATTAGCCAATACACAACTAAACCAGGAAACAATTATAGTCCGAGGAATTAGCCAATACACAACTAAAACCCGGATACACATGACACAGTAGGGCATATTTATAAAATAAATAATAACACTAGACATGTGGCAAAGCTACGAGCGGCTGGCTAGGCCTAGGTAGACGGCATGAAAATAGTTGAAATATAAACACACTGGAATATCACAACAGGAACCACCGCCAACACACCACCGTAGCGATAACTTCCCACCCCGGGAAGCCTGACACGGACCCAGAAAAAACTTCACTAAGTGAAGAAAAATACGCTGGGAACGTCAGCAAACACACAGCTTACCTCATCAGAAGGATAAAAGGCAGCAATAATTAACGCGTAATGAAAGCCGCCTGCATCACCAACTAACACAACTGTGAAAAGTTCACGTGTCCACAACAGGACCACGAGGGTACATCCGAAATAGATGCCCCATACACACGACCCAAAATACACTGCACTGCGGGCAACCAGCCCAGGACACTCCTGCTACGCCTATCCTAACCTTACTCGATACATCCTAGAGTAAACAAATGAGAAAAAACTCACTAGGGACGCAACGAATGCGGAACCAGCGGAGCCTGAAAGGTACGTCCGGGCAGGCTGAGCGCAGAGCAAAGAAGGAGGAATGACGCCTGATTCAGCGTCTGGTCAGAAATCCACACAAGTACATCCACGATATGATGGAAAGCTTATTGGATAGTTATTCTTATTTTCTTTTTGTTTTTATTTTTTACGAAGTTTTTTTCGTAGTGAGAACCCAATTCATAATGACTGAAGCCATGAGTGAGGTCGCGTGCGCTCATGATGAAGGCTCCTCAGTTTTTAAATGCTCTGCGCGGTAGATTCAAACTACAGCGGATTAGTGTTTGAAGAGGATGCCTTATGTAATAGGCATGTTCGTCAATGATGGAGGGGCCACTAATAAATAACGCTTTGTCAAGAGACCAGGTAGGCATGAGCTGACGGGGAGGTGGGCGGAGTTTGAAGCATGCTCTCATGAAACCTGTTTCTTCCGCTTGTGGTATGGTTAGACCTGTAAGGTCAAAGAATGGCACCCTGATAGCTGTTAAGTGATTTTTTAGAGTCACTACAGATAGACGTTTCTGTTCAAACAAATAGTTTAAATAATTAAAAACTAATGCCACCGAAGGTACTGTCTGTTCTGTTCTAACTATCCAAGAAGTAAAGGACTTCCAATGAGATTGTGTGTACTGATTCATTTCTTACAGTTTCTTACAGTAGATCCTCTGGAAAAAGGCAAACTATGCCTGTATCCAGCTCAGTACCAGTACTTGCACTGCTGCGGTCGTTCACGGTGTTGGCGGCGGCGGTAGCAGACGCAACATTTTTACTATTCTGTATTTTTGTTTTATAATCAAACTTCAAATCTTGTCTTCCCCATGCTTTATCAAGATTACTTTCAAACTCCCTTATTGATTCGGAATCGACTACATACTGGGGCAGTGCGTTCCACTCATTTACCACTCTATCACAAAATGAGTTCTTCGCCTTCTCAAGCCTATTTCTTTCTTTGTAAATTTTCTTAGAGTGTCCTCTCGTTCTTGTTCCCTCCCGCATCAAGAAGATACCTTCACACACATCCTCATCGTACTTTCCTGACACTATCTTAAAAGTCTCTATCATATCCCCTCTCTTTCTCCTATATGCCAGTGTCGGAAGTCCCAGTGTCCTCAACCTCTGCTCATAGCCCGCGTTCTTCAACGTTGGTACCAGCTTGCTAGCTCTTCTCTGCACTTTCTCCACTGCTTCTATATCCTTTACCATATATGGAGCCCACACCTGGTTTGCATATTCCAGGTGTGGCCTAACCAGCGCTGTATATAGATTCCTGAAGATTTCTTCGTCAAGTGACACAAATGTCCTCCTTATCAGCCCTACAATTCTATTGGCTTTGTTTATCTTTTCCGCTAAATGTTCTGAGAAATTTAACTTATTATCTATCACTACTCCTATATCCTTTTCTGCACTCACTTCCTCCATCGCTTCATATACTGTATCCTACCTTGTCTATCTTGCTGGTCCCAATCCGCATGTACTTGCATTTTTTTGGATGAAAAGGCATTAACCAATGCTCAGACCATCCCTTCATGCCCTCCACATCTCCTTGAAGCAAACCCATATCTTCCTTACTCCTCACTCTTCTATACAGTTTAGTGTCATCCGCATACAGGTATACCTCACTTCCATTAGTTATAACTTCAGGCAAGTCGTTGATAAATATAACGAACAGCAGTGGTCCCAACACAGATCCCTGAGGTACCCCACTTGTAATTTCCCTCCACCCCGAGCCCATTCCATTCACCATTCATTCATAAATTTATCTGTCATGTTTCTACCATACAGCGTTAGCCACTTGGCCTCCTGAATGTCCACAATGCAAAAGTCAGCGAGGTCTTTAGGTTGCCAATCGTGTCTAAGTGGAAATACCCGACCGGGAGCGACGCCGGGTTCGGGCACCACATTCTCAATTGCTGGTACCACAACTGCGCCGGCCACAGGGGCGCGATTAACGAGACTACGCCTCTATAATCCTGTAGTTTGTTGACTACGTGGCACATTAGAGAAGCGTCTGGTGGCGGAAACAGATAAATGGAACTCCACCTGTTCCAATCCGTCACCAATGCGTCGGGCCCCCCCGCCGGCGTTAATGTCCGGCGTGTGAGGTACCGAGGGAGTTTGTGATTCTCCTCTGACGCAAACAGATCCACTTGTGGACGGTAAGGCTCTGCAATCATTTGATCGAAAATGTTTTGCTTGAGTGCCCACTCTACTGTTGTGCTCTGTCTCCGAGACAGCGCGTCTGCCCAGACGTTTGCTACGCCTGGGAGATATGATGCATGAAGATGAATGTGCAGCTTGTTGGCTAGCACAAAAATCTTTTCTGACACGTCTAGCAACTTCCGAGACCTCGTTGACCCTTGTTTCTGAATGCAGTGAACTGCATTGAGATTGTCCATCCTGAAGGCCACCGACTTTTCCCGTAAAGTAGAGCCGTGAACCTGAAGGAAATACAAGGGGACTAGTAACTCTTTTACATTCATGTGAGAGGTTTCTGAAGGGGACCAAAGCCCTTGACCCTGATGCCCGAGGTTTGACTGAAAGCCCCAACCTATCGTCCCTGACGCATCCGTGTCCACCCATACCGTCGGCGGAGGAGAGGTCCATGACATGACTGAGTGCAACATTTCCCTCTTCGCCCAGACCGCTAGTAAGCTGTGTATTAATGTTGGGATAGGCCATAATTTTCCTGCCGGTAAGAGTGGGAAATATTTGTTGCCCTCCAAGATTAAACGTTTGACTTTCAACTGGCCCAACTTCACAGTTAGTTGAACCCAGTTGAGAGAACCGACTAGAGATTCCCAGAGTCTCTGTGTCGTAGTCAGACTGTGGAGAAACATAAACAGTTTCTTGCGAAATCTGTTTCGATTGTCCACACTCTGACTCAGAGTGAGAAATGCTGTGTCCCAGACCAGCCCTATCCACTGAATTACTCGTGAGGGAACAAGGTTTGACTTTACCAAGTTGACCTTGAATCCTAGAGATTTGACATGGTTTAATGTAATGTTGACATAAGTGTTGCATAACTTTTCTGTCTCTGCCACCACCAGCCAGTCGTCCAGATACCACAAGATCCTGATCCCTTCTTCTAAAATGGGCATCAGGGCTTGCCGGACTAATTTTGTGAATATGCGTGGCGCTAGGTTCAACCCAAACGGCATCCTTTGAAAGACATAAGTCTGACGCATTATTCGTAAAGCCAGACATTTTTGAAATCTCTATTACCGGGACATGCCAATACGTGTCTGTCAGGTCTAATGAACACATCCACCCTCCCGGCGGAAGTGTTAGCCTGATTTGAGTCACTGTCAGCATCCTGAAGGACACGTTGTGAATGTGGAGATTCAAATAAGACAGGTCTATGACTGGTCTCATCTGAATACTGTCCCTTTTTGGTACTAGAAATAGTTTGGATGTAAACACCGGGTAAGTCGGGGGGACGGGGATAATGACACTCTTGGTAATCATCTCCTGAACTAGTGACTCCACCTCTAAAGAAACATGATTGGCCTTTGTTGGCTGACGTAAGCGAGGTCGCCGGAGCCACTGCCAAGTGATGCCTTTGCGTACCACAGTCCTCGCCCATGTTCTTAATGGCCATGCCTGATAACACGCCCGGAAGGACCCAGTTAGCAGACTGGGGTTCGCCGGCTGGACTACCCTCTTTTCCAACATGCCTTTGACTGGCCCCGGGAGTGAGAGAGACCTTAGTTTTTTGCTGGTGGAGGTGTACCCTTGGACGACTGGCCGGGTTTGGCTGGAGGCGGGCCCTGACCTGGTCGTTGGTGAAACTTGTGGCCTTTACCTGAGAAATTACCCTGTTTATACCTGAACTGAGCCTGACCCTGGGTGGAAGGGGACTTTGGCTGATGAAAAGGCTTAGACCCACTAGTTTGAGCTTTCGAAACTGGTTTGGGTTTAGGGAAAGTGAAGGTAGGTTTCTTAGGTTGAGAGGGACTTTGTTTGAATGCTTGTGCCATATTGAAAACAGTCTTCCAAACTGCTGGTGAAATCAAAGAAGGAGTTAGAACTGGAGACAGAACTACTTGCCTTGCAATACGGTCAGGAAGTTTCTTCACTAAGAACATCCTCAGATCCTGCCTTGCTCGAACTGCCTCTAATAAGGCCGTCCGAATATCTCCTAAAGACTGTATGGAAGTCTGGAGAAGCAAGCGCCGGGAAAGTTCAATGGCTTTCTTGACTTTCGCGGATTCTATTGCCTGAGAAGAGCGTAACAGAGACTTTGTTACTTGCTGGGTAACAATATATTGCGAAAACAGTCTAAACGCTTTTCCTCTTAACCTAAACTCGCGGTCTAGGTGAGCTGGGGAAGGCGTGCTAAAAGGATCTTTTAATAAACACAAATTGATTTTAGGGGCAGCCAAGAAATCAAACAAAGCAGAGGGGACTCCGCCGGCACTAAAAACCGGAAGAGAGAACCAAGAATGGTGTTCTTGAGGGATTTGGTGGGAAGATTTTGACGTGAAAGTAGTGGCAAAATTTTGAGCCTCTGTTTCCCATTCCACCCAAGGTCCCGCACCCAACTGCCCCACCTGCAAGACTGGATTAGAGGCTGAGTCTGTGATCGGAAACATATCCAACTCCGGCGTCAAAGCAGAAAGTGCCTTGACGTCGTTAAAGCCGTCATTCTTAGTCCAGTCAGAAAATAGCTTTGAAGCTGAGGCAGGGGGTAGGGCTGGTGTTGATGCATACACAAAAAAGTCATGGTTATAATAACTTGGAATGGCCTTAATATGAACATCCAAAACATTTCCTTGACTATCCAAAGCTCTGAGTTTTCTAGACTTATTGCCTTGGATTACCCACTCATGTGGTACAGGGAGCTCCCCCGAAATAGTAGCTTGTGCTGCCTCTGGCTTAGTTGGTAACATTGCTATCCATGACTCATCAGGCCTGTATAAAAGAGGCATAGCTCCTTTTTTGACTGGCGCCTTGTCTAAAGGAGGGGGATTTATGTCTGATATGACTCGCACATTGGAAGTAGTGAGAGCTGCTGTGCCTGGCACATTGGAAATTGGATCTGACACAAGAGGGGGGTTAGGTATTTTAGCTAAAGCAATGGATGTAGCCAGAGGTCGCACATTCGTCGACGTCGCGGGAGCTCCCGTACCAACTGTAGGAGTTTCCGGCGTAGGGCCAAAGAACCTATTAAGTGCATTCAATAGTAATCCATCAATCTCTTCTGCCGTTACATACCTAGCCGATGACGAACTCCGTGGAGATTCGACAGTACCCTGAGAGTCGTCTAGAAGGTGACTGGACTCTTCAACTTCCATCTCTGAGACCAGAGATCGTTGTTCTTCATCCGTTAAGTCTGGCCTATCATGTGAAGATCCCGCCGAAGCCGGGACCTCCACATGCTGCCATGTTAAATCTGGGATAGAAGATGGTACATCGGCATCCCGGTGGACGTCAGCCACTACTTGAGTCACAAAGGGATTTGTTCTGTCCTGCCAGGACTGTGAGTATCGCCATACACCTTGGCTGTGGCTGTCACTCGCTTGCGAGCTTGGTATACTCTCCGATTGAGAGCCCTCACCCGAGCCCCCTAGAGGTTTATAGTTTCTGTAAGACACTTCTAAATCTGAGGCTGACACACGTGACCTGGTAGAAAAAGCATGAATATCAGGTACTGAAATGTCCGCCGGGGTCCTCCACCACATTCTCTGACTCCACCCCCGACCTGTCAGATTGGACGTTAGACTTGGTGGGGGTAGAGGCAGAAAGCGGGGTACCAGGCTCCGGCGACAGCCGTGAGTCCTTTCGCGCCGGAGGATCCCTTTTGGATGATTAATGACTCTTACTTGACTTATGCTTAGTACTAGTAATGTCTTTAGATCCCCCACTCGCTTCCTTTTTCTTCTTCTTTGAAGGTGAAGCAGAGTGGCCCGAATATGTCACCTGCTTCCTCAGTGGTGACCTTGATGTGGACCTCGTCTCCGTTGCCAAAGGTGACGGTGAGCGAGGCCTCTTAGACTTGCCGGGGGAGGGTGTGGCCACCTGTCCCCGCCCAGTCTCTGAGGTCTTATGTGCACGTATCTTATACTGAGGGGGGGGTATGTTTGATAATTAAAAGCTCTCATAGCTCAAGGTTATCACACTGCAATGCTTTATGTGCTACATTCGTTGAGTAAGTAGCGAGAAGTTGTTTCACTTCTTGTAAAGCCACCGCCGCAGTATTATCTTTCTGAATTAGAACTTTAACGAGGTTACAAATACATACATACATACATAAAATTTTAAGACTGAGTGTTCCACACATAAGTGCAGTTTCAGTCTCTTGTCCTAATGGCGGCGTTCCAGGCAACCCTGTTAAGGGCTGCTTCACTTGTCAAGTTCTTTGAGATTTAAGATCGGCGCGTATAGTCCGATCCCAGGTCTTCCTCGGTCCACCCCTTGGTGCAGCTCCCTCCACAATCACAGACCTGCATTTTTTCACCCAATTTTGTTCATCCATTCTCTCCACATGTCCATACCATCCCAGTCTACTTGTACGCATCACCTCGCTAATACTCTTTATACCTAAACGTCTCCTCAGCTCAACATTTGTTATTCTATCCTGTAGCCTGGCCCCACACATCCATCTCACCATTCTCATCTCATTACGCTCCATTCTGTTGACATCCTCTACTTTAACGGCCCATGTTTCTGAGGCATACGTCATTGCACTTCTAACACATGAGGCATACACCTTTCCCTTCAGGGGGAGAGGCATTCTTTTCATGGTCAGGATTGGCATCAATTCTCTGAACTTCCCCCAGCCACACCTAATTCTAGCAACAGTGGCAGCCTCTTTCCCACCACCGGCAGAGATGGTATCTCCTAGGTAACAAAACTTGTTCACCAGCTCCAAAGACTCATTTCCAAAATTCACAGCCACAGGATCATCACTTAACACAAGCTCGCCTTTGCACACTACGCACTCAAATTTCTCTATTTCTGACTTATCCTTCGGCAGGGGCCCCTTTATTCTACTACAGCGCTTACTCCCATGGTGTACCCAACATCGACAGATGCTACATTGAATTGAATTAACGCCCACTCCCTTTCCACACACTGCACATGGGTATGCACCGCTCTTTTCCACATTGCCACGTCTCAAACTACAATGCATAACCTTGGTTTTGTTAATATTGACTCTTAAACCCTTGCTCGCCATGCCCTCTCTCCACTTTCTAAATTTGGCCTCAGCATCCTGCATACTGTCAGCTATTAGGACTAAATCGTCTGCATAAAACAGTTCCAACGGGAGTCCGCCTCTAAAAACTCTAGACAGCGCCTCCAAGACCATAATAAAGAGGAGGGGGCTTAACACTGAACCCTGATGGACTCCAACACAGACTGCGAATTCATCACTCAGTACACCCTTCACCCTCACCGAACTTCGCGAATCCTCATACATCTTCATTATCACACGCACCAGCCACTCTTCCACACCAAGTTTCCTCATAGCCCACTGTACAACATCTCTAGGTACCCTATCAAAGGCCTTCTCCAGGTCCACAAACACAAAGTAAAGATCCCTGCCTTTTAGTAGGTATCTTTCCTGTATCTGCCTGACTATGAAGATAGCATCGGTTGTACCACGTCCTGGCATAAAACCAAACTGCATATCATCAATAGAGATGCTTTGCCTGATCAAACCCTCAAGGACTCTCTCACAGACCTTCATGATTTGGTCAAGCATTTTCAGGCCCCTATAATTTCCTCTATCTAGCGCATCCCCTTTTCCTTTGTATATATTTACTATTACACTTTTGAGCCAATCCTCTGGGATTTTCTCATCTTTAATAATGGTGTTTATCAACTCAGTGACTAAGTTTACACCAATCTCCCCTGAGGCTTTTATCATCTCAGCGACAATGTCGGAGCAACCTGGAGCTTTACCGTCCTTCATTTTATTGATTGCGTCGCTCACTACAGCTGGTGCTATCAAAGGAGGGGGCCCAGATATTGGTTTTTCGATACTAAGCTGTTCTTTATCCCATTCAAACTCTACATTTAGCAATCGTTCATAGTCCATGCTTCTCTGATTTCATTTTCTGCATATACAATCTTCCCATTATCATCTCTAACACACTGTTCACCTATAATATCCCTACTGTCATTTTTAACTCGCCTAGCTAGGTTGAAGATCCCATTGGGATTGTCAGTGTTACACACTTGTTCGAGGACCAGGTCCTTAATGCGATTTTTAGCATTGTAAATAACTCTTTTGGCAGTTCGTTTAGCTGCCTGGTATTCCTCCCTGCTGCCTCCTTTCTTCCATGCTTTGAAGCATCTCCTTTTCTCTTTCACAGCATGTTCTACCTCATCGTTCCACCACCAAGAGGTCTTATTCCTGGGGTGACCCTTTGTTTTCCCACAGACTTTGTCAGTGGCAGCGATAAGGCTATGCTTAAGAAAGTTCCATTGGCTATTTACATCGTTAGGCCTAGCTTCCTTATTTCTATTCATTTCCTCCAGTTCATTATGAAACCTATCCCTAACTTCCTTGTCCTTCAGCAGCCACACTTTCCTTTTGGGTATGTAAACCTTCTTGCGCTTAGGATCTCTGTATAAGCTCATGTCGCACACAAGTAGCTTATGCTGGGGGATACATTCTTCGCTCGGGATGACCTTTACATCTCGAACTAGTTTCCAGTCTTTCCTGTTAACCAAGAATAATCTATCTAGTGCAATTCTTTGTCACCCATATCCCCCGTGACCGTTCTAGGCATTTAACACATTTAATGCAGAGCTTGTGAGCAAAAATAGGGATACCTGAGCATAACGGCGTTGAACATAAAGCAATGAGAGGTTCAAGTGCCGACATGACAGAGACTGGGGGAAAACTACCCTGCCCCCGGGAACTACCTGGTCACCTGGCGCAACGCCGGTACTCCGCCCTGGAAAGAGAAATTTCCAGGAATTAATGCTCATAAGGTTACCCCAAAATGGTACAAAACATGTGCCACAAAACCGCCGGTCAACGAACCGTAGCACTCCACCACTACTTTTCGTTTTCCTTTAGTTTCATATTAAAGATTTCAGCATATCTTTACCTGTCCAAAAGATTTAAGCATATCTTCTGAATCCTCATAAAGATGAAGCATATCTTTATTAAAGATGAAGTCTTTAAAGTATCCCTTTACACTTGAAACACTAGTAAGATTCAGGCATCTTTTTATCCCATAAAAAGTCTAAGCCTATCTTAATCTCTAATCCGGCTTCTCCCAGAAGCCCTCATAGATCACCGTCTTGAAGGCTGTGATACCCTATTGTATCAATCAATTGTTTGGCAAATGATCGCGAATTGCAAATCCGTTAATACAGTAAAAGTCCGTTAATCCGACGACCGATGATTCGAATCTCCCAATAGTCCGAATTTTTCAATTTGAGGCCAAATCCGAATTCACCCGATGGTCCGAATTTCAAGAAGTCCCAAAGTCCCCTTTTTGAGGCATTAGGCCACTCAAATGACACATAATGGAGCACACACATATCATATGTTCATGAATTCACTTTAAAAGTTTACCATTGTCATTGTAGCCTATTATCTACTTCAAAACATTCAGATTAATGGTCAAAGGAAGCTACTGATATAATCGTAAACACCTTCGTCTTCTTCTTCTTCCACATCGTCTGCTAGAGAGTTTGTTTTGCTCTTGAACGCATCCTTGGGACGCTCCGATGCGCTACTGGCTTGCACCGCATTTTCTGCAAGCGCATTCAGTCTTGAGCTTGAAAACGCACCTTTCAAGAAGTCCCAAAGTCCCCTTTTTGAGGCATTAGGCCACTCAAATGACACATAATGGAGCACACACATATCATATGTTCATGAATTCACTTTAAAAGTTTACCATTGTCATTGTAGCCTATTATCTACTTCAAAACATTCAGATTAATGGTCAAAGGAAGCTACTGATATAATCGTAAACACCTTCGTCTTCTTCTTCTTCCACATCGTCTGCTAGAGAGTTTGTTTTGCTCTTGAACGCATCCTTGGGACGCTCCGATGCGCTACTGGCTTGCACCGCATTTTCTGCAAGCGCATTCAGTCTTGAGCTTGAAAACGCACCTTTGGACGTATTAGTCTTGAGCTTGAAAACGCACCTTTGGATGTTCCGATACGCTACTATTTATAGTTCAGTGATCGGAGCATCCCAAGGGTGCTTTCAAGACAACAAGACAAGGGTGCTTTCAATACAATATAATATAACAGAGCACGTCACAAAAGGAAAATTACAAGAACCTCTCAGGGAAGTGCCGTTGTTAAGGCATTACTTCCCGAACCACATCTGATCTTCAAGAGCAAGACAAACTCGCTAGTAGACGGAAGAAGAAGAAGACGTTTATATCAGCAGATTCCTTTGACCATTAATCTGAATGTTTTGAAGTAGTTAATAGGCTACAATGACAATGGTAAACTTTTGAAGTGATTTCATGAACATATGATATGTGTGTGTGCACCATTGTGTCATTTGGGTGGCCTAATGTCTCAATGTTTTCGTCATACACAGGTTCATAGGGGTAAAGTCCGATAATCCGAAAAATCCACTAATCCGAACGAGAGCCGGTCCGCTGCCCTTCGGATTAACGGAAGTTTACTGTATAACCACCCGAAGGTACAACCGCCGGGTTTTATATGCAATGTCAAACCAATTGTACCTGCCCCAGACCTCTTTGTAAAAAGGTCGCCGGGAGGGAAAGACCAAACAAACAAACAGCATTGTTTCAATGGCTTTGAAAAGCCGAGAAAACCATATCCAACAGGTGTCAGCATGATCACCTAGATAAATGTATGGAGCCCACCTCGCCGGGAATAACACAGGAAGCCTGATCACAGGCTCGACCACAGAAAACGCAGTTTCTGATGAGCCCTCAAGCTACCAAACTCGCCGGGGTAACTTACCTATTTTAGCCATCCTGACTAAAACTCGGTAAACAAAACGGCTTTCTCGGAGAAATCGAGAAAAACCGCCGGAAAGGCAACCCACACCAAACAGAACGCAGTCTGATAAACATAATCAGACCCACAGTCCGAAGCTCCTGTTCAGCCAATCACAACTAATCCAGGACACACATGGCACATGAATACATTTTTATTATAATAAACAATGAAAACACTTGCATACCTGTATGTGAAAAACTACGAGTGGCTGGCTAGGCCTGGTGAAAACGGAAAAAACACTTAATGACGTCAAAACACCATCGAAAAGCACTCCATCCCACCAAAACTGGAACAGCCGCCACATCAAAATCGTAGAAAACACCCAGGTAAGGGTAACACTGACTCGGGACCCAGAAAGAACTCCACTAAGTGAAGAAAAATACACCAGGAACGTCAGTACAAATAACATAGGCTACCCCATCAGAAAGATAGCTAGAAGCCCGACATTGCGTAGTTAAAGCCTCCTAACAAGCTAGGACTAAAGATGGCTAAACACGAAAAACAGTTTCAGAGCGTCCTCAACTCGGCCACGAGGGTCCGTCCGAAATAGACGCCCCAACAAAAACGACCCAAAATACACTTGTTCTGCGAGAAAACCACCCATGACACCCTTGCTAAGCTAATCCTAACCTTACTCAAGACATCCCAGAGTAAACAAATAAGAAAAAACTCACTTGGGACGCAAGAATGCGGAATCAAAGCGGAGCACTGTGGGGGACACGTCCGGGTGGGGATAGGAAGGCGGATAGATGCGCTAGTCAGCGTCTGGTCCAAGAATCCACAGAAGTACATCCACGAAATATGGAAAGCTTATGAATAGTTATTCTTATTTTATTTTTATTTTTTATTTGTTACAAAGTTTTTTCGTAGTGAGAACCCAATCATAAAGACGAACCATGAGTGATTTAGCGTGTGCTTATGATGAAGGTTCCTCTGAGCTCTGCGGCGGTAGTTTCAAACTGCGCTTATGGGCGTTTGAAGAGGTAGCCTTATGTAATAGGCATGATCGTCAATGATGGAGGGGCCACTAATAAATATACAGTACTGTATATGGATGGAGTCATGAAAGAAATACAAGGAAGAGTAGTGGATGTTGGTGTACCGCTGATAAGGGACGGAAATGAGTGGAAGTTGCCTGTACTGCTGTTTGCCGATGATATAGTTCTGATGAGCAATAGTGAATGGGAGTTGCAGGGTCTGGTAAATATGTTTGGAACAGTGTGTGAAAAACGGAATCTGAAGGTAAATGCGGGTAAGAGTAAGGTTATGGTCTTTGAAAGGGGTGCAGCCACAGAGTGTGAAGTGAGGTTGAACGGTCAGGCTAGTGAGCATGTCAGCTCATTTAACCCTTCCTGCCCGGGTGTCATTTTAAAATGACACTGCGGCTGATGGGCCGGAGCCCGGTTGTCATATTAAAATCCGTATGCTTGAAAGCGTGCTTTGAAATCCGCGCGGTGAAAATGTCCTTTGCAGGGGCGATCGCTGCGCCCCCAAGCCTCAACTACAGTAAACCCTCGCTAACTCGGACTCGTTTTAGTCGGAAACCCGCACTTCTCGGAATGGCTTAGGCCTCTCGGAAAATTCCGAGTTGGGCGGGATTTGTGTCCTGTTTACAATGTTCTCTCACTCGGTTTTAAGTGATTTTAGGATGAATTGAAGGCTGTGCCTTTTAATTATTGTGTTAATATTAATTACTATGTACTGTACTGTCCCTGAAAACATAATAAGGTTCGTATTTGTCATTAACCCTCCAGCCCCGGCTATGTATTATATATATATTCCTCGAAACCCGGGTGTTTTGGCCGAAAAACGTCTAGGCTAGGCTACTGTATATTTGTTAATCAGACTGCTTCCCGCATTCCCGCGCATCCCCAAGCGTAGCTGTGTTATTTACCTGTAGAATGGCATTAAGTAGAGCTCTCTAAGTCAACTGGTTGAGTTGTGATGATGATTTCATTGGAGATAACTTTATGGCCAAAACAGCCACTTTACACTACTTTTCGATACTTAACAACAACATACAGGCACACACGAACAAGCGACGCTCTTCTTCTTCTGGCCGGAGATGCGGGGCGTCGGTCCAGCCGGCTGTTGTTTACATGCGTCGGACCGACGTCTCGCACACGAAGCTCACAGGCTTTCAACCACTGGGCATTCAAGAGCCCTTCCGGGTACCTGTTATATGCTTTTTTATGGGCGTTCAAGAGCCCTTCCGTGGTGAGAGGGTTAAGATGAATTTCACATAAAAAAAAAAAAAATTAGGGGATCTCAATTTTCTCGGACCAGGACTTTCCTCTTATAATTCGGAATTTTCCCTCTCTTAAGTCGGACATAAGTCGGACCTCGGACATCTCGGAAAATCTGGCATCTCGGAAGTGGTCTTCCCCCAATTAGTCCGAGTTAGCGAGGGTTTACTGTACTACTGTTATCAGTCCGTACGTGTCCGCCATAGTGAGATATAGCGAATAAATTTATTCCGACACGTCCGATTCCCTGCAACCTCCTGCGCGCCCCACTGTTACACCGCTAGCTATGTCGACACTTGTTGCAAGCGAGAAAAAGCCTGAACGTTAGAAAGTGAAAAGTTTCTTGAGTGATAGTGCTATTGAGAGAGAACTTTTGGCCATTTTGACCGAAGAAAGCAGTGGTGAAAGCTTGGTAGACAAAGAAATCTTCATTTATAAGTGAGAGTGAAGATGATGAGTTTTGGGGCTTTGAGGGTGATGATGGTGTTAATTTGTTTGAGGGAGCAGACAGTAGTGAGGACCCTGATATAGAAGTGGTGAAGGAAGGTGAAATTGAACTTCCTAGTGTGCTTGAGGCTAGGCCTACCCCGTCGCCATCTTTGCTTGGTCAGCCTAGGGCCCTAGGCCTACCCCGGGACCTTCCCCCTTGCCTGCTCGTACGCCCTTGAAAGTAGGCAAATACTTTTACAAGAAGACTCTAGTGAAAAGTACGGCCAAACAAGCACACAGGGCGGCAAAGGAAGCAAGGGAAGGCAAAAGTGGTAGTGATAATGACGCCGACTCTGCTCTAGCGACCACCCGCATTCCATTGTCCCGACGCCTTGCCCCGGGATGCCGCGCGGGTCACCTACAGCCCTCGACTTCATCTCTCCCTCACGATGAGCAAAAGGCCTCTTCAAGTGGTACTAGTGGTGCGGCATTATCCTCCCACAGTGTGCCACAGCCCTCATCACATCGAAGTGCATTATTTGGAGCGGAGAAGCCCTCAGCTCGCCGTAAAAGGAGTCCAACTCCCTAGGCTGAGGCTCCCATTGTTCCACCCCCCGCAGCTTCCCGCCCCCCACGCCGCCGACGCCCGGTCACTTCTTCGCCGGAATTGACCCCCGAAGACGAGGTGGACGACCCTGGCATTGCCCCAGATGACCTGACATCACCTGAGGAGCAGGAGGAAGAGGAAGTGGAAGAAGAGGAGAGACCAACACGGCGGGTTCGAGGGCGAGGGCGAGGTCGTGGGCGTGCGGCTCAGCCTGCCGACGCCGCTACCGCTGCCCGTGTGCGTGGGCGTGGGCGTCAGCCTTCATCGGAGTTGTTTGTATGGACTGATGGGGCAGATTTTGAGCCAGATTGTCCTGCTTTTGACGAGGAGCAGATTGGCTCAGGGGTGACAGCAGCATGTCCCTGTGGCCCAGATGCAACCCCTAGTGAACTTTTTTGTGGGTTCTATGACGACGAGGTCATGGAATACCTCGTCGAGGAAACGAACAACCACCACAAAATCTGCTCCAACTTTCTTGGCAGGAAGACCAGTGCCAAGATGGTGGCATGGCGACCTGTCACTGTGCCAGAAATATATGTTTTTCTGGCACTGACTATGCTGATGGCACACGTCAGGAAACTTGCACTGGCCGATTACTGGATTACTGGCGACCTCATCACAACTCCAGCATTCGGTAAATATATGTCCAGGGACAGGTATTTTGACATTCTGTCATATCACCTGACCAACAACATGGCAGGCCACCTTCCCGATCGGCTATGGAAAATCAAGAAGCTGTATGATATGATACGTCATCGATTTACCACCTCCAGAATATGTGCCTCGACGGGTCTCTGGTCCTGTTCCGGGGGAGGCTGCATTTCCAACAATACATCCCGTCGAAGAGACACCGTTTCTTACAGTTTCTTACAGTAGATCCTCTGGAAAAAGGCAAACTAGGCCTGTGTATCCAGCTCAATGCCAGTACTTGCACTGCTGCGGTCGTTCTCGGTGTTGGCGGCGGCCGTAGCAGACGCAACATTTTTACTATTCTGTATTTTTGCTTTGTAATCAAACTTCAAATCTTGTCTTCCCCATGCTTTATCAAGATTACTTTCAAACTTCCTTATTGATTCAGAATCGACTACATACTGGGGCAGTGCGTTCCACTCATTTACCACTCTATCACAAAATGAGTTCTTTGCCTTTTCAAGCCTATTTCTTTCTTTGTAAATTTTCTTAGAGTGTCCTCTCGTTCTTGTTCCCTCCCGCATCAAGAAGATACCTTCACACACATCCTCATCATACATTCCTGACACTATCTTAAAAGTCTCTTATCATAGTAGTTCTAGGGATAAATGAATTTTGATAAGCAGAAGTTCTGCATTGTGGAGGAGAAAGTGTAAATTCATGGGCGCTCTCAGCTGCCCTAGTTCTACGGGGAAAGATGTGGAGAGGCGGCACAATTGAAGCAAGTTCCTCGGAACAATTGCGGTGAAAATATCTAGAATAATGCAAGGGATGCAACGTTTCTTCGTATGGATAATGTAGGAAGGTCCTATGTGATTGCAGGGTTATTGATTAATTATTATGTTCTATCCAACAACCAACTCTACTCCTAAAATCGATTAATGAAATATTACAAACACATGTGGCAGTCCGTGGATTCGAACCCAGGACGCTCACACCGAACATCAACACCTTATGCATTACACCACGAAGGCTTTATTTTGAATTTTGTCCAACTGCCTCAATGCAACCACAACACTTCCACTCCACAGAGGTGAACAGTAATCCATCTGAGAACTGACTTTTATATATTACGGCCAACTGCTCGTCAGTGAAGAATTCTCGAACTCTGTACAGGAGTCCCATTTTTTTTAGAGGCATTCTTAGCAATGCTTCTAACAAAAGGTGTCCAGCTCAAGTTAGTAGTTAATGTTACACCGAGAATGTCAATACTAGGGGAAGTGGGAATATTTACATCATTGAAAAATATATGGGAATCAGTGAGATTCTGTCGGTTAGAAAATTTAATGTATTTGGTTTTCTGTGCATTAAAGGAAACTAGATTCTTTTGTCCCCATTCATTAATTCTATGTATATTCTGAAGTGTGTGGAAGACGAGAAATCTCGGAGTGAAAGTAAAAAGTGCACTGTATCAAGGAATTGTTGTGCCAACAGTGATGTATGGGGCTGAGACATGGGCTCTGAAGAAAAAGGAGAAAAGAGGGCTGGATGTGATGGAGATGAGCTGCTTGAGGAGTATGTGTGGAGTTACTCGTAGAGACAGATTGAGGAATGAAGAGATACGTAGGAGAGTGGGGCAGCAGGAACATTTGTCAGCCAGAGTGGACAGAAGGGTGCTGATCTGGTATGGTCATGTTGAACGAATGGGAGATGAAAGGCTTACAAAGAGAATATGTGAGTCAGGTACAAGGGGAGATAAGGCAGGAAGACCCCCATTGAGATGGAGAGACTGTGTAAGAAAGGCTTTGGATGATAGAGGAATGACTATAGATCAGGCAGGGGAAGTGGTGGTGGACAGGAGTGAATGGAGAATGCTTGTGAATAGTTGAGTGAACACGTGGTCATTTGGAGTAAGGGGTCGGGCGCAAGTTGGACTAGATAATAGTCCATCAGGCGCCTGGCCCGGGAGACGATTAATATGAAGGGTGCGCCTGGAAGTGTGGTGGGAGGGCTTGTGGCTTTGGCTCCGCTGCATGTCTGCCTGCCGAGATCAGAACCTCTCCGGGTGGTCGGGGGCCGGGGGAGTGCTGGAGCGACCTTGGTGACCCTGGTCTCTGGGTCTTCTCCTGGGTGACCTGGATGTGTGTGAGTTTGTGCTTTTTATCTGTGTTTATTTGTTGTTTTATGTTGTTTTTGTGTTTTCCCTGTTCTTGCTCTGTCTTGAGTCGGCTACCCCCAAAATGGGGATTGGGCCTGAGCATATAGATAGATAGATAGATTAATTCTAGAAAGGTCCTGGTTCAGAGAAATTGCAGTGTTTATTTTTTAATTTATGAGATCGGGTTGGGTGAAAGAATTGGTAAATGTGAAGGAACTGTGGAGTGTTGAGTCATCTGTGTAGGAATGTATTGGATTATGAGTGGTAGATATGAGATCATTGATATGAATGAGGAACAGAGTTGGGGCCAAAACTGATCCCTGGGGAACACCAGCATTTATTGAGTGAAATTGAGAATAAAGGCCATCTACCATTACACATATTTTTCTGTTATGAAGATAAGAAGAAATTAGTGGAACTAATGATGCAAGGCTGTAGTGTGACATCTTCGACAATAGGGATTGATGCCAGACTCTTATCAAATGCCTTTGATATATCCAGTGCTATTGTATGTGTTTCACCATGTTGGTCTGTAGCTTGGTTGATTTGATGCGTAAAAAGGCAAAGAATGTCTGCAGTTGATCGACATCGTCTAAAACCATATTGCCTATCACTGTTAATTTATTATTCTCAAGATGCTTAATTATGTGATTATTTAATATAATTTCAAAGACTTTACCAAGAGTGGAAGTTATAGCTATTGGTCTGTAGTTTGATGGATCTGAAGAGGCACCTTTTTTAGGAACTGGATGGATGTTTGCTTCTTTCCAGGGTCCTGGGAAGCATGAGGTATGAGTACACAGACGGAAATTTGTTGCCAATACAGGAGCGAGCACCAAGGAGCAATTCTTAAGTACTATTGGAGGAATTTCATCTTTCTTACAGTTTCTTACAGTAGATCCTCTGGAAAAAGGCAAACTAGGCCTGTGTATCCAGCTCAGTACCAGTACTTGCACTGCTGCGGTCGTTCACGGTGTTGGCGGCGGCGGTAGCAGACGCAACATTTTTGCTATTCTGTATTTTTGTTTTATAATCAAACTTCAAATCTTGTCTTCCCCATGCTTTATCAAGATTACTTTCCTTACCTTACCTTATTGATTCGGAATCGACTACATACTGGGGCAGTGCGTTCCACTCATTTACCACTCTATCACAAAATGAGTTCTTTGCCTTCTCAAGCCTATTTCTTTCTTTGTAAATTTTCTTAGAGTGTCCTCTCGTTCTTGTTCCCTCCCGCATCAAGAAGATACCTTCACACACATCCTTATCGTACTTTCCTGACACTATCTTAAAAGTCTCTATCATATCCCCTCTCTTTCTCCTATATGCCAGTGTCGGAAGCCCCTGTGTCCTCAACCTCTGCTCATAGCCCGCGTTCTTCAACGTTGGTACCAGCTTGCTAGTTCTCCTCTGCACTTTCTCCACTGCTTCTATATCCTTTACCATATATGGAGCCCACACCTGGTTCGCATATTCCAGGTGCGGCCTAACCAGCGCTGTATAGAGATTCCTGAAGATTTCTTCGTCAAGTGACACACATGTCCTCCTTATCAGCCCTACAATTCTATTGGCTTTGTTTATCTTTTCCGCTAAATGTTCTGAGAAATTTAACTTATTGTCTATCAGTACTCCTATATCCTTTTCTGCATTCACTTCCTCTATCGCTTCATACATACTGTATCCTACCTTGTCTATCTTGCTTGCCCAATCCGCATGTACTTGCATTTTTTTGGATGCAAAGGCATTAACCAATGCTCAAACCATCCCTTCATGCCCTCCACATCTCCTTGAAGCAAACTCACATCTTCCTTACTCATCACTCTTCTATACAGCTTAGTGTCATCCGCATACAGGTATACCTCACTTCCATTAGTTATAACTTCAGGTAAGTCGTTGATAAATATAACGAACAGCAGTGGTCCCAACACAGATCCCTGAGGTACCCCACTTGTAATTTCCCTCCACCCCGAGCCTATTCCATTCACCAGTACCCTCTGTCTCCGATCTTTCAGGAAGGCTTCTATCCATTTCACACATTTCTCCCCTATATTATAGCTTCTAACTTTCTCTATTAACGTTTTATGTGGGACCTTATCGAAGGCCTTCATAAAATCGCAATATACCACGTCTATTACATCACCATCTTCTAGAATTTGCATCCAATCATCTACCACCTTAATTAGCTGTAGTACCGTCGACCTCCCCGGCAAGAATCCGAACTGTCTCCCACTGAAAAGTTGGTTTGACTTCATATGCTCCATTATTCCTTCTCTAATTACCGTTTCCATTAGTTTACACACAAAACTTGTCAAACTGACTGGTCTATAATTCCCTGGGTCATTTCTCTTTCCCTTCTTAAAAATAGCTGTTATGTTCGCCTCTCTCCAGTCCATCGGGATTTGTCCTGTATTAAACGATACCTCAAATAACATTTTCAATGGCTCTACTAACATCTCACCTCCTTCCTTTATGATTCTTGGGTGTATCCCATCCGGTCCCGGTGACTTACTTCTGTTCATTTTTTCTATAGCCCTTCTTATTCTAGCATGGGAAAACTCTATTAGTTCTAGTGCCGGTGCCTGTTTGATGGGAATAGTAGGCACTGCATCATCCGACTCCACTGTTAGTACCCCCCCAAAGTATTTCCCCAGCACCTCTGCTTTCTCCTTATCAGTCTCCGCTCTACTCCCATCATCCAACCCCCCTACCAGCTCTGGGATCCCTACTCTTCTTGTTAACTTTTCCTGAATGTACTTCCAGAATATTTTTGGATTATCCTTCACATTTCTAGCAATCTCTCTCTCCCTCTCCTTCACCCCCCTCCTTGTCTCCCACCTTATTTTATTTTTTATTTGTCTGCGTTCCAGATCCACTTCTTTAGCTTCTATACTAGACCCCCTGTTCTTTTTTAACAATTTTAGTCTTTCCCAGAATCGTTTCTTTCTTCTAATCAATGTCCAAAGCTTTCTTTTCATTGGCAATTCTGGGTTCGTTCTTTTTCTCAATTTTGTTTTATCCTTATATTCCCTTACTGGTACACTTTTGGATACAGCATTCTCCAGTTTGACTCTAATTTTCCTCCACATTCCTTCAGTGTCTTCACCGTTCAAGTATTCCCTCCAGTCAATGTCCAAACACCGTCTCAGCAGCTCATAATCTGCTCTATCATACATGTATATTTTTCTATTACTTCTCTTATCCCTCTCTGATTTAATATTGCAACTAAAGCTTATACAGGCATGGTCACTACGACCTATAGGGTTATCCACATTAACATGTTCCACTATATCCTCTTCATTGCTAAAAATTAAATCAAGTACACTCCCCTGCGTCCCATCTCTATATCTTGTCATCTCTGTAATATGTTGCGTTAAAAAACAATCTCTCACTTTCTCTATAAACTTATTTTCCAGGCTACCCTTTTCCGCTGGAGTAGTACAATTTGCCCAGTTGATCCTTGGCAAATTGAAATCTCCAATCAAAATTTTATATTTGTTCTCTCTATTATCTATTTCCTCCATTGCTTTCAATAGGTTATCATCCTCTCCCCTACTATTATTTGGGCTTCTATATATAGAGGCAATTAGAATTGATCCTCTTGCACATTTTACTTCAATACACAAATACTCACAATACTGCTGTCTCATATCCACCTCATTAACCTTGAGCTCTTTTCTTACATAAATAAACAGTCCTCTTCCGACCCCTGCTCTAATAGCATTTCTCTCATATAACTCAAAACCCTCCAAACTATATTCCACCAGTTCCCTTTCAATTCTAGCATTTTTTGGTCTTACTTCCTGTAGGGCTATGACATCAGGTTTATCCTCTTCATCCTGCAACCTACATATCAGTTATCTTTTCTTGTCCTGGGTAAACACATCCACATTACTAAACATAATCCTTAATCCATCTACCATTCCTTCAGCAATTACACCATCCCGCTCCTCCTGTCCGTACCCTACTCCCCCGTTAGCACTACTGGGTCTGCCACTTTGTCTCCTGTCTCTCCCTGTGACACCTCCACCCCGTTCTCCTCCTCCGTCACAACTCCTATCACATTCTCTTCCCTCCCTGATCTCCCCCTCCCTTCTACTCTTATAAACCACTTCCTCAATTTTCTGTCCCTCACTCTCCAGTAAAAATTTCTCTTATCCTCCTCACCCAACTTTCCATTATTTTCATCAGCCTTTTCTTGTAATTCCTTCATTTTTTTCCTTTGTTCTATACTCAAATCCTTCTTTAGTCTTATGTGTTTCAGTTTTTCATTTGTATTTAGCCTCCAACTAAAATTTGTCACAGTCTCTGCCACTGCCCTAGTTTTAAACTGTACCCTTATAAGTCTCATCTCTCCCCTTTTATATCTACCTATCCTACTGACCTCCTCCACCTGCCCTTCCCATCCATATCCGTCCTCATCCACACCTTTCATGACCTCCTTCACGGTCTCCATATCCCTCACTTTTCTCACTCCATTATCATTCATATGAGTCTCTATATCTCCATACAAGATTACACCCCTATCCCTGTCCATGGCCTCCCTCATGACACTCTCCTTGTTCTTCATGACCCCTACAACTGCACTCTCAAAACTTTTTTTGGTCATATTCATTTCTTCCTTTTGCTCTTTCATAATATCCTCCAAATCCTTGAATTTTTGTTTACCTACCACCGTCCATGCAGTTGACTCCTTTACTTCCTTGAAACGTCCTTCGTATTCCTTCAGCTGCTCCTTCAATGCCATATTCTCTGCTCCCAGTTCTGGATCAGGACCAGGAGCCTTATCTACTGAGAGATTCTGCAAAATAGTTTTGACATGCCTGGTGTGGATCTTAAGTGAGGGAATTTCAGGCGAATTAAAATTAAGTACAGGGACATCTTGATTTATTTCATCTAAGGTTGAGTTGGTGGAGAAAATATCCGCAAGAAGGTTAGCTTTACCTCGTGGATCACTTACAAGATTGCCAGTCGGAGATTTTAATTGTGGAATGGATGAAGCAGCAGTGAAGTTGGATTTGAATGAGTTAAGAGTAGACCAAAATATTTTGTTATCATTTGGATTATTTAGAAGTTTATTTGCCTGCTTGTGGAGAAAGTTTGATTTAGTTAGGTTTAATACAGTTTTGGCATGATTTCTGATGTTTCTAAAGTAATTAAAGGCTTCATGTGTTTTTGATCTTGTGTATGCATTGTAGGCTATTGCTTTTTGTTCAGTTACTCTAGCACAATTATGGTCAAACCATTTAGGTGAATTAGATCTTTTACTGTACTTTTGATGGGGAATAAAAGTTTCCATTCCAATTTTTACAAAATCTTGTATGTGGCTCAAGGTGGTGTGTGCATCATTAGAAAAGAAAGAGGTCCAGGGAATATCAATAAAGAAACCTTGAAGACCCTCCCAGTCTGCCCTAACGTAATGCCATTTAGTCACCAAAACAGGTTCAGAGTGGGAAGGTGTGGTAGGTGATAGACAGGTGGCCTGTATCAGACAGTGATCAGAAGATCCAATCGGGGACCTCACTGTAACATCATAATTTTCTGAATTGGTTGTTAAAAATAAGTCCAGTAGGTGGGAATTATGATTAGGATTTTCTGGTACACGGGTGGGTTGGTTGACTAGTTGAGTGAGATTAAATGAGTCTGCAAATAGCTCACATTCAAGACCAGCATCATCAGTCCTGGCTGAATGAGTGAGCCATTCAACATTATGGACATTAAAATCACCCAACACAGTGATTTCAGAAGAAGCATTTTATTATTATACGTTGCCCATCCTGACCAAGTACAGTACCTCCATGACCGCAAGACCGGGACTGTCGGCACAGTCAAGGAAAAGAGGAAGGGCATGCCAGTGTACCGACAAAGACCAAGAAGAGTGGCCCCATCCTCTCTATCCGCTGGCATGACCAGCGGAAGGTAAACCTCCTCACCACATGCCAAAAGGCAGAGATGGTCGCCACCGGGAAGGTGAACAGAAAGAGCAAAAACCCCGTCCAGAAACCAGCTGCTGTCCTGGACTACAATCTCAATATTCGCCTCATAGACAAGTCTGATATGCAGATGGGCTTCATTGACTGCCTGTGAACATCCTGCAGGTGGTACAAAAAGTTTGTTCTGCATACGGTAGATATGTCGGCCCTCAATGCCTACAATATCTACCGACTGAATACTGCCGGATCAAAGAAGTTCAAGTCACTGCGCAAGTTCCATAAACAGGTGATACTTGAGCTCCTGGGAAAACATGCTACAGCCGGGAGACCTCTACAAGGACCAAGCCAGCTGGACCGCACGGCATGTGCCGACTATTTCCGGAAACACCAGCTCAACCCCCTTCCTCCCAAAGTACACAGAAGGTAATGCCAGGAGTCAGAAGAGGTGCCTTGTATGTAGCCACACAACCCGCAGACCCTATAAACCAACAAAAACCACATGGGAATTACTCTAGTGTGAAGTGGCACTGTGCGCTGGACAGTGTTTCAATGAGTTTCACACTCTAGTGCAATATTGAAGTGCCCGTGACAATGACAGTGAAAGTGACACTAAAATGTAGGCTATAATAATATTAAATAATGAGTAAAAGGGAAAGAGACACAAATAACTAATAATAAGTGCCTTCATAACAATATGAACAAGTGAAAGTGACACTAAAATCTATATTATAGCTTACCTAACAATAAATACAAGTGAAAATGATACTATCAATTATCATAGTCCAGTGAAAGTGACACTAAGAGTATAATAACAATAAAAGTACAAGTGAGACTCAAAAATATCTTTATTAAAGTAACTTTATTGAGTGAAAATGACATAATAATGATAATAAATGGCAGAATAAACAATAAAAATACTCAAATCGCTTCCTGGCATAATTGCGGGTGGGGCGACGAGTGCAGTAGTGCATCGTAGCCGGGGCCGCAGTTGAGCGTTCGGACGCGTCTAGGTAAATACGCGGCAAAAATTACCTCCACTAAAATTGCCATCACTCCTGAACCAGTTGAGCTAGAGAGCTCTACTCAACGCGAGTCTACAGATCAAAGTCAGGGCTTCATTTTGATGTCTGATTGAATGTTGTAGCTATTGTATTAACAGAGAGAGACCAATGTTTACATGCATTGTTTTTTAGCCAGATCACCCGGAGACGAGCGGTGTCATTTAGAAAGGCTGCCCGGGCAGGAAGGGTTAACCCTCTCTGGTCTCAATAAGTTTTTTAATTTTCCATGGACAGGTGACACATTGTTTAGGCAGCTGAGGTTTTCTCTTTGTTCCCGTTCACCTAGCTCACCCCAGCTATGAAGGGTTGCCAGATACCCCCACATATAGACTATAGGTAGTGCCAACGAACTTGACAATAATTTTAACCCCTTAACTTCTCATAACTTAAAATTAATGAAAGCAATCGAGCTGACATTTTTATCGTTTGGGAAGAGCCCACCAGGAAATAGGTGTGGACATTTACAGCCAGTTTGCTCTAGGCCCTTTTGAGTTATGATAAGTTAAGGGGTCAAGATTATTGTCAAGTTCGTTGGCGCTACCTATAGTATACCAGGTATGTTGCGTCCACAATAGACGTGGTTATACCGAATTTCGTAAAGGCTTAAGGACGCGATCGCGTCCACAGGTGCGCGAGGGCAAAAGTGCCTTAGGACGCAATCGTGTCCTCTCGTGCGTAAGAGGGTAAAGTACAGTGTTTGGACTTTTCCCGGTAACGAACAAGCCGCGGTCCAATTTAGTCCGTAGAATCGAGGTTCCAGTGTATATCACGTAGTCAATAGAACTTGTTGCCACAGCTGAGTCAACACACTGGTCGGGTAAATTATATTTCCTCATATAATACACGCAGTTCTCACACACTTTAGGGTTCCAAGAGGCGTCCATCCGATTGATACAGAGGACATGGAACAGGCACCTTCTGTGTCCTATGAGTGGTAACTCCCGGCACTCCCTGTAAGCACACCATCTGAGGTCTCCCGGCGGAGGCGTGGATTCTTGGGGGAAGAGACGCGATATCTTAGCGGATGAAGGACCAGGGGTGCAGAACCCAACAAAGGATAGGTCCTCCTCTGATTCCGCCAGCGACTGCCTGGGAAGTCGTGTTTGCTCCAGCCCGGAGGACACGTGACCTGTGATGGGGAAATAACTTTAATACCCGGAAGATTAAACATGAGTCATCATATTCCTACATGGATAATGTCAAATAGTATTTGATCTTTAAGCCTAAGTTTCGTTATCTAACGTTAAAACTTAAAGTACAGTCAGACCCCCCCAAAACGCGTCTATATGGGCGGCAAAGTGCGGCGCGTATTGAGAATTCGCGTAATAGGAATAACATAACTTATGGAGAAAAATACATATGGGCGGCAGCCCGCCTGAGACACACACATTTTCGGTAATTTTCGATCAAAATCAATAATTAATTGCAAAGAAAGGCTGTAATAGGCCTACAAAAATATACACATAAACAAAGGCCATTGCTTACCTTAAAATTAAATGCTTAGCAAGTGTCCAGGATATGCAATAAATATTGCGTATCCTGGACACTTAGGTTAAGCATTTAATTTTAAGGTAAGCAATGGCTATTGTTTATGTTTCTATTATTGTAGGCCTATTATAGCCTTTCTGTACAACCCTTCGATTCTAACTTAATTCGTTATATTTACCATATAACGCAATAGGCATATTTTTTTTCCATGTGTGTTTTTAATTTATATGAACATTGAAGACCGATAATAGAAGTGGGGACAGCAATTGGGTGTTGGAAAACATATATTTTCGGTAATTTTCGGCGCCCAGTCGTATTATGGGTAGGCTGGCCGAGAGACAAACATCTTCCCCCTATAACATCTCGCAAGCAAGTAATATTAAGAGGGTTACTTTGGAAGACTAATTTTCACTCTAACTGGTAATGGCGGACAAGGTCGGACTTCTCCTTCTTGTTGTTAACGTTTGGCGGCGCTCCGGTCAGGTTTGTTTACAAACGTTTCGCTGCGTGGCTTTCAAAGCACGCTTAAGGAAGCTTTCAAGCTTACAGAGTTTAAAAGGACACCCGGGCTCCGGGCCTTCGCAAGGTGTGTCCTTTTTAAAATGACCTCGGGCAGGAAGGGTTAAGCCAGATTGAGAGAATTAAAAGATTTTTTTTTTCTTTTATACTAGGGCCTATACTATAATGTAATTTCTGTTGCCTACTCCCCAGATTATTCCAGCCATGGCCAACGTTATTAAGAAATTGGCAGATCCTTGCAGTGACCCATCCCGGTTATGTCGCCTTCCTCACATATGACGAAGTCAAAGCAAGATTACAAAAATATATAAATAAGCCAGGAAGGTAAGTACAATTCATAGATAAGTACACTGTACAATTTAATAAGTCATATTGCTAGCTCTTTGTTGATTTCTATACAATCCCAGCCATATACGTAATCCTTGCATGGTCAGTTTCCAAGGCAAGAGCCTACAGCTTGTGTTACACGAGCACATTACCTGCGGATGTATTAGAAGCCACATTATCCCAGTAAAAGAGGAACTAAAATAAAGTCTACTATTTGATAATTTTCTCTTGCATTGTGACTATTTTGTATCTTACCCTTATATGGTGGACATAATTTGTGCGTCAGAGATTTTAAATAAATTTATCTCCTAAAGGAAAGGGATATGGAGAACTATTTTTGTTTTCTATGTGAGTGAGGGAGACAAAAGGCAGAACTGCCTGTAGCGACTGCCTCCCCCATAGTTGAAAGAGTGACAGGGCCAAAATCAAGGGACGTTCGAGCCAAATTGCCTGGACACAGAGTTTGAAGCAATTAAAGTCATAGGAGGAGGAAAAGACAGATTCTGGGAGAGAGTTCCAGAGCTCAGCTGTTGAATAGAAGAAAGACAGTAACGTTTCACTCTTCGATTGGAGAGTTGTACAGAGTAGGGGTGGGATTGTGTTGCAAGACGGGTACCACATACCCTACGTAGAGGAGGTGGTATACACTGGGAGAGCTCTGAGGATCACTGATTATTGTATTAGCAATAGAATAGCGAGAGAGATGCAATATTGTGGCAAAGAGAGAGAGTTTGCAGAGAGTTGGTGAGTGGGCGGGAATTAATGATACGACAGGCCTTCCTTTCTACTTTGTCTAGAAGTGCTGTGTGAGAGGATCCTCCCCACACGTGTGAACAATACTCAATACATGGACGCACTGTGCCCCTGTACAGAGCAAGAAGCTGTGCAGGGGTAAAGAACCCCTGTAGGCAGTTGAGCACACCCAGCTTCTTGGAAGCTGTTTTAGCAAGAGTGGTAATATGATCTTTCCAAGAGAGATCAAATGAAAAAGAGGCACCGAGAATATTAACTCGGCAGCTGCGCAGCTGAATGTGCCCGCAGTGCGAAGGTATTCTGATTCATTCCTCACTAAAATCGTTAATTTACCATATATATAATTAATACTTATCCATATGTGCCTATTTTACTTTTATTATGAACATATGAACATGGGAAAGCAATAAAACAAGTGGTAACAGCAATTGGCTGGTGAAAATTGTATATTTTAGCCCTGCGGACGTAATCTGGTCTTGAGCAGTGAGAGACTAACACCCTCACTCTCTCGTGTCTCACGTAGCACTGAGAGACCAAGGGAGCTTTCAGACTGCCAGCTTGGAGAGTCGGAGTTATACTACTCCGCCCTCCTCCCTCTCTCCCACCCGTCCTCCCACGAAAATACTCGATAAATATCGGGAATAATAGAGAAAATACCTGATAATTGAGGAGGGGGGGAAAGGGGGGGGGGTACACATGTATAGGAGTGGTAGAAGGTAATGGAGGGAAATTATCTCACCTAAACACAAATTGATTTTTTTTTAGTGCCACTGGGGTGTTTTAAATGTTTTTTTTTAACCCTTCCCACCCGGGCAGCATTTTAAAATGACACCGCGGCATATGGGCAGGAGCCCGGGTGTCATTTTAAAATCTGTAAGCTTGAAAGCCTATTAAGCTTATTTTGAAACCCGCACGTCCGACGTATGAGATGAGACCTATAAGGGTACAGTTTAAAACTAGGGCAGTGGCAGAGACTGTGACAAATTTTAGTTGGAGGCTAAATACAAATGATAAACTGAAACACATAAGACTAAAGAAGGATTTGAGTATAGAACAAAGGGAAAAAATTAAGGAATTACAAGAAAAGGCTGATGAAAATAATGGAAAGTTGGGTGAGGAGGATAAGAGAAATTTTTACTGAAGAGTGAGGGACGGAAAAGTGAGAAAGTGGTTTATAAGAGTAGAAGGGAGGGGGAGATCAGGGAGGGAAGAGAATGTGATGGGAGTTGTGACGGAGGAGGAGAACGGGGTGGAGGTGTCACAGGGAGAGACAGGAGACAAAGAGGCAGACCCAGTAGTGCTAACGGGGGAGTAGGGTACGGACTGGAGGAGCGGGATGGTGTAATTACTGAAGGAATGGTAGATGGATTAAGGATTATGTTTAGTAATGTAGATGTGTTTACCCAGGACAAGAAAAGAGAACTGATATGTAGGTTGCAGGATGAAGAGGAAAAACCTGATGTCATAGCCCTACAGGAAGTAAGACCAAAAAATGCTAGAATTGAAAGGGAACTGGTGGAATATAGTTTGGAGGGTTTTGAGTTATATGAGAGAAATGCTATTAGAGCAGAGGTCGAAAGAGGACTGTTTATTTATGTAAGAAAGGAGCTCAAGGTTAATGAGGTGGATATGAGACAGCAGTATTGTGAGTATTTGTGTATTGAAGTAAAATGTGCAAGAGGATCAATTCTAATTGCCTCTATATATAGAAGCCCAAATAATAGCAGGGGAGAGGATGATAACCTACTGAAAGCAATGGAGGAAATAGATAATAGAGAGAACAAATATAAAATTTTGATTGGAGATTTCAATTTGCCAAGGATCAATTGGGCAAATTGTACTACTCCAGCGGGACAGGGTAGCCTGGAAAATAAGTTTATAGAGAAAGTGAGAGATTGTTTTTTAATGCAACATATTATAGAGATGACAAGATATAGAGATGGGACGCAGGGGAGTGTACTTGATTTGATTTTTAGCAATGAAGAGGATATAGTGGAACATGTTAATGTGGATAGCCCTATAGGTCGTAGTGACCATGCCTGTATAAGCTTTAGTTGTAACATTAAATCAGAGAGGGATAATAGAAGCAATAGAAAAATAATAGAGCAGATTATGAGCTGCTGAGACGGTGTTTGGACATTGACTGGGGGGAATACTTGAACGGTGAAGATGCTGAAGGAATGTGGAGGAAAATTAGAGTCAAACTGGAGAATGCTGTATCCAAAAGTGTACCAGTAAGGGAATATAAGGATAAAACAAAATTGAGGAAAAGAACGAACCCAGAATTGCCAATGAAAAGAAAGCTTTGGATATTGATTAGAAGAAAGAAACTATTGTGGGAAAGATTAAAATTGTTAAAAAAGAACAGGGGGTCTAGTATAGAAGCTAAAGAAGTGGATCTGGAACGCAGACAAATAAACAATAAAATAAGGTGGGAAACAAGGAGGGGGGTGAAGGAGAGGGAGAGAGAGAGATAGCTAGAAATGTGAAGGATAATCCAAAAATATTCTGGAAGTACATTCAGGAAAAGTTAACAAGAAGAGTAGGGATCCCAGAGCTGGTAGGGGGGTTGAATGATGGGAGTAGAGCGGAGACTGATAAGGAGAAAGCAGAGGTGCTGGGGAAATACTTTGGGGGGGTACTAACAGTGGAGTCGGATGATGCAGTGCCTACTATTCCCATCAAACAGGCACCGGCACTAGAACTAATAGAGTTTTCCCATGCTAGAATAAGAAGGGCTATAGAAAAAATGAACATAAGTAAGTCACCGGGACCGGATGGGATACACCCAAGAATCATAAAGGAAGGAGGTGAGATGTTAGTAGAGCCATTGAAAATGTTATTTGAGGTATCGTTTAATACAGGACAAATCCCGATGGACTGGAGTGAGGCGAACATAACAGCTATATTTAAGAAGGGAAAGAGAAATGACCCAGGGAATTATAGACCAGTCAGTTTGACAAGTGTTGAATGTAAACTAATGGAAACGGTAATTAGAGAAGGAATAATGGATCATATGAAGTCAAACCAACTTTTCAGTGGGAGACAGTTCGGATTCTTGCCGGGGAGGTCGACGGTACTACAGCTAATTAAGGTGGTAGATGATTGGACGCAAATTCTAGAAGATGGTGATGTAATAGACGTGGTATATTGCGATTTTATGAAGGCCTCCCACATAAAAGGTTAATAGAGAAAGTTAGAAGCTATAATATAGGGGAGAAATGTGTGAAATGGATAGAAGCCTTCCTGAAAGATCGGAGACAGAGGGTACTGGTGAATGGAATAGGCTCGGGGTGGAGGGAAATTACAAGGGGGGTACCTCAGGGATCTGTGTTGGGACCACTGCTGTTCGTTATATTTATCAACGACTTACCTGAAGTTATAACTAATGGAAGTGAGGTATACCTGTATGCGGATGACACTACGCTGTATAGAAGAGTGAGGAGTAAGGAAGATATGGGTTTGCTTCAAGGAGATGTGGAGGGCATGAAGGGATGGTCTGAGCATTGGTTAATGCCTTTTCATCCAAAAAAATGCAAGTACATGCGGATTGGGACCAGCAAGATAGACAAGGTAGGATACAGTATGTATGAAGCGATGGAGGAAGTGAATGCAGAAAAGGATATAGGAGTAGTGATAGACAATAAGTTAAATTTCTCAGAACATTTAGAGGAAGAGATAAACAAAGCCAATAGAATTGTAGGGCTGATAAGGAGGACATTTGTGCCACTTGACGAAGAAATCTTCAGGAATCTCTATACAGCGCTGGTTAGGCCGCACCTGGAATATGCGAACCAGGTGTGGGCTCCATATATGGTAAAGGATATAGAAGCAGAGGAGAGCTAGCAAGCTGGTACCAACGTTGAAGAACGCGGGCTATGAGCAGAGGTTGAGGACACCTGGGGCTTCCGACACTGGCATATAGGAGAAAGAGAGGGGATATGATATAGAGACTTTTAAGATAGTGTCAGGAAAGTACGATGAGGAGGTGTGTGAAGGTATCTTCTTGATGCGGGAGGGAACAAGAACGAGAGGACACTCTAAGAAAATTTACAAAGAAAGAAATAGGCTTGAGAAGGCAAAGAACTCATTTTGTGGAGTGGTAAATTAGTGGAACGCACTGCCCCAGTATGTAGTCGATTCCGAATCAATAAGGGAGTTTGAAAGTAATCTTGATAAAACATGGGGAAGACAAGATTTGAAGTTTGATTATAAAACAAAAATACAGAATAGTAAAAATGTTGCGTCTGCTACCGCCGCCGCCAACACCGTGAACGACTGCAGCAGTGCAAGTACTGGTACTGAGCTGGATACACAGGCATAGTTTGCCTTTTTCCAGAGGATCTACTGTAAGAAACTGTAAGAAATGTATACACAGCTGGTCGGAGGCGACGCGCGCACCTCCGAAAGCAAGCAGACGTCGAAGCTTTGTTGTTGTGTGGTCTGCTAAGACAGATTTAGTGATGAAAAGTGTGTCATATTGCTAACATCGCCTCGAAACTCTCTCCACGGAAATCGTCATCACAACTGAACCAGTTGACTCAGAGAGCTGTACTTAACGCCAGTCTACAGATTGGAAACCGCAGTACGTTTAGGGATGCGTGGGAATTTTCTAGCAGTTAAAATAACAAAGATACGGTAGCCTAGGCGTAGACTTTTTTTGGCCAAATCGCCCGGATCTCAACAACGTCCTTAGGAGGGCGAGCCTGTGCCAGAAAGGTTAAGGCCTAGGATCTTAAGAGTCTTCCCGCAGATGCCGGGTTAAGAGAAGATGAATGGTTAATTTGTATGTTCTTGAAGATTAAGTCATAGTTTTCAAGGGGGCGACGAGTAGACAGAAAGTAACAAGGTTTTCTCTGCCCCAATTAGAAATAGTAGAAAGATCAGAAGATAGGTGCTTTATGGCCTCCTTACGTGAGTTTTGGAGTTCCTGCTGTGAATAAAGTTGTGGATGGCTAGTTGAATAGTGTAACTGAACCACTTGGTCTAGGGTGTTCCAGGCTTCACCATTCGCAAGATAGCAAGTACAGTAAACCCTCGCTATCTCGGACTAATTGGGGGGAGACCCAGTCCGAGATGACCGAAAATCCGAGATGTCCGAAGTCCGACTTATGTCCGACTTAAGAGAGGAAAATGTCCGAATTGGAAGAGGGAGTCCGAGCCACCAGAGAAAACGGAGACTTCCCTATCACTAACAACTTTGATTCAAGATAAATTACAGTACCTGTACAGTATCCAGCAGACATATATTATAAATATCACTTTCCTTCTCCATTTCACTGTCCTTCTCCACCTCACTGTAGCCTTAGATCTCGGAATTTGCCCTTAGATCTCGGAATTTTCCGAGATATATGACACCTGTCCGACAGACCATGTGGGCCCTCGGAGTATTCCCCTTACATCTCGGAATTTTCCGAGATATACGGCGAACTTTCCGAGAGGCCGATGCCAGTCCGAGTAGTCCGGGTTTCCGACTTCTAGAGGTCCGAGATAGCGAGGGTTTACTGTACTGCCTCCTGATATGTTGGTACTGTATATTGATATATGATTAAAGCATTTAAGTTCTGTGCATGATGTCCTGGGTTCGAATTTCGGAGGATCATATGCTTTCATTAATTTCCTTGGGAGGTATTGATGTTATGAACGATATTAGTTATTTTTTATATAACCTAGGTTAAGTAATTATTTTGCATAGTTATGAATACCCTAAAATTACGAAAATGCGCAGATTCAGCCGGGGACGGGGTGTCGGGAGTACAGTATTAACAGGCGCGTGGGATGTATGTTAAAGCTTGCAAAAGACCTCTGTCCTTTAGAAAGGACACCTGGACTGTGTGGTGCAGCTCTGACTGTCCTTTAGAAAGGACACCCGGCCTCCATGGGTTTGATTAAATGCCTTTAATTGAAACAAATATTTTTTGTTGTTCTTATAGCGATTTTGGGCCATATTTGTCTTAATTAAACTTAATATTGAAGCACAACATCTTTAAGTAAAATTTGTTCCCTAATTGATGTACAAAGTAACAGGGATGGAGTATTCGTCTTTGAATGCATTCGAATACAGTAAATCAGAGTATTCGTATTCAAATTATTGCAATTATAATTAAGAGTACAGTATTTGCATTCGTATTCAAATATTTGGACAAGAATAACACATAATTTTGTATATGTTTATTTGATAGTGACATATAACCTGAATGTAAAGATGATAGTAGGGTTAGGTGGTGGCTGATAACGACCGTGTTTGATGGAGGAACAATAATGCTTTGGTTGTTTTCACAGGTACGCCACTTCAAATATTCAATTCAATTCAAATATATTCAAATATATTCAAATATATTTATTTAGCCTTCAGATATACAATAAGTTCAGAATTTTAATACATGGAAGTCAACTGAGAGGAAACTCTCTTTAACCCTTCTTTGGCGGCGCGCAACTTATGTCGTGTGAAATAAATATGGACTAAGTGGCGGTTCACAACTTATATCGTGTGCCATTTTCACCACGTAATGTTGCTGAGAGAGAGAGATAAGTGGTGGGAGGAGAGTAGCAATCGTATGACTGCTCCAGACCACTGCGGCGGACCTACTGACATGAATCCCACCCTCCCCCACCCTCACGCACTCGCTACACAGGGAATTATGTAGGGAAACTACCTAATTACATGGTTTTTGCACTCGTGTTGCGCGATCGTTGCAAGAAAACTAGCGGTCGTACAAGGATGGTTGGGGTGTCATTGGAAAGTTCTGTTTATGCTCTTTCAGGAATAGATACTTGTTTTACACTCTGGGTCTTATTTAGGCATGAAAATGATCACGTAAACAACCCTATTTAGGGTAAAAACACCCCGCTGGCCGGTACATATAAATTACCGCCTAGGCCGCTCGTAAGGTGTTAAGGCACCTTGATTTAACCCGAAATTAATTTACATTTTTACATACATATAATATATACTCTTTCAATTCACACCCATAAACTTACACTACATAAACATACTCAGCACAAAAGTAACTTACAATTTGACGGATGTTTTAATATTTACTCAATAAAAATGATTTGAGGGACATCTTAAAACTAGACAGGGAGGGTTTATCCAGAATATGCCGAGGCAGTGCATTCCAGACCTTTACACCATGATAATGAATCGATTTTTGAGATTGATTTGATGCCAATGATGGAATTTCTAAATCTCTTGTGTTTCTTAACCCTCCAGCCCCGGGGGCTATAGCTTGCGACTGTGCTCCGGTACCGGGTGTTTTGACGATCTTTGGCCTATGTTAACTACTCTGTAAGTCAATGAATATGTCATGTAATGTTGTAAATAAAAAAAGAATAATGTTCCACAAACCTTCCTCTGTCGAATGGCGTTGAGTAGAGGTCTCTAGCCCCTCTGGTTGCATAATGGTGAGCGCGGGAAGACGAGTGCTTTTCGGCGGCAAATTCTTCCCGCGTTCGGACGCGTCGCCTCGGCCATGGCTACGACGCACCTAGCCGCTCGCCGCGCCAAAGTATTTATCTCCCTTAGACGATTTTAGTGTTTGATATTGAGAATGTGATGTTTATTTGATATTTTCTAGTTATTTTGAGGCCAATTATATAAAATATGTTTATTAGGGTATCACTGTCACTGATATTGCTAATTTTCACTCGATACCGTACATTTTATTAGTAATTGAGGTAGCTTATTGTTGTATTAGGCACTGATTATTCGTTATCACAGGTGTTTATTATACTTTGGCCATCAAATATTAGGTCATGTGTCACTTTCACTTTGACAAATATGCTTTAGAGTGTCACTGTCACTGATAATGCTCATTTTCACTCGATACCGTACATTTTATTAGTAATTGAGGTAGGTTATTGTTGTATTAGGCACTGATTATTCGTTATCACAGGTGTTTATTATACTTTGGCCATCAAATATTAGGTCTTGTGTCACTTTCACTTTGACAAATATGCTTTAGAGTGTCACTGTCACTGATAATGCTCATTTTCACTCGATACCGTACATTTTATTAGTAATTGAGGTAGGTTATTGTTGTATTAGGCACTGATTATTCGTTATCACAGGTGTTTATTATACTTTGGCCATCAAATATTAGGTCTTGTGTCACTTTCACTTTGACAAATATGCTTTAGAGAGTGTCACTGTCACTGATAATGCTCATTTTCACTCGATACCGTACATTTTATTAGTAATTGAGGTAGGTTATTGTTGTATTAGGCACTGATTATTCGTTATCACAGGTGTTTATTATAGTTTGGCCATCAAATATTAGGTCTTGTGTCACTTTCACTTTGACAAATATGCTTTAGAGAGTGTCACTGTCACTGATAATGCTCATTTTCACTCGATACCGTACATTTTATTAGTAATTGAGGTAGGTTATTGTTGTATTAGGCACTGATTATTCGTTATCACAGGTGTTTATTATACTTTGGCCATCAAATATTAGGTCTTGTGTCACTTTCACTTAGTTATATGATTTGTAAACGATTTATATACAATTTATTGTGTCTTTTTTCACTGATTTCTATATTTCTATAGGTTCTAATCATATGAATGTCACTTGGTATATACATATGTGTCACTTTCACATATTATTATGGTGTAATTGTATTTGTATCAATGTTCTCATAATACATGACTTTTGTATTACAATACATTGGTTTTCTTCCACTTTTTGCCTATATATAATTATAGTGTACATATTGTCATTTTATTTGGCAATTTCAGTATGATTATTAGAACTCCAGCTTGGAGTGGTAATCAAAGAAGCAATCTACAGCACAGAGTGCCACCTTGCACTCCACACACTCCAGGGTTGACTTTTTACCTGACCTCGGCTTCACCCTGCTGTTGTAGCAGACATGGCGCTTCTGCTGTGTTCTTCCGGATTCATTCTGAGGCAGGGAACCAAGCCTGTGCCTAGTCAAGTATTGAGCAGACTGCAAGCGGTCAATAACGGCGGGCCCAGGATGTGCCACTGCCCTCTGTGGCATAGCATACTTCTCCAGGAGCTCCGTCAACACCTGCTTTTGGAACCTCCGCAGGCTATTGAACTTCATGGGTGTGTTCACATTCCGAAGCTTGTATGTTGTAGGCATTCAGAACTGACATGTCCACCATATGCAGAAAGAACTTTTTGTACCATCTGCACGAGGTACGCAGGCAGTCAATGAAGCCTATCTGCATGTCGGACTTGTCCACCAGCCTCATGTTGATGTTGTAGTCCAGGACAGCATCGGGCTTGGTCACCCTGGCCTGGGTGCGGCGATCCACCTTGCCAGTCTCCACCATTTCCCCCTTGTGGATGGTGGTCAGGAGGTTGACCTTCCGCTGGTCGTGCCAGTGGATAGCCAGAATGGGCCCCGACTTCTTCTTGAACACATCACCTTTTTTGGTCTTTGGAGGGAAAGGTGGCATGCCCTTCCTTTTCCCTCGTACTGTGCCTACAGTCCCCGTCTTGCGCTCATGCAGGTACTGTGAGAGAGTGGGGGACGTGTAATAATTGTCCGTGTAGAGGACGTGATTCTTATGAAAGTAGCGGTCCATCATGGCTTGCACCACTGCTCCGCCAAAGCCAATGAGGGGGTCCACAAGCAAGTCCCCTTCCTTCCCGCTGTAGACCAGGAAGTCCAGGACATAGCCAGTTTGGCAGTCGCACAGCACAAAGAATTTTATGCCAAAGCGATGTCTTTTTGAGGGGATGTACTGCCGGAAGCTGAGTTTTCCCCGGAACAGCACAAGAGACTCGTCAATGACGACCTTGCGGAAGGGCTTGAAGTAGGAGGTGAAGCGTTCTCGCATCATCTCATACAACGTCCTAATCTTCCACAGCTTGTCTGGGAGGTGGACGTCAAGGTTGGTGACAAGATGGAGCGCTGCGAGGATATCAAGGTACCGGTCGCGAGACATATATTTCCCGAAGGCAGGGGTGGATATCAGATCATTGGTGATCCAATAGTCAGGCAACCTATGCTTCTTGACATGAGGCATTAGCATGGTGAGTGCCAGGAACACCATGAACTCATTATGAGTCACTGGGGTCCACTGCCTCATGTGGCCCTTGGTCACCTTTCCCAAAAAGTGGACCTGGAATTGGTGCTGCTTATTTGTCTCTTTGACAACATAGCCTACCACCTCCTCATCAAAGAAGGCCTCAAACAGTTCGTGTGGTGGAGCATTGGGGCCTGCAGGAAAATTGGGGGTAACGCCTGAACCCTCCAGTACCTCATCAAAAGCTGGCACATCAGGGTTGTATGCATCCTCATCAACTACGTCTTGCCACTGAAAAACGTAGAATGGGTCTTGTCTACGCTGACGAGGAGCTCCAGCTGGTGGCCCAGCACGCCCACGGCCAACTCGGGAGGCGCGCGCCCTAGGGCGGCGAGGGCGGCGGCCAGGGCGGTGGGCAGCACGACGGGCAGCACGACGCCGGGCCAAGCGGATGGGTCGAGGGTCGTCGATGTCCATATAGTCATCGTCAGAGTGGTCATCTTGCCCTGACGGTGGACCTATGTAATCATGGCCAGAGTCTTCAGAGAGGTGCCCTTCATCATCAGTGGCCCCCACATAATCTGGCGGGGAACCAGTGATGCGTGGGCGGCGTGCGGGTGGGCGAGGTGGGGAAGGAGTGGCAGGTGAGGCTGTGTCCCCCCGAGGTCCCGGGCTCCTTGGCCTGCGACGAGTGACAGAAAGCAATGTTTCACTGTCACTAGGGCCAGGTATTGGTGATGCGAGCTCAAAGACTTCTTCAGGAAGACATGTTGAAGGCGGGAGAGGTGGGGAGGACCGTGGGGAAAGTTGCGGGGACGTATGGCTGGGGCCGGCCGGGGTGGACGCCGCGGGAGCCTCGAACAAAACTCTCTTACTTTTCTTAATTTTCTTGGTATATTTCCTACCTTTCCCCTTTTCGGCAGCAGTATGTCTCCTGTCGGGGGACCTAGGAGGCAAATAGGCCGAAAGTGTGGGGTCCTCAACCCTTGGCAATGGTGGGGGTGGTGGGGAAGAATGCGGGGCATCCGGGTCATCTTTGGTGGCGTGGGTAGATAAGGGAGACAATGGCGGACGAGAAGGGTCACCACGCTGACCCTCACTCACAGCCTCATCCTCACCAAGTAGTTTTGCTTGTTCCCTAGCTGCCGCGGCCGCCTTCTCAAGTATTTTCTGCTTATACAAATGTAGCTTGAAAGGCGATTTACCAGGGGAAGGGCTTGGCGTCGTGTCACTTAAGCGAAATTTGGTGAGTGACCTTGAACTCTCCCACTCGCTCACTCTCTCAAGTTCACTGTCTTTAGGTAAACCAGCTTCCTCAACAACTGGTACATCACCTTCATCACTCTCATCACTGTCATGTTCTCTCGCAAATCCCAGGAATTGCTCTTCTTTATCACTCTCATGGCCATAATCACTCGACTTATAATTACTGGAGTCGTCACTGACTTCATCATCAACATTATGCTTGGCATCAGCTCGCTCATAAAGTCTCAATGTCGTCTCAATACCTCCGGGAGATAACACATTTAGGCGATGGCGTCGGGGTAAGGCGCGACGAACAAGCAAGGGCGTCGTAGGAAGCACGGTATCGGACACAGCGGAATCACTATTTGGCGTACTGTCCATGATGGCGTCGGGGTAGATACTGTTGCTGTGGCGGAGTTTACGCCTGGTGGCGCCACCTACCGTCCCACGATACCGAAAATGTACGCGCGGCATTCGAAAGCACGCATGCAAGCAATGGGCGTTCAAGAGCCCTTCCGGGTTGCGCGGGCCGAGGTTGTTATGGGCGTTCAAGAGCCCATCCGGGTTGGAGGGGTTAAGGTATATCTTTCATTTAAACGAAAATTAAATATATTTATGGGATTGTAATTATTAATGGCTTTATAAACAAAGATAGCAGTGCAATATATGTTTGTCTTCCTATTTTAAAAGCCTTAGAGATTTAAATAATTCATTTGTGTGATCATATTTTCTTTTGAAAGTGATTGTCCTAATCATTTTCTTTTGCGCTAGTTTGACTCTCTCTATCTTAGTTTTACCTGCGGTTGTCCAAACTGTGTGACAGTATGAAAAGTAAGGGTACACCAAGGAGTAGTAAAGTTGTTTAAGTACTTCCGAAGGAAAGCAGTTACGAGTTAGATATAATATACCACATTGTTTATTTATCTTGTTTGTTAATGTTTGTATATGTGACTGCCAAGTCAATTGCCTATCCACTACAACACCAAGAAATGTTATATTTTGCTCTTCTATTAACATTGAATTTCCTATTTTAATGGAATCTACATTTGGAGGAATATTCTTTTTTCTGTGATGAATAATATATTTTGTTTTGTCGATATTAAAGGTTAGCTTATTTGCGGTCATCCAACAATAGACATTATTTAGTTCATTATTCACTGATTGCACTAGAGTATTTAAATTGCTGTGACTGGCATAAAGTGTTGTATCGTCTGCAAACATAATTGTTTTAAATAGTACATTTGTGTTAATTAAATCATTCACATATGTAATAAACAATAATGGGCCCAGTATGGACCCCTGTGGAACTCCAAAGGCTAAAGATTGTTCACTAGATTTAATATTATTATATTCTACATATTGTTTACGGTCCTTAAGGTAAGATTCAAACCACCTGAATGTAGTATTTCTTATACCATAATGTTTGAGTTTCTCTAATAGAATGTGGTGGTCAACTGTGTCAAAGGCTTTTGACAGATCTAAAAATACACTAATTGTAAATAGTCTTATCATCAAAGGCTGCAAGTACGTCCTTACTAAATTTTATTAGCGCAGTTTCCGTTGAATTTCCACACCTAAATCTATACTGGGCATCAGAAATTATACGGTTCGATAAACAAAATTAATTTAGTCTATTATACATTAGTTTCTCTAATATTTTGCTCATAACTGGTAAAACTGATATGGGCCGGTGATTATTAAATAGCGTCTTATCCCCAGATTTATATATTGGTAACACCTTCGCAATTTTAAGATGATCGGGAAAAATACCCGTGAAAAAGGACATATTACAGAGGTATAAAACAACTTGTGACATAGAAGGCATCACGATTCGTAATATTTTCATAGGTATTCCATCACAGCCTGGAGAGGAATCCCGCAGTTGGCTAACTGTATTTAGTAATTCTTCTGTAGTAACTGGAGGCATTAAGAATGTTGATGCTTGTGGATTAGTTAAGTATGAATTAAAGGAAACATTTGACTCTGATGTTTTCAGCTAGATTTTTCCCGACTTTGACAAAGTATGAATTAAACTGGTGTGCTATTACATCTGGTTCTTTAATTTCATTGTTGTTATAAATAAATGTATCACTTAATTTGCTATATTTTTGTCTTCCTAGAACTGAGTTAATTATATTCCAAGCCTTTTTACCATCACCAGCAGCTTCTTCCAACTTTTGTTTATGGTAGTTTCCTTTGGCTGTTCGTATAGAGGTCCACGGTAACCTTGTCCATTTCCTAGTCATTCGGGTGTGACTTTAATCTCATGACACAGGGACAAGTGGCTTAATTCTCCACTCTTGGTAATGCACTATACAGGTACAGTATTGACGAAAATTAGGGGACGGTGTAAAACAAGCTCTGGCAAAATATCATACTGATCCAACTGTTTGTTAATAAGTTATTCCCGAAAAACTATGCCACACGGCCTCTGAAACCCATAGTAGATAGTAAGTAATATACTGTAAACAATATACCGTAGTAATTATGATTGATTATTTATGATTATGACTTATTACTCATGAGCTATGTAACGACTCTTCTGTCGAATAGAAAAATTCTTTATTGAGTTAGAAAACTTAGATAGGCTTAAACAGTTGAACAAAATCAATAAGCTTAACCCCTTCAGCACCATGATGCCCGTTTACCTCTGATGTAGGCTAAAGTTAGATTTTATGTAATTTAAATTTATGTAGAGGGTTTAGGCTAATCAAAACATCTTTCAGTAGTACTGTACAGTACTCTACAATCGGTCAATCGCCCTGCAAAACTCAACACACACACACACACACACACACACACACACACACACACACACACACACACACACACACACACACACACACACACACACACACACACACACACACACACACACACACACACCACACACACACACACACACACACACACACACACACCACACCACACACACACACACACACACACACACACACACACACACACACACACACACACACACACACACACACACACACACACACACACACACACACTAAATAAAGGGATAAGTTTGGAGGGAATGGGATGGAACAACTATAATATCTGGAGAAGGGATAGAGAAGACAAGATGGGGGGAGGGGTGCTAATTCTTACACATAATAAATTGAAAACAAGAATTATTGATCTGAATAATAGTAAAGCGGAAATATTAGCAGTAGAATTGACAGATGATGACAATCAAAAGGCGGATATTGTAGTGGCCTACATGCCGCCCTACACAGGGGCTTGGGAAGAGGAGGAATACAAATTTATCAAAGATGAGATGATTATTTGTATTGAAAAATTAACTCGTAGAACCAATGAATTAATTATAGTAGGGGACTTCAACTGTAAAGAGGTGGATTGGGAGCAGAGAGAAGCTGGTAGCAACGTGAACTCGTGGGGGTATAGGCTACTGGATATGGTAACAGAAAATTTATTAGTGCAAAATATAAAGGAAAATACAAGAAGAAGGGGAAATGATGAAGCATCCAGATTGGACCTAATGTTTACTAGAGACCCAGATGTAATTTCTGATATAAAATACTTACCACCTTTAGGCAAGAGCGATCACGTTGTAATGGATATAGAAATCCTATTGGGTTATTCCAATATGGAGGAGAGGGAGGAGCACAAGGAAACTAGGTTTGACTATGCAAAAGGAGACTACCAATCACTGAGACAATACTTTAGAGATGTTGACTGGAGTGAAATACATCAGAGAAATAGTGTAGACGAGAAGTATGGAGTATTTAAAACAATATATGAAGAAGGAGTTAATAAATATGTCCCTAAACAAGGTAATAGGTCAGCGAAGGAAAAGGATTGGTTTAATGAAAAATGTAGGAAAGCCAAGGAAAAGAGAGACCAAGCATGGAAGGCAGCTAGAAAAAGGTGTAATAGAGAAACTTGGAACAGATACAAGAGATTAAGAAATGTATATGCTGCAATCAGGAGACAAGAAGCCAGAGAATATGAGAAGAACATTGTGAAAAAATGTAAGAGTGATCCTAAGCTGTTCTATAGGTTTATAAATAGTAAAATGAAGGTAAGGGATAGAATAGTCAGGTTGAAGGTTGAGGGGACCACTTATGATGACGACCAGAATATGTGTGAAATTATGAACAATACACTACACTCAGTATATACTAAAGATGATAACTTTGAAGAAGTACCGGTAGGTGAAATTGGTGATAAACTGGGAGAGATTAATTTTCTCCCAGAGGAGCTAGTAGAAATAATGAAAGGACTAGATGTGAAAAAAGCAGTGGGACCTGACAATGTAGCGGGATGGATTTTGAAAGAATGTGCTGACGAACTAGTGAAACCCTTATATGAGATAATGAAATACTCTCTGGAAGTGGGAAAATTACCAATGGACTGGAAGAGAGCCAACATTGTACCGATTTATAAAGGTGGGAACAGGGAACATCCATTGAATTATCGACCTGTGTCACTTACTAGTATAGTGTGCAAAATCTGTGAGAAAATAATTAAGAAAAGATGGATGATTTACTTGGAAAAGAATAATCTACTATCTAACAGGCAATTTGGATTCAGGGAGGGTACCTCATGTGTTACAAATCTACTCAGTTTTTATGACAGAGTGGTTGACATATTACAAGAGAGAGATGGATGGGTGGATTGCGTATATATTGACATGAAGAAAGCTTTTGACAGAGTATCGCATAGCAGGCTGAAGTGGAAATTAAAAGAGTATGGAGGGATTCAGGGTAGTTTGTTAAATTGGATGGAGGACTATCTTTCAGGGAGACAGATGAGGACTACTATCAGAGATAAATTTTCTACGTGGAAAGATGTCACAAGTGGAGTTCCGCAGGGAGCGGTGCTGGCTCCCATAATGTTTCTAATATACATTAACGACATGCCAAAGGATATAAATGCATATATGAATATGTTTGCAGATGATGCCAAGATCATGAAGCGTATAGAAGATGAAAACAGTGGTAGGGAATTACAGAGGGATTTGGATAGGATAGATCAATGGAGCAAGAAGTGGAAAATGGAATTTAACACAAATAAATGTCATGTAGTGGAAATGGGAGTAAGTAAAAGAAGGCCTCATACGGAATATAAGTTAGGAGAAAACACTATTAACCCATCAGAGAAAGAAAAGGACTTAGGGATAACTGTTAGGAGTGATCTTTCACCTGAGAATCATATTAATAAGATAGTGGGAGAAACATATGGACTGCTAAACAGAATAAAAATAGCCTTTAACTATATAAACGAGGAGATGCTGGAGAAAATAATAAAAACATTGGTGAGACCAAGACTGGAGTATGCGGCAGTGGTGTGGGCACCACATCTAAAAAAGCATATAAAGAAGCTGGAGAAGGTTCAGAGAGCTGCAACTAGGATGATACCAGAACTGAGAGAATTACCATATGAGGAGAGATTAAAGAAATTAGATTTACCATCTCTAATGGATAGGAGGGAGAGAGGCGATATGATTATGATGTACAAATGTGTGAGAGGACTCGAAAAGGTGGACAAGAAGGGTTATATTGTGAAAGATAATGGTAGAACTAGGGGGCATAGATATAAACTAATGAAAGGAAGATGTAAAGGAGATGTGAGAAAGTATAGTTTCCCTTACAGAAGTATAAGTAAGTGGAATCAGTTGGAAGAGGAAGTGGTGTGTGCCAAAAACATTCATATTTTTAAGGCAAAGTTAGATAATTGTAACTCAGGAAACGGGACAATACGAGCCTAAAAGCCCAACTCCTGTATACTGCAAATAGGTAAATACACACACACACACACACACACACACACACACACACACACACACACACACACACACACACACACACACACACACACACACACACACACACACACTCACACATACACCACACACACACACATACACCACACACACACACACACACTCACAACACACACTCACACACACACACACACACACACACACACACACACACACCACACCACACACACAACACACAACACACACACACGCACACACACATACACATACACAAGCACACACACACACACACACACACACAACCACACACACACACACACACACACACACAACCACACACACACACACACACCACACACACCACACCACACACCACACACACACGCACCCTCACACCACACACACACACACACACCCACACCACACACACCACACACACACCCACACCACACACACACACACACACACACACACACACCCCACCACACCACACCACAACACACACACACACACACTCACACACACACACACCACACACACCACACACACACACACACACACACACACACACACACACCACACCCACACACACACACACTCACACCACACTCACACCACCCCACCCCCACACACACCACACCACACACACACCACACCCACACACACACAACACACACACACACACCCACACCACACACACACACACACACACACACTCCCACACACACACACACACACACACCACACACACACATACACACACACATACACACACACACACACACACACACACACACACACACACACACACACACACCACACACACACACACACACCACACACACACCACACACCCACCCACACACACCACACACACACACACACACACCACACACACACACACACACCACACAAACACACACACACACACACAACACACACAACACACACACACACACACACCACACACACACACACCCAACCAAACACACACACACACCACACACACCCACACTACCACCCAACCAAACACACACACACACCACACACACACCCACACAAACAACCACACACACACACACACACAAACAACCACACACACACACACACACAAACAACCACACACACACACACACACACACACACACACACACACACACACACACACACAACACCACCACACACACACACTCACACACACACACACACACGCACACACACACACATATATGTAATTATACACACACACTCCACACACACACACACCAACACCCTCCCACTCCACACACACACACACACACACGCACACACACACACCAGCACACACACACACACACACACACACACACACACACACACACACACACACACACACACACACACACACACACACACACACACACACACACACACGTACGTATGTAACCATAAATAGATAAAAATATAAACCCAAATAGATGCCTCGGCAATCTATGGTAAAATGTAAATGTCGTAATTTTTCTGTAGCTAATTTTTCAAGTCGGCGCTAGGCTCACAACACTTAATAAAAAATAGGCATACAAGTCGATCAGGACTCACAACTAGAGTTATGAACGTACGAAAGTCAATATCTCAATAATAATGTATGCTGTGACAGAGTGACACTATCTATTACACATGCTCTGCTGCTGGGTCAACCTCAGGTGCCGCATGTAAACACGTTGTGACGTTCGTGTCATAACATGACTCGGTCTACATGTGAATGTGACGTGATATAGTCAGTGTAATACTGGCTGTTGCAATGTTGCAATTACATACTCACATAGATATGTGTAATTTTAGGGTTTTCAGAAGTTTTTGACCAATAAACTTCTTTTTTCTACCAGCGAATGCACATTAGCGGACTTACAGTTAGCGGCAGTAAATTTAGTGGAAGCTTATTGGTCCACTAACAATTTTCAAAGTTAGCTTAAAAGCTAACCAGCTAACAACAAATTTAGCTTCGCTATTAGCTGATTAGCGGAAACAGTGCCCACCACTGGTATCTAGTTACTACATTATGTATGGGGCTAGGAACCCTCCTCCCCTTGTATAGTTCTCATACTCAACGAGGCAGAGAAATGGGCGAGGGAACACGAAAGTTATCCCGGACCCTGAGAATAGGAACTTAAATTTTTTATTTCTGTTCGGGCTCTGTCTGGTGTCGGCCACCCCCAGCAATAGGGTATGTGTTGTTGTTGTTGATGTGTTTATTTTATACTAGCTCACTGGGCCAGGGCCCTCACAAGGTTAGTGTTCGGTGAGGAGGTGCAAAGTCATGTCATGTAACTGTCAGTAGCCATACATCATCATAAAGTTTGGTGGCTTTCAGGAATTATCTAATAGGATTGAAATCGAAGGAGGTTGACTCAGAAAGAGTAGAGTGTAATGAGGTATGTGCCTGAGTACATACATACAGTAGGGTCCCGCATAAAACGTGTTCGCATAAAACGAGTCTCGATTAAAACGACCGACCTAAAATATTAATATTTAATTTTCGATCAGAACGAATGTGATCACATAAAACGAGTCCGCCGCCAAAGTGGGGCAAATCCGAGGAGATTTCATATAGAGCGCCGAAATATCGTACAAAACGTACAAAATATCGTACGCTTTCATATAGAACGCCGAAATATCGTACACTCCTGACGGAAATTTACGCTTCCAGTGAACATTGACGATATTGGGCCACCAAAATGCTGTGTTCACATAAAACGAAATCGCATAAAACGCCCTCGTTTATCGACCATATACTCGTTTTATGTGAGACCCTACAGTACATACGGTACATACAAACTGAGGAAGGGCAGATGTCGTAAGGACACAAAGAAATTCAGCTTCCCATATAGAAGTATAGAGACTTGGAATAACTTGGAGGTGGTGAGAGTGAAGAACATTAACGTGTTCAAATCTAGGTTGGATAAAAGTAAATATGGAAATAGGACAACATAAGCTATGATATGTTAGTCCAAAATACTGGGAATTGAGAATATCCATTACGATACTTGTCTAAGTAAAATGGATTGATTGTAAAGTAACTAAGACTGGACAACACGAGCGCTGCTCAATTCCTGTAAACTACAAATAGGTAAATACAAATAGGTAAATACATACATACAGTAGGGTCTCACATAAAACGAGTTTATGGTCGATAAACGAGGGCGTTTTATGCGATTTCGTTTTATGTGAACACAGCATTTTGGTGGCGCAATATCGTCAATTTTCACTGTAAGCGCAAATTTTCGTACAAAGCGAACGATATTTCGTACAAAGCGAACTATATTTCGTACAAAGCGAACGACATTTCATACAAAGCGACGATATTTCGTACAAAGCGAATTTTAGGTCGGTCGTTTTAATCGAGACTCGTTTTATGCGAACACGTTTTATGCGGGACCCTACTGTACATACATACATACATACATACATACTTATATACATATATGCATACATACATATATGCAGTTCTGATGAGTGATAATGAATGGGAGTTGCAGGGTCTGGTAAATAAGTTTGGAACAGTGTGCGAAAAACGGAATTTGAAGGTAAATGCGGGGAAGAGCAAGGTTATGGTCTTCGAAAGGGGTGAAGTCACAGAGTGTGAGGTGAAGCTGAACGGTCAGGCTATGGAGATCGTCAACTCTTTTAAGTATCTGGGCAGTCTATCTATCTATCTATTGCCGGACGCCTTACTCCCCTTACGAGGGTGGCCATACACAGAATGCCCCCAAGCGGACCTATTCCCTGTGAGAGGGACAACCCGAGCCAGTTTAGTAAAGGACTTACAGGATTGACCACTCAATTTAGGATCCGTCCGACTCCGAGGCCCTCTGTGTATCTTGTTAGCACTATTTTTCTACAGTGGTGTTCTGCTAATCCATCCACTACCCTGCCTTACCCTTAGGTAAGCAGTACGGATTTGTATCAGGTTTACTCCCCTAGACAGGTTGCCAACCAAGGCTGACGAATCTCATCCACCCGGATTTGTATAAGGTTGTCTCCCCTAGATGAGTTGCCGACCAAGGCTAACGAGTCCCATCCACCCATCCACCATCTGGGCAGTGTGTTGAGTAAAGATGGGACTATGAATGAAGAAGTGCGGGAGAGGGTACAACAGGGGAAGAGGGTTATAGGAACGCTAAAAGCAGTAACAAGAAATAGGGTGGTCAGTATGGAAGTGAAGAAGTCCTTGCATGACAGTGTGGTAATCCCGACACTGACTTACGGAAGCGAAGCATGGCCGTTGGTTGAGAGACTCAGACCAAGAGTGAGAGCAGTGGAAATGAATTACTTAAGGAGTGCGTGCGGAGTTACATGGAGGGATAGACAGACTAATGAGGAAGTAAGAAGGAGGTGTGGTGTGGAGGTAGATGTGCTGGAAAGTGTGAAAAGGAACAACTTGAGATGGTTCGGCCATATGGAACGTATGGAAAGCGAGAGAATGACTAAGAGGGTGTACGAGAGCGAGGTGGAGGGACAGAGAGGGAGAGGTAGACCGAATGAGAGGTGGAAGGATGGAGTGAGGAAGTACATGAACGAAGGTGGTGCTGGTTGGGGGGGAGGGGCGTTGACTGACTGGGGACAGAGGTGCATGGGGGCGGTTCGTTCGTGGCCACCCCTTCGGGGATCACGGCGTCAGGCAATAGATAGATAGATAGACATATATGCATACTGTACATACATACACCTCCCCGTGGCGTAACTGATAGCGCGTCTGGTTCACAACCAGAAGGTCCCGGGTTCGAGACCCGGGCGGGGAAGAGACATTTGGGCAAGTCTCCTAACGGTGTAGCCTCTGTTCACCTAGCAGTATAAATAGGAACCTGGTATAAGTGGACGAAGTTGTGACGTCCCATCTGGGGTTGGTGATCGGTTACAAGGTGAGATGGGTATCGTACTGGTCAACCTAAGCCTTCGGGTGAGACTGGTACCGTAGTGAGAATGGTACTGTACAGATTAACCCAAAGCCTTCGTTTCCAGATGTCTCCAATTGGCTAAAATACAGACTACACACACTTCCACAGCCATTCCAACGATACATAAACACTTAACATGCATTTCACGCAATACATTCCCAGTTAAGGAGGCGCGATAATAATGAGCTTAGCTCGCATTGCGTGGATTCCCCTTGACGAACAAGCAAGTGAATACATACACTATATAGGTTAATATCCCAGTATTGAATACAAGTGGTGTCGGTTATCAGTCATAAAATAGTTAACCATTGCATAGGCTACGGTACCACACTTAGCTACCGGTATAGTAAAAAAAGTTAGTTTATTTCATGAAATGTGTTCATCAATGCATTCATGAATACTTTCATTAAGTATTTGTATTCATATTCGACGAGTCAACATTTCCTTGTACTGTACTCTTATTCGTATTTGTAGAAAATTAAATTATTTGTATTTTAATATTGCAGTGTAACAATGATGCAACTTATAATTAGTCAACTATCAATGAAGAGTGCTTCTATATGTGTATGTGTGTGGATTTGTTTGAGTTTTAAAGTAGTAGCATTATGTGTGTTCCAGTTATGTGTTCCGGTTGTCGTGTACGCGGCTGGGTCAATGGGCCATTGGGTACGTGACCAGTGACGGCAGCATCCTACAAACCATTCCTCAAAACAAGTCACTCTGTCAGGCGCTCCTCGACGGTCACAGAGAAGGATTGTAAGTAGATTTTAGAATGATTTAGATTTGAGTAATCTTTAATAATGATGTGGCGGCGTCTACACCGTGGGGCCACCTCCCGAGGCTGCCAACTGCGGATGGCTGCCGACCCTCCACGGCCGAAGACAAAATCAATGACCAGTGGAGGAAAACCGGATGCCGTCCGCGGGGAGCAGTTTCGGGAGCCAAACCGTCACAACCATCCCCTGCCCCCTCCCTGGGGGCACGGGTCCTTGGAGCGGCTTTGGTCGCGCCGGGAATTTCCACACCTCTCACACCACACACACACACACATCACACAGTTTTTCCTACACCGAGAAATGACTCTCCGGCTGTCATTTCTCGAAGACTTCTTCTAGCCGGAGACATTGAGAGCAACCCAGGACCCACGTACACACATCCCGGTCGCCTAGGAGAAATACCCAGAGATCCAGGCCCATTTGGGGTCCCCAGCAAAAGATTCCCATAAAATATAAAAGATAATGTTGTTGTTGTTGTTGTTGTTGTTCCCTAAGCTGCCTGGCCGAACAGCCCCGAGTCCCTGAGAAAGGCCATGGCCATGATCGGGCTTTCCCACAGAGCTCTCATTGAGTGTAGATTGTGTTGTTGGCATAAGTGGTTGTGTGAAATGCAGTCTTCTATGATGTGTTTAATGGTATGGGGTGCTGTGTTACATCCCGGGCAGGCGTCGACAACGGAGTCATCCAGTCTCTTCTGATAGCTCAGGAGAGCTGGATGGTGTCCGCATCTCAGCCTGGCCAGGTGGACTCTGTCCTCGCGAGGAAGGGAGGATTCGGAAGGATGGATTTCGGGAAGTCGTGCATGCAGCTGCGTGTTGTCTGTGAGTGAGTGGATGGATCGGTGAGAGATATGAGTATGGATGTGCTTCTGGAAGTTGGTTCGGGGTGGGCAGGGAGGGAGAGAGGACAATAATTGTGTGTGATACCGTGTGCTGGGTGTTGTTTTGATATTTCTTGGTGTCTGTGGGTGTGTTGCTATGTAGTTTAGTGGGTGGTCTTGGTTCGTGGAGGCTGCTGCCAGGAATTGAGTGCCTCTCATGTCCAGATGGTCTTTGACTTTGAGGATTTTGGTTTCTTGATGTAGGTGATCTGTGGGTGCAGTAGCTGTGCAGCCTGTAATGATCTTCAGGGCTTTGTTTTGAATAGTCTGTAAGGTCTTATGATGTGTTTCAGCTAGGTTAGAAGCCCAGGCTGGGTTTGCATATTCCATCACTGATCTTATGTATTGTTTATATACTGTGGTGGTAGTTTCTTTGTTGTGTCCAAATTTTGTGTGAGCAAGTGACCTGAGGGCGTTAAGTCTGGGTGTCAGTTTCTTTTTAATGTTTGTGGTGTGCTGTTTGAATGTCATATGAGGATCATATGTTACTCCTAGGATTTTGGGTGTGTGTGTATGTGTTAGGGGTGTGTTGTTTATGGTAAGTTGAGGGATGTATTCGTGTTCTCCTGTCCAACTTGTGAGCAGGGTTGCGGTGGATTTGGCTGGGGCTAGATTAAGTCTGTTTGTAGTGCACCAGCCATGTAGTGTGTTGAGATAGGGTTGAAGGAGATCTGTTGCTTTTTTTTGGGTCATGGTGTGTGCATGTGAGTGTTATGTCATCTGCATAGGAGGCTAAGTTTATTTGGGGCGTATTGGGTGTAGTTATATCGTGCATGTACAGATTGAAGAGTGCGGGCGATAGGACGGATCCTTGTGGGACTCCGTTTGGAAAGTTTCTGATTTTAGATGACTGACCGGCAAAAGATACGTGTGCACATCTGCCTGCAAGGAAGTTGGCCAGCCACCTTTTTGTGTTGTTGTGCATGTTTGTGTTGTAGATTTTGTTTGTTAGGTTGTGGCGGGGGATGGCATCGAAGGCTTTACTAATGTCGAGTGTGGCTAATAGTGATCTGTGTGGTGGTCTAGCTGAGTTGATGCCGTCGAAAGCTCTTTGTGTAAGGTCTGTGAGAAGAGTGTGTTCTGGTTACCGCCCGTGTTAGCCAAATCCGCGTTACCGAACCCATATGTTTACATGTTAAAGGTACCTTGGTGTTCTGGGGATTTCCACAAAGTCCACTTTTTCTCCATAGAAGCCTATGTTATAATAATAAATTCAATTATAAAGGTTATTTTACATGTGCATTGGGTTGATTTGCCCATTGCAACTCTTTCCTCTGAATAAATGAAGTGTTGCATCCCCCCCGGATCCATCGCCGTCACTGCGATGAAGTTGATGGTCTGGTAGCTCTCGCCGCCAGCCATTCGTTGATAAGGCGAGGTCCCTCCCCAGCTTCAGCATCAGAGTCCTCGAAGCCACTGTAGTCGGCATCTGATACACCCGACAGTAAATCATCTGGTGGCTGAGGGTCGGAGTCACTCGACGCCACTTGTTCCTGTTGCTGTGCTCGTTGTCGAAAGAAATCTGTTATTCGTGTCTGCTGGCGTGCATTTATCTTGTCGTGAAACATGTCGAAGTACGGCTGGATGGAAGCAATGAAGCTTGCTATTATCTGTGCTGAACGATCATGTTTGGGATCAAAGTTGCTCATGTGATGGCTGAGGCGTTGTGACAATTCTACAAATTCCCGTAGACCAGGAGTGTTCGGTTCTTCCTGGGGTTCGTCTTCTTCTCGATGTTCTTCCTCTGCCTGCTCTTCCTCTTTCAAATCCTGCATTAGGTCCTTGGCATCAGGCTCCTGTGGTGGCTGAATCAAACCTTGAATATCTTCTGGCCCCACTTCACCCATCCCAGGCACACGTCTGGCAACCTCGACTGCTCTCTCCACCACTGCCTCAAGCCTGACTGGCTGATCAGGTAAATCCAGCTTGTGCCCAGGTAACCCCTCTAGAACATTCCTCCAGGCATGGTGGATTGTAGCTCTTGTCACATCAGCCCACGCTTCCACCATCGTATCCACTGCATTCTTACCCCCGCTCTGCCTGCTTCGTTGGTTTCACTTTTGGACACGTGCGGGGGCTGACGGAGGCGGCAGGAGGGGAGTGCATGCCCGCATGCCCACCCTTCCTGCCGCCCCCAACTAATTGTAGTGGGCCCTATCATTTCTCATCCTTTCTGTTTTCCGTTTTTCCCTTCTTCCCGCTGCCCCCTCCTTTGGGAGCACCGTGACTGTCATGAGGTAAACGACCGTACTCACTCTTTGGTTTCGTTGGAGGGTGTTGTGGGTCGGCAATCCCTACACCCGTCGAACTGTGGTACCCGACGTGTTCGAGCGAGGGGAAACTTTTATGCCAAACCCTAACCCTTGTGCTGGGTCGGCGATCGACGGATCGACGGCCCTTAAGGTGCATTAGTCGGGGTGTATATCTGCAAGAATTCCTAGGGCGGTCGTCCCGTCCTCTAATTGTGGCTCCATGCTGGGTTTGGAATCTGACTCAGATGAATTTAGAAATATTCGTCCTATGGAATCTAAAATTGCCCCCTCCGACGCCGACCCCTGCGAGAAATTGGACTGCCTCAAGGACCCTTCCCCTGCTGCCAACAGTGCCGGAGTTCCCCACTCAGGCATGGCACCCACAGACCTTGGCAAACCTCCTAAGGATACTGTGACGAATTATCCATCGTCGGGTAGTGAGATCCATCAGGTGATCTCCCCGGCATCAATTCCTATGCACAGTACTGCCTCTGTGATCAATAATAGTGATGACAACCCCACAGTCTCGACTTTAACTTCTAATTTACCAGATTATGATTCTAGCCTTAGCCTGCCTCTTCATTCCGTTGACAACCTTAATGAAGAAGCTCGCATGCCCTCAGCTGACACCCCTACGGATGCTTCTTGCATCCCTGACCCGTCTGTGACTACATCTGTTACCATCTTCCCTCCGGATGCAGGATCTACTACCTCAATTAAACCTGCTTCTGTACCTCCACGATCTCAACGGGCCATTGATGCAGGTACAGGAAAAGACCTTGCCGGTATTTCCTCTGCCATTCACACGCTTCAACCGTTCGTACCTTCGCATAACCGACAAAGGCGTAAGCGTAACACGTATACCCCTGCTTCGAAGGACACTTATAACGCTATGTTCAGTCCCCCTGATTGGTCACGGTTTTTCACAGTCTCTGGTGAACCTATGGATGATTTAAGTCTATACGATACTCTCGCACAAGATATTGGTGACTTCACCATGCATGCTGTTGGATCGGCCAAGCGCATGATTGAGGTGAAAACACAGGAGCAATCAGAAGCCTTACAAGCCTACCTCGACACCCCCAACGACAGATACACAGGTAAACCAGATGAATACCTGAATCAGTGTACTGGCACGGTTGTGCTCCCTTCCGACTTCGAATTTGCAGATCAGAGCTTTACAGACTCAACCAATCGTATCTTTAAATTATTGCAAAGAACTGACCCCACTGTTGTTAAAGTGGACACTTATACTGCTCCTCAGCGTGGAAATCGGCCCCCACTACGCATTGTCAAAATCTATTTTAAGCGCCATGACCTCCCTATGCATGTCCGTCTTGCAGGTCGCCAACTGCAAGTATGAAGGTATGTTAACAAGCCGAGACAGTGCACAAATTGCTGGAAGCTTGGGCATTCAACCCCACGGTGTCGGGCTCTCAATGCTCGTTGCTTAAATTGCGGCTCAGAACAACATGCTCTCAACACTTGTCAAGCCAGCGCGCCCCGTTGTGCAAATTGTGACGGGTCCCACAAAGCCAATGACAGAACATGCCCGCACTTTGCGTTTCATCGTGACGTATTACATTTACAGGCCACAAAAGGACTCCCCTTCCGGTCTGCTGCAGCACAATTAAGGCAGGAAGGTAAATCTCCTCCATATCGACGGTATGAATCAACTACCAATCTAGGGGAGGTGTGGTGGAGTGGTCTTGCCACTGGCCTGGTAATCCAAAGGTCCCGGGTTCAAATCCCGATGTATCAATGGGAAGATATTATTGGGATGGAATTTGTGCTGTACCTGGTATCAGTGCATTACCACAAGCCCACCGAAACGTCAATAAAACACCCTCATTGTTCCCTGATTAAATAGCACTGTATGAATATTCCCATATTCAAAATATGCTATAGGGGTGCAATGCCTGGTGAGTTATCTGCTCAACAGGTGGCGTTGTGTGTGTAAGTGTGAGAGTCCGAGTGTAGGGGGTGAGACAGTGAAGCACGGGAACGAGGTGGCTTCAGAGATGTCGTTTCGGGCCATGAGTGAGCACCGTGCCTCATGTGAAGGCAAGATGGCAGGTGCTCGTTGTACTCTACGTGCTTCACATGTCTCACTCCCTAGACTGGAACAAGACCTCACGGGCTTCACTGTTCATTGTAAAGCGGTGAATGTTAAGGCTCTCAGCCTATGCCCGAGAGGAAGTAAGTTGGAATATATAAAAAAAAAAAAACCCCGCTGACTCCTCTGACCACCAGCGTCCAGAGCTGCCTCCGGCACCACCTATTAGCCCACAACATTCCCCCACCAATGATACCTTCCGTTTAGTTCACCTTAACTCCCCGGACCTATCCACCTGTAACAGGTTCGAGGGATTTACTAACTTGACCGATGATTCTGAGTTTTGGAACATGACTGCCGAAGAGAACCTCATGGAATGTAACACAGTACCAGATATAGAGACTTCTCCCCAATCTCACTCCACCCAGTCGAGCCAAAGCGTAAGGTTGCAAGTCCTATCCGGTCATTATCCCGGACCTCGAAACTCGGCTCCACCACACAGAAGTGGGTTATGCCTACCCACGATCCGGACTGTGGCTGCCATAACTGCGGCCGATTCTTTCTACTTCAGCACAAGACTTCTACCCGTACAGTACTCACCGAGCATCTTCACAAATTTCTTTCCAAGCGAGCTCCAGCGGAAGATGCTCAAATTCACCCTACTCCTTGTTATTGTGTCACCCATATTTGTGAATCTGATCCTACACCCAAGGACTTGATGCAGAGATTCCTGAAGGACAATAACCTGTTGGATTCTGACTTGACTAATATAGAACTATCACAATCCCGATTTGATGTTCACCAACCTCCTGTCAATGTGCGTACCACCCTCGCCACGCCTGATCCTCCCTGTACCCTTGAGCGACATGTTCCGTTAGCCGCTCCCCACTGCCCAGATCCCGATGCTCCCAAACCTAGGGACATTCCCTCACAAACTCCTGCTAACCCTACGACACCATCATCTGACGAACCTTCGATAATGACTCATCATACCCCGAGCCCCTCACAATCTCCTGTATTGAAATGTCACACCAATGTCACACCTGACAAATGTGGATGTCCAATTTGTTTCCGTAATTACATCACACCCCATATCTGTGCCACGGATCCCTGCCTCCTTGCTCGGACGCAGGAATTTGTCACCACACGTACACTTCCCCCTAACCCTGATGAAGATGTTACCTCCGCTTATCTATTGATGAACACTCTGCGCCAAAAACTCCTCCACTGCCCCACCCTTGTTCCTAAACTAGTCACACAATTCACAGCTATTTCTGAAAAAATTACAGACCTTACATCTACCCCTTCACCTCCATCCACACAACCCTCTCCACACTCACAACCTTTACCAGACTCTCTTCAAGAGACCACTATTGTCGATGACTCTGACAATCCTATTCTTGATGGCATATAACATTTTACAAACGGATACCAAACTCGCCTCCGTATGGGAGAATTACAACGATTACTTAAATTATATTCACCATTCTGCATTTGCCTCCAACATGTAGGCAATTTTGTTGTCCCCCCCAGGCATTATACTGTTGCTGCTAGCTCCCCTATAACCCCTTCACATCTCCGAACGGCCATCCTTGTGCACTATAAAGTGCGTATTTGTTCCTGTCACCCTTGACCCCAACCCTTTTCAAACAACTGCCGTCTCCATTTCATTACCAAACCTTCCTTCCTTGACTGTTTGCTCCTCCTACAATCAACCCTCCTGTCATTACAATACTTCAGACCTTCACCTTTGCCTTTTTCCAGAGGATCTACTGTAAGAATACTGTAAGAATACTGTAAGAAATCAAATACAGTAAACTTCCGTTAATCCGAAGGGCAGCGGACCGGCCCTCGTTCGGATTAGTGGATTTTTCGGATTATCGGACTTTACCCTATGAACCTGTGTATTAATGGCCTGACGAAAACATTGAGGCATTAGGCCACCCAAATGACACAATGGTGCACACATATCGGCTCATATGTTCATGAAATCACTTCAAAAGTTTACCATTGTCTTTGTAGGCTATTACCTACTTCAAAACATTCAGATTAATGGTCAAAGGAATCTGCTGATATAAACGTAAACACCTTCTTCTTCTTCTTATTGTCACATGTCCGCATCGTCTACTAGCGAGTTTGTCTTGCTCTTGAAAGCACCCTTGGGACGCTCCGATCACTGAACTATAAATAGTAGCGTATCGGAGCGTCCAAATGTGCGTTTTCAAGCGCAAGACTGAATGCGCTTGCAGACGATGCGGTGCAAGCCAGTAGCGCATCGGAGCGTCCCAAGAATGCGTTCAAGAGCAAAACAAACCCTCTAGCAGACGATGTGGTGTTTACGTTTATATCAGTAGCTTCCTTTGACCATTAATCTGAATGTTTTGAAGTAGGTAATAGGCTACAATGACAATGGTAAACTTTTAAAGTGAATTCATGAACATATGATATGTGTGTGCTCCATTATGTGTCATTTGAGTAGCCTAATGCCTCAAAAAGGGGACTTTGGGACTTCTTGAAATTCGGACCATCGGGTGAATTCGGATTTGGCCTCAAATTGAAAAATTCGGACTATTGGGAGATTCGAATCATCGGTCGTCGGATTAAAGGACTTTTACTGTAGTACAACAACTGACCCCACCGTACCTTATTCTGGGCGACTTTAACACACACTCTCCCCTTTGGGGCAACCCAAACACAGACATCCCAGGCGATAAAATTGAAAAATATCTCCTTCATTCTACTCTTTCTTGTCTCAACTTTGACACCCCCACCTACAGATCTGCTACCCACCGTACATTTTCCGCTGTCGATCTTTCCTTTGCCTCGGATGATGCAGCTCCCCTATTTGACTAGTCAGTTTTACAGGATCGCTTCTCCAGCGACCACTACCGTATACTCCTTAAGTATTTGTGCCCTGCATCCTCCACTCAAATATAGAGTTATATTCTCTCTAAAGCCGATTGGACGTCTTATACGCACTCCTCTGCAGACGTTTCAGACTTCTCCCCTACCTCTTCCCCTGCACACAATTTTGATTATTTTTCGTCCTTCCTGAACTCCATTGCTCGCACTCATATCCCGCTTACCTCCTCGCTGACGCACCCTCGCCAGGTCCCTTGGTGGACGCCCACTCTAGCCCAAATGATAAAATTCAAGCATCGTGTGGAACGCCTTCTTAAGCGTCTGAGTGTTAGGCAGCGGCGTTTAAAGACTGTTTACCCCCGACTTTTTTCCACTAATCGTTACTTTGACCTTATAACCATCACTATTGAAAAAATTGCCCTTAAAACTTTCTATAACAAGATCTGTGCAGTTGTCAAACGCAGTATCCTTGACAACAAGATACTTTCATGGCGATCATATATCTCGTCCTTCACTTCCCGCACCCATCTCTCTACTTTATGGAAAAAGTTTCGCAGTATCAACGGACGCACTGTACGGCCTCCACTCTCTCCACTCAAAGACCCTGCCTCGGACTCGCTTACACATGACCCCCTTGACATCACTGCCATACATGCCAAAAATGTCTGTCACGTCAGCTCAGACCAGTCATTGCCTCGTCAATTTCTTCGTTATAAAAGTATGGAGGAATCTCGCCCGCTATCTTTTCATAGCGGGGAAACACATGAATATAACACCCCTTTTTCAATTCCGGAATTGCGTCACGCGCTCGACCTGTGTACAGACACTACTCCTGGCCCGGATCGATTCTCGTACGCTCTCATCCGTCACCTCCATCCACGTGCGCTACAACATCTTTTACAACTGTACAATCAGTTTTGGATAAGTAACTACTTCCCACCGTCTTGGCGGCATGCTTACACTACAGTGGTGCACCAACTTTCGCGGCCAATAGGGACCACCGAAAGTGGCGCGAAAGTGCGATTAGCTAAAGCTGGGGCATTGAGGTAATAGGAATTAATTTAATAGGGACCGGGCATGTACGAAAACTCACTCCCAAGTTGAACAAGCCTAGGCAACCAATGACAAAGAATTGCTATACACCAACGAAAACTGGAATTGGTACACTTACTTACAGGTACTCAATATTTTAATGAGTCTATAGTGCTGATTAGCAAGGCATAATAATGAATTACAGTTCTTATACTTCTTCTGAACCACCGCCATAGGCCTATGCAATGTTTTGGTAGAGTTCAGTTAGCGAACTTAACGTTACGGTACGATACTGATGCTCCAACCGTATATGATACTATGAGGCGCATTTTGGCTCGAGCCAAAACTCAAGCAAAAATGTGCCTATAATTTGGACCAAGACATCAGTTTAAGTTAAGGCCACTAGATGGCATCATGGCGCCGCTTGAACCCAAAACAGTGCATTTGCAAATGGCGCCTATGGCGGTGGCACAGGTTAACCTTATAACCTTATGTCTAAGCATTGTAACCTATTATAATGCTTTGCTAATCAGCATTATACTCATTAAAGTATTGAATATCTGTAAGTAAGTGTACCAATTGCAGTTTTAGTTGGTTTAGCAATTCTGGGTCATTGGGTGACTAGGTATACCGTTCAACATGAGTAGGCCTATTTGTAAGTACAAATAATTTTATTGAGTATTTGTAAGTATGTGTATTGATTAGTTATAGTCATTGGGTGACTATATACTGGTATTGGGTCGTGTTTCGACACAAACATTTATTTTTCCTCTACCGAATCCTCTTGCTTGTGGCTGAATAGGCCTTCAATTTCGAAGCTCGGGTGCGAAAATGCGAGTTTTTACCGCTAAACTCAAATCGGCGGGATATTTAGACACTGCCGCGAAAGTTGGTGCACCACTGTCTACCCGTACCGAAGCCTGGAAAAGATCATAGTCTTCCCACAAATTACAGACCGATTGTACTTACCTCATGCCTCTGCAAATTAATGGAAAAAATTATCAATCCTCGACTTTTACATTACGCTGAGTCACATGCCCTACTATCCCCATATCAGAATGGTTCCCGCCCTGGCCGTTCTACACTGCACTCACTTATTCGCCTTGAACACCAAATACGTGATGGGTTCTCCAAGAACCAACCCACAGTGGCAATATTTGTTGACATTGCTAAGGCTTATGACACAACATGGAGACACAGGATTTTAAAAAATGTACACGATTCTGGCATGCGGGGTCCTCTTCCCTGCTTTTTACAAAATTTTCTCTCTAACCGTACATTCCAGGTAAAAAATAATGGTCTCCTATCGGACATTATGTCACAAATTAATGGAATACCACAAGGATGTGCCCTTAGCAGCTTACTCTTTATTATGGCGATCAATAGTGTCATACGCAGCCTCCCACCTGAAATATCGTATAGCTTGTATGTGGACGACTTCGCAATATATTATACTTCTCCCAGTCTGACTCACATACAACGGCGTCTCAACATTGCTCTAAAATCCATCCACTCTTGGGCATCCACTGCTGGTTTTAAATTTTCTGCTGAAAAGACTAACGCCGTTGTATTCTATAGAAATGTTCGACATTTACGTAAACAGTCCATTACTCTCACCATGGGAAATTCTAATATTCAGATCCTTCCACATAACAGGTTCCTTGGTTTAATCTTTGATACTCACCTCAATTGGAAGAGTCACATTGCCTGCTTAAAGGCACGTTGCCTCCAGAGAATGAATGTTCTGAAAACAGTCGCACGAGTCCATTGGGGCGCAGATCGCGCTACGCTTTTACTGTTCTACAGAGCTACCATCCTCTCAGCCCTAGATTATGGTAGCCCTGTCTATGGCACGGCCTCTGCTTCCACATTAGGAACCCTCGACAGCGTACACCATTTGGGCATCCGCATTAGCTCGGAGGCATTCTGTTCCTCTCGTGTCTACAATATCCTATGTGAGGCTGGGACCTTACCTCTAGCCTACCACCGTCGATTAGTCCTCATGCGTACGGCTGTTCGCCTCCGTCATGACCCAACTCTACTAGAACTATTCCATTCCACAGATAACTATCGTTCAACCATTCCAGTGCCATTCCCTATATTGTCTCGCCAATTGCTCTCCACTTACAGTATCACCGTTCCTCCCATAACTCCCCCTCCTAGTCACATCACTCTGTGGACCCTAAAACACCCTACAGTTTGCTTTCACTTAGCGGATCAACTTGATGCCCAAGCCCCATCTCAATGTCGACACCTCGCTTTACAACATCTTGATGATCACATCCCGGCTGTTTTCATTTACACTGATGGCTCGAAAACTGCGGATGCCGTGGGTTGCGCTGCAGTCTCAGACCATGGCTTGTATCAAAGTACCTTACACCATCACTCCACAGTTTTCACTGCTGAATTATGGGCTATTCAAGGTGCTTTAAGCACCATCTCTTCATTGTCGAGGAACTCTCTACGGGTCGTTATCTGTAGTGACTCAAAGAGTGCACTGCAAGCCTTATGTGTATTTGCCCCCAAGGACCCATTGGTCAAGACTATCATCCACACAATACACAAATTACAGTGCGCTAATCGTTCCATCACACTGTGCTGGATCCCCGCGCATGTAGGAATTCCCGGGAATGAGCGTGCAGACTTCCTCGCTAAGCAAGCTTGTCATGGTACACCCTCTACTACTTTGCTGCGTTCGGAGGATATGCTCCCTGTCCTCCGTCGCCATGTTTATGATGCTTGGCGAGTTGAGTGGAGAGCGCAACCATTAACTGGCCACCTTCGCTCCATTAAGGATGACATACACTTGTGGCCCTCTTCGATTAATGGTTCACGCGCAGACCAAACCCTATTAACTAGATTACGTTTAGGTCACACACGCCTCACACATGGTTACCTGATGTCCACCCCTCGTGGTCAACCACCTGAATGCCAACATTGCCATACATCATTGACTGTTTTTCACTTTCTTTGTATTTGTCCCGTCTATGCATCTGAAAGACGGAGATTCTTGCTGAACACCTCATTACATGGCATCCTCTCTGACTCAGACTCTTTCAATTTCACCCCTATTCGTCACTTCCTGAGAGCTATAAATTTATACAATGACATATAACTACTGACGTATACGTGACTTTAAACTCTGTACTCTTTAAATTCTGTGGGGGCACTCGGTTATGGCCTTGGAATTGCTCGGGGCCTTGGGGCTGTTCGGCCAGGCAGCTTGGGGAATAACAACAACAACAACAACGACTGACATATACGTGACTTTAAACTCTGTACCACCTCCTCCACCACTAGCCTTGAGAGGGCCTAGGCCCAGTGGGCTTGTATAAAATAAAAGCATCATCAACAACAATCAACTGCATTCTTAATATGAAACCTTTTCCAAAAGGCATGCACTGTCATAGCTGCTCCGTCGGCGGGTTCCTGTTGGTGTTGTGGTCGTTGTTGTTGTTGTGGTGGAGGCGTGTTTGGTGCCTGCTCATTCAGTGGTGGGGGAGAGTCTGGGGCAGACAGTTCTTCGAGTGGTGGGAGAGAGTCAGGGACTGATTCATCGTCTGACATCTGTAGCAGTTCTTCTTGGGTGTCAGTGGCAGTGTCGAGCATCAGGAAAGTTTTAGTGGCATACGCACCCTTAAAGCACGCTATCACCTCCTGGTCCAGGGGCTGTAGGAGAGACGTAGTATTCGGGGGCATGAACATCACTTTTACGTTAGGGTGCCGATCAACCAACAATCGGGAATGTCCGGGTGCGTTGTCAAGCAATAACAGTGCTTTAAAAGCAATGTTTTGGCGGGCACAAAATGTTTCCAAGTCCTTCACAAAATCATTATCGAACCATTCGAGGCTCAACGCTGACGACATCCAGGCCTTCTTGTTGCTCATCCAATGCACATTCAACTTGGCCATGTCCATATTGCGATAAGGCCTTGGCCGCTTTGCCTTATGGATGATTAGAGGCTTCATCTTGCAGGTGCCGGAAGCATTGCAAGTCAACAAGATGGTTACACGTTCTTTGGCCATTTTGTAGCCCCTTGCTGCCTTCTCCTTGCGAGAAATGTAAGACCTTTTAGGCATTTTCTTCCAGTTGACTCCCGACTCATCGCAGTTAAAAATCTGATCCAAGTTGTAGCCATCGGCCACAATAACCTCACGTAAGAAAGCAGGGTATTAGTTGGCTGTAGCATTGTCGGCGCTTGCTGTCTCTCCTGTGATCCGAACACTTTTCATTTTGTTTCGTTTATTGAAGGACATCAACCACCCAGCAGATGCCTTAAAGGGTTTGGGGTTCTGTACATTGTTCATTCGAGCCACTGCTGCATAATATTTCTTCGCCTTTTCTCTGATCATCCGTCCGTCTGTCGGCACATGATTCTTGTTTTGCCTCGCCAAATACCGCACCATTAGCTTCTCTGTCTTCTTTAGGATGACATTTCCCACTTTTATCGACGCCTGAGTACCTTCTGCAGGGTTTCCCTTCATAATGTTGGCAATCTTCTCCCTGTCCTTCCAAATGGCGGCACACCATGGCGGAAGGCGGACGCAAGTTTTGAGGCTCCGGCATATGTTATGGGAATGGACAATTAATTCACGGAATATCGAGTGCATACGGGGCTAGCAAGAAGAGGAAGGATTTAGTGAAGTGTTTGGAGGATATATTGGTGTGGTGGAGGGGTGATATATAGTGTAATAAGAGTGTGTAGTGACGGGACAGCGGTAGTGTTGTGAGTTGTTGAGTTTGTAAACAAACATGGCGGAGGGAATTTCGGGTATGACGGAAGCGGAAGGAAGGTTACAACGTTTTCGGGGATTTAAGAGCACAGATAAGAAGTTAGAAGAGGTTAGTATTGTTGTGAAGGATTTGGAAAAGTGGATGAGTGATACGGAGAAATGGAAGGGGGATATTGGTGAGAAAGTTAAGGCACTGTGTGTAATGTGTGGTGTGACAGGTGGGGAAGGGAATAGGCCTAGCGAAGGAAGTGAATGCAGGCCTATTTTGGCAGTTAATGAGAGCCTAGAGATGGTATTGAAAAGGGTAGATGAACTGGGAGCAGAGAATATGGCATTGAAGGAGCAGCTGAAGGAATACGAAGGACGTTTCACGGAAGTAAAGGAGTCGACTGCATGGACGGTGGTAGGTAAACAAAAAGTCAAGGATTTGGAGGATATTATGAAAGAGCAAAAGGAAGAAATGAATATGACCAAAAAAAGTGTTGAGAGTGCAGTTGTAGGGGTCATGAAGAACAAGGAGAGTGTCGTGAGGTATGGACAGGGATAGGGGTGTAATCTTGTATGGAGATATAGAGACTCATATGAATGATAATGGAGTGAGAAAAGTGAGGGATATGGAGACAGTGAAGGAGGTCTTGAAAGGTGTGGATGAGGACGAATATGGATGGGAAGGGCAGGTGGAGGAGGTCAGTAGGATAGGTAGATATAAAAGGGGAGAGATGAGACCTATAAGGGTACAGTTTAAAACTAGGGTAGTGGCGGAGACTGTGACAAATTTTAGTTGGAGGCTAAATACAAATGATAAACTGAAACACATAAGACTAAAGAAGGATTTGAGTATAGAACAAAGGAAAAAAATGAAGGAATTACAAGAAAAGGCTGATGAAAATAATGGAAAGTTGGATGAGGAGGATAAGAGAAATTTTTACTGGAGAGTGAGGGACGGAAAAGTGAGGAAGTGGTTTATAAGAGTAGAAGGGAGGGGGAGATCAGGGAGGGGAGAGAATGTGATGATGGGAGTTGTGACGGAGGAGGAGAACGGGGTGGAGGTGTCACAGGGAGAGACAGGAGACAAAGTGGCAGACCCAGTAGTGCTAACGGGGGAGTAGGGTACGGACTGGAGGAGCGGGATGGTGTAATTGCTGAAGGAATGGTAGATGGATTAAGGATTATGTTTAGTAATGTGGATGTGTTTACCCAGGACAAGAAAAGATAACTGATATGTAGGTTGCAGGATGAAGAGGAAAAACCTGATGTCATAGCCCTACAGGAAGTAAGACCAAAAAATGCTAGAATTGAAAGGGAACTGGTGGAATATAGTTTGGAGGGTTTTGAGTTATATGAGAGAAATGCTATTAGAGCAGAGGTTGGAAGAGGACTGTTTATTTATGTAAGAAAAGAGCTCAAGGTTAATGAGGTGGATATGAGACAGCAGTATTGTGAGTATTTGTGTATTGAAGTAAAATGTGTAAGAGGATCAATTCTAATTGCCTCTATATATAGAAGCCCAAATAATAGCAGGGGAGAGGATGATAACCTACTGAAAGCAATGGAGGAGATAGATAATAGAGAGAACAAATATAAAATTTTGATTGGAGATTTCAATTTGCCAAGGATCAACTGGGCAAATTGTACTACTCCAGCGGGACAGGGTAGCCTGGAAAATAAGTTTATAGAGAAAGTGAGAGATTGTTTTTTAACGCAACATATTGTAGAGATGACAAGATATAGAGATGGGACACAGGGGAGTGTACTTGATTTGATTTTTAGCAATGAAGAGGATATAGTGGAACATGTTAATGTGGATAGCCCTATAGGTCGTAGTGACCATGCCTGTATAAGCTTTAGTTGTAACATTAAATCAGAGAGGGATAATAGAAGCAATAGAAAAATATACATGTATGATAGAGCAGATTATGAGCTGTTGAGACGGTGTTTGGACATTGACTGGGGGGGAATACTTGAACGGTGAAGACGCTGAAGGAATGTGGAGGAAAATTAGAGTCAAACTGGAGAATGCTGTATCCAAAAGTGTACCAGTAAGGGAATATAAGGATAAAACAAAATTGAGGAAAAGAACTAACCCAGAATTGCCAATGAAAAGAAAGCTTTGGATATTGATTAGAAGAAAGAAACGATTGTGGGAAAGATTAAAATTGTTAAAAAAGAACAGGGGGTCTAGTATAGAGGCTAAGGAAGTGGATCTGGAACGCAGACAAATAAACAATAAAATAAGGTGGGAAACAAGGAGGGGGTGAAGGAGAGGGATAGAGAGATAGTTAGAAATGTGAAGGATAATCCAAAAATATTCTGGAAGTACATTCAGGAAAAGTTAACAAGAAGAGTAGGGATCCCAGAGCTGGTAAGGGGGTTGAATGATGGGAGTAGAGCGGAGACTGATAAGGAGAAAGCAGAGGTGCTGGGGAAATACTTTGGGGGGGTACTAACAGTGGAGTCGGAGGATGCAGTGCCTACTATTCCCATCAAACAGGCACCGGCACTAGAACTAATAGAGTTTTCCCATGCTAGAATAAGAAGGGCTATAGAAAAAATGAACAGAAGTAAGTCACCGGGACCGGATGGGATACACCCAAGAATCATAAAGGAAGGAGGGAGATGTTAGTAGAGCCATTGAAAATGTTATTTGAGGTATCGTTTAATACAGGACAAATCCCGATGGACTGGAGAGAGGCGAACATAACAGCTATATTTAAGAAGGGAAAGAGAAATGACCCCAGGGAATTATAGACCAGTCAGTTTGACAAGTGTTGTGTGTAAACAAATGGAAACGGTAATTAGAGAAGGAATAATGGATCATATGAAGTCAAACCAACTTTTCAGTGGGAGACAGTTCGGATTCTTGCCGGGGAGGTCGACGGTACTACAGCTAATTAAGGTGGTAGATGATTGGATGCAAATTCTAGAAGATGTGATGTAATAGACGTGGTATATTGCGATTTTATGAAGGCCTTCGATAAGGTCCCACATAAAAGGTTAATAGAGAAAGTTAGAAGCTATAATATAGGGGAGAAATGTGTGAAATGGATAGAAGCCTTCCTGAAAGATCGGAGACAGAGGGTACTGGTGAATGGAATAGGCTCGGGGTGGAGGGAAATTACAAGTGGGGTACCTCAGGGATCTGTGTTGGGACCACTGCTGTTCGTTATATTTATCAACGACTTGCCTGAAGTTATAACTAATGGAAGTGAGGTATACCAGTATGCGGATGACACTAAGCTGTATAGAAGAGTGAGGAGTAAGGAAGATATGGGTTTGCTTCAAGGAGATGTGGAGGGCATGAAGGGATGGTCTGAGCATTGGTTAATGCCTTTTCATCCAAAAAAATGCAAGTACATGCGGATTGGGACCAGCAAGATAGACAAGGTAGGATACAGTATGTATGAAGCGATGGAGGAAGTGAATGCAGAAAAGGATATAGGAGTAGTGATAGACAATAAGTTAAATTTCTCAGAACATTTAGCGGAAAAGATAAACAAAGCCAATAGAATTGTAGGGCTGATAAGGAGGACATTTGTGTCACTTGACGAAGAAATCTTCAGGAATCTCTATACAGCGCTGGTTAGGCCGCACCTGGAATATGCGAACCAGGTGTGGGCTTTATATATGGTAAAGGATATAGAAGCAGTGGAGAAAGTGCAGAGGAGAGCTAGCAAGCTGGTACCAACGTTGAAGAACGCGGGCTATGAGCAGAGGTTGAGGACACTGGGGCTTCCGACACTGGCATATAGGAGAAAGAGAGGGGATATGATAGAGACTTTTAAGATAGTGTCAGGAAAGTACGATGAGGATGTGTGTGAAGGTATCTTCTTGATGCGGGAGGGAACAAGAACGAGAGGACACTCTAAGAAAATTTACAAAGAAAGAAATAGGCTTGAGAAGGCAAAGAACTCATTTTGTGATAGAGTGGTAAATGAGTGGAACGCACTGCCCCAGTATGTAGTCGATTCTGAATCAATAAGGGAGTTTGAAAGTAATCTTGATAAAGCATGGGGAAGGCAAGATTTGAAGTTTGATTATAAAACAAAAATACAGAATAGTAAAAATGTTGCGTCTGCTACCGCCGCCGCCAACACCGTGAACGACCGCAGCAGTGCAAGTACTGGTACTGAGCTGGATACACAGGCATAGTTTGCCTTTTTCCAGAGGATCTACTGTAAGAAACTGTAAGAAATGGTGCGAATTGTACTCTCGTTAACTTCATGTCGTCTTGCCAACTCAGCTTGTCTCTTCCCATTTTCTAACTCCTTCACGATGTCATATTTCTGTTCGTACGTAAAGATACGGCGCTTCTTGGGTGGCATAGCGGCGAGGTTAGGTCACAGAAAAAAAAGCACTTTGAGAACCACGGCTTGTGTTACAACACACGCGGTGGGGGGGGGGGGTCGGTACGTGAGGCGAACAATGGTGGAACTGGGGAAGGACGCTGGGGAGGGAATAACATACCCGGACGAGCCGCAAGTGACGTTACTGGACCAGGGAGGGAGACGGAACAGCCTCGCCCGGCCAAGGAGAGAGAAAACTGCCCAGCTGGACCCCGCGTCATTGTAAGTATTGACCGCGTTAGTAACATTTTGGATATTTGGGGTGTACCGCGTGCCACCAAATCCGCGTTTCTAAAACTCGCGTTACCGGAGGACCAACTGTATATGGATGAAGGCGGTGCTGGTTGGGAGGAAGGGCGTCGACTGACTGGGGACAGAGGTGCATGGGGGCGGTTCGTTCGTGGCCACCCCTTCGGGGATCACGGCGTCAGGCAATAGATAGATAGTTAGAGAAAAGTACAAAAGAGAGGGAGTACAAGGAAAGACTAAATGAAAAGTGGTTGGAAGTGAGAGAGACGGAAGAGAGAGAAGTAGAGGATGAATGGAAACAGTTTAACCCTCCAGCCCCGGCTACGCATTACATAAATATTCCCTGAAACCCGGGTGTTTTGGCCGAAAAACGTCTAGGCTAGGCTACCGTATCTTTGTTATTCTGACTGCTTCCGCATTCCCGCGCATCCCCAAGCGTAGCTGTGTTATTTACCTGTAGAATGGCATTAAGTAGAGCTCTCTAAGTCAACTGGTTCAGTTGTGATGATGATTTCATTGGAGATAACTTTATGGCAACAACAGCCACTTTACACTACTTTTCGATACTTAACAACAACATACAGGCACACACGAACAAGCGACGCTCTCCTTCTTGTGGCCGGAGATGCGGGGCGTCGGTCCAGCCGGCTGACCGACGCCTCGCACACCAAGCTCACAGGCTTTCAACCACTGGGCGTTAAAGAGCCCTTCCGGGCAGCTCGTGTATACTTTTTTATGGGCGTTCAAGAGCCCTTCCGGGAACAGAGGGTTAAGGAAAGAGAAAGAGCAAGTGCAGAGGAAGTATTTAGTAAAAGGAAAGTAGGAGGCAGAGGTAACAGGAAGGGAAGTGAGTGGTGGAATGATACGGTGAGAAAGGCAGTCGAGGAAAAGAGACAGCAGTGTGAGAGTGTTTTACAGGATGGTAGTGTCGAGATATGGGAGATGTACAAGGAGAAAAGGAGAGAGGCAAAACGGAAGATTAGAGAAGCGAAGAAAATTGCAAATGAAAGGTGGGGTCAAAGAGTGAGTGAGAATTTTGAGGAACTAAAGAAGATATTCTGGAAGGAGGTAAATAGTAAGGAAAGGAGGAAAAAAGAGGGAAGAGTCAGTACATACATACATACATAAAATTTTAAGACTGAGTGTTCCACACATAAGTGCAGTTTCAGTCTCTTGTCCTAATGGCGGCGTTCCAGGCAACCCTGTTAAGGGCTGCTTCACGTGTCAAGTTCTTGGATTTGAGATCGGTGCGTATAGTCCGGTCCCAGGTCTTCCTTGGTCCACCCCTTGGTGCAGCTCCCTCCACAATCACAGACCTGCATTTTTTCACCCAATTTTGTTCATCCAGTCTCTCCACATGTCCATACCATCCCAGTCTACTTGTACGCATCACCTCGCTAATACTCTTTATACCTAAACGTCTCCTCAGCTCAACATTTGTTATTCTATCCTGTAGCCTGGCCCACATCCATCTCTCCATTCTCATCTCATTACGCTCCATTCTGTTGACATCCTCTACTTTAACGGCCCATGTTTCTGAGGCATACATCATTGCACTTCTAACACATGAGGCATACACCTTTCCCTTCATGGTCAGGATTGGCATCAGTTCTCTGAACTTCCTCCAGCCACACCTAATTCTAGCAACAGTGGCAGCCTCGGCCCCACCACCGGCAGAGATGGTATCTCCTAGGTAACAAAACTTGTTCACCAGCTCCAAAGACTCATTTCCAAATTTCACAGCCACAGGATCATCACTTAACACAAGCTCGCCTTTGCACACTACGCACTCAAATTTCTCTATTTCTGACTTATCCTTCGGCAGGGGTCACTTTATTCTAGTACAGCGCTTACTCCCATGGTGTACCCAACATCGACAGATGCTACATTGAATTCAGTTAACGCCCACTCCCTTTCCACACACTGCACATGGGTATGCACCGCTCTTTTCCACATTGCCTCGTCTCAATCTATAATGCATAACCTTGGTTTTGTTAATATTGACTCTTAAACCCTTGCTCACCATGCCCTCTCTCCGCTCTCTGAATTTGGCCTCAGCATCTTGCATACTGTCAGCTATTAGGACTAAATCGTCTGCATAAAACAGTTCCAACGGGAGTCCGCCTCTAAAAACTCTAGAAAAACTGTAAAAACTCTAGATACAGATGGAGAGTTTCTTGTGGAAGGAGTGCAAGTGAGGAAACTATATGCTTAGTATTTTGAATCATTGCTAAATGTAAAAGATGGAAGGGAGGCAGTGGTTGATGGAGATAGGTTACCCAGGCCACCTAAGTGGCAGGGAATGAATGAAAGGATTGGGGAAAATGGGGTGAAAGAAGCAGTGAGACAAATGAGAGTGGGAAAAGCAAAAGGTATGGAACTATGGATGGTATTGCTGTGGAGTGTATTAAGAAGGGTGTAGATGTGATAATAGATTGACTGGTGAGACTATTCAATATGTGCTTTGTTGTGTCAATGGTACCACTAGACTGGAGGAGTGCATGTATTGTTTCATTGTACAAGGGGAAGGGAGATCGGCAGGAGTTTTCAAGTTGTAGAGGTATTCGTTTATTATCAGCTGTTGGAAAGCTGTATGGTAGGGTGTTGATAGAAAGGATAATAAAGGGTACGGAAGGTGCAATAGGAGAAGAGCAGTGCGGTTTTAGGATGGGAAGAGGGTGTGTTGATCAGATTACAGTATTGCAGTAAGACAGCTATGGGAGAAGTATTTTGAGAAGCATGAAATATTTTGGGCTTCTATGGATTTGGAAAAAGCAAATGATTGTGTGGATCGAGAAGCAATGTGGAAGGTGCTAAGGATTTATGAAATTGGAGGAAATTTGTTAAGATCAGTTGAGTTTTTATGAATAGAGCAGAGCGTGTATTAAAGTAGGAAATAATGAGTCGAGTGAATGGTTTTAGGTAAATGTAAGTCTGTGACAGGATTGTGTAATATCAATGTGGCTGTTTAATGTATATGTGGATGGTGTGGTGAGGGAGGTGAAACTGAGAACTATGGGTAAAGGATTGGGTTTATTAGGAAAGAATGGTAGAGATTGGTAGTTGAACCAGTTGCCGTTTGCTGATGACAGCGTTGGTGTCGGATTCTGAGGAGAAACTGCTGCGAGATTCAAAGAGTTTGGTGTGGTTTGTGGGAGTAGGAAGCTAAGGGTGAACGTTAATAAAAGTAAAGTGATGGTGTGTAATAGAGGTGATTGTATGGTGAATCTAGATGTGCGGCTGGATGGGGAAATACTGGAACAAGTGGAGTGTTTTAAATATCTAGGAGGATTGATAAACAGGAACGGTGGTATGAAAATGGAGGTAAAACAGAGAGTATGTGAAGGAAGGACATTTTTCGGAGCAATAAGAAGTATGTGGAAGGTGAAAAATCTCGGAAAATCTCAGCTAAAAGTGCAATGTATCAAGGGATAGTTGTACCAACAGTGATGTATGAGGCCGAGACATGAGCTCTAAAGGCAAAGGATATAAAAAAGCTGAGTGTGATAGAGATGAGCTGCATGAGGAGTACCGGTATGTGTGGCGTGACTCGTAGTGAGAGATGAGCTACATGAGGAGTACCGGTATGTGTGGCGTGACTCGTTGTTGTTGTTCCCTAAGCTGCCTGGCCGAACAGCCCCGAGTCCCTGAGAAAGGCCATGGCCACGATCGGGCTTTCCCACAGAGCTCTCATTGAGTGTAGATTGTGTTGTTGGCGTGACTCGTAGTGACAGATTGAGGAATGAAGAGATACATAGGAGAGTGGGACAGCAGGAACATTTGTCGGCCAGAGTAGACAGAAGGGTGCTGTGCTGGTATGGACATTTTGAGCGAATGGGAGATGAAAGGTTTATAAAGAGAATATGTGAGTCAGATACAAGGGGAGGTAGAGGGATAGGAAGGCCTCCATTGAGCTGGAGAGAAAGTGTAGTACAAGTGTTGGTAGATAGAGGAATGACTATAGATCAGGCAAGAGAAGTGGTAATAAATGGGAATGAATGGAGAATGCTAGTGAATAGATAAGTGAAAACGTGGTCAGACGCCAGTTGGACTAGATACTAGTCCATCAGGCGCCTGGCCCGGAGAGCCGGTATACATACTGTACATACATGCAGTACAGTACATACATAGGCCTAGATACAAGTTTAAAGACCGTTTTGTCCATAGAGAATGTGGTTACAGTCTCATGTCCTAAATGGCAGCTTTCCAGGCGTCCCTGTCAAGGGCTGCCTCTGTTGTCAAGTTCTTTATTTTGAGATCGGACTGGAGTACCCGAGCCCACGTCATTCTAGGTCCACCCCTACGCGCAGCTCCCCCCACGTTCACAGTCCGGCATTTTCTCACCCAGTTCTGATCATCCATTCTCTCCACGTGTCCAAACCAACCAATTTGGCTCGTGTGCATCACTTCACTGACACTCCTAATACCCACTCTTAATTCCTCGCTTGAGACCCTGTCCCTTAGATTAACCCCATATATCTATCTCGCCATTCTCTTCTCATTCCGTTCCATTCTATTGATATCCTCCGCTTTAACTGGCCACGTCTCAGAGGCATAGGTCATCGCGCTCCTAACACACGAGGTATACACCTTCCCTATAAGGTGGAGTGGAAGCCCTCTCATGGTCAGGAGTGGCAACAGCTCTCTAAACTTTCCCCAGCCACTTCTGACTCTAGCAATGGAGCCAGCTTCAGAGCCACCTCCGGCGGAAACCGTATCGCCCAGGTAGCAGAACTTATTCATTATTATATATGAAGGGTACGCCTGGATGCATGGTGGGTGGACTTTTGGTGGTCAGGCTTCGCTGCATGTTCGCCTGCTGAGACTGGAACCTCTCCGGGAAGTCTGGGACCTGGGAATCTTGCTGGAGACCCCAATTGGACTTGGGTCTTCTCCTGGGCGACCTAGATGTGTGTGAATAGGCCTATGTGTGTTTTTTTTTTTTTTTTGCTCGGGCTCTGTCTCGAGTCGGTCACCCCCAGCTATTGGGTATGTGCCAGAGTATATAGATAGATAGATAGCAGTGAGTCACATTGGTGTTATTTCTTCTTATTTTTTAAATTTAATTATTTTTTTACCCATCGGATCCGGGGGGCCTCATATGATCCTGATCGCTGTGTCCGGGACCATTTTCGTACAGTCAAACTTCATAATTCAGTAGCTACTGATTGAGACCACCTAGAGCAGTCAATTTTGTTATGCAAATTGTAGAACTTTTTGTTTGTAGAATGCCGTTGAGATGACATCGCTACGATGCGTGGTTGCTGAGTTATGATGATTTTAGTGGCGATTTTTAGCCGCGCATTTTGCCTCATATGAGGCCTCCCGGATTCATGCCAATTTTTGTTTTTGCCTCATATGAGGCCTCCCGGATTCCGAGGGTTAAGCCAAGAATTTATAACATGTACTATTAACTCATAACTTGCTAAACTTATATACAAAATAGAGTTCTTCATTGCTACTAGCCTTTACTTCTATGTAGTTGTCTTAATTTGTACATTCTACTATAAAAGGTGTGCCTTCTGTTAGGTGTATAAGTTAGTATAGCTAGTTTTTTATGTGGATGAGTGTTTTAAATTACTGTATTTTGATAATAGCAAAAACTAATGGGAAATATATTAAAATTATTTATGTGTTTTAAAATACTGTGCTTGCATAAAGGTACTGTAATACAAATATATAGGAGTAAGACAAATGTATATGGCTCACTACACCCACCAAAAAACATAAAGCACACACGTGTGTTTGCCTAGCTAGTCCCAGTTGATGTCAAAGATATTTGCCAGCCAGTTACAAAATTATAGGTTTGACTCCTGTAAGGAGATAAAGAAAACCTAATATTTAGTAGTGGCCCCGTAATCATTGACGAACATGCCTATTACATAAGGCATCCTCTTCAAACACTAATCCGCCGTAGTTTGAATCTACCGCGCAGAGCATTTAAAAACTGAGGAGCCTTCATCATGAGCGCACGCGACCTCACTCATGGCTTCAGTCATTATGAATTGGGTTCTCACTACGAAAAAACTTCGTAAAAAATAAAAACAAAAAGAAAATAAGAATAACTATCCAATAAGCTTTCCATCATATCGTGGATGTACTTGTGTGGATTTCTGACCAGACGCTGATTCAGGCGTCATTCCTCCTTCACTGACATATCAAGTAAACTAAAATCCTTAATACATCAACGAATGGGAAGGGGACGGTCGGGAGGGCCCCAGTCGTCAATGATTACGGGGCCACTACTAAATATTAGGTTTTCTTTATCTCCTTACAGGAGTCAAACCTATAATTTATTAGTGGCCCCTCCATCATTGACGAACATGCCTGATATCTAAGACTGGAGGGGGACATTCGTAATCATATCATAACTCTAGAAAAGCAGATAATAAAAACAACCACATAGTATTCTTACTTTTGAAAAATGTATTTAATACGGCGTAGGCCGGAAATATACAAGAAAAAGGGGTTCAGGCAGGTGCGTGCTTCAAAGAAGCCTGCCCGACAAAAATGGGTAACCCTGAAGATTCTGAACACAGATCTGTAGTTACAAAAGGCACCCCACTCAACGAGTGGTGACAAAAATAATAAGTTATAAGTTTATATGTGCACATCATAAACCCCAAAATACATGTGGAGATCAATTGCAAATGAACTCCATTGAACTAATATTACATTGCTTTCGCAGCTAAAACTACTATAACAACACCGTTGTTTTGTACTAAACCTTGTACTAGCACAAATTCTCGCAGAGAAATTTTCATATCACATTTTAACCTTAAATTGTATCACAGCTCTCATACTCCGGTGGGGTCTAGGGTGTCCTATGTCAACTGACTGCACCCCCCCCCCCCCTTCCGTGAAAGTAAACATAAGTGACTGCAGGGCCACCTAGACCCTCTGCCTTAAAGCTATACATGGTAAGGAAGGTTTGTCTAGAGCAACTGACAAGTATCTAGAGAGAAACGTATGATTAGACGCCCACAACTGTGTGGACGCAATATCTTCAACTGAAAAGTTTTTCAGGAAACGTAAAGAGGCCGCCCACTTGCGTAAATCGTGGGCCCTACCACAACGCCGGGATTACTCTCTTTAATGACTTCTACCAGAAGAGAGGCTAATCGCCGTTTAAGTAAGCGTTTACCCGTACTCGCTACCCATAAAGCACCTTGGGGGTTTTGAGGAGCTATTCTCAAATATTTGGTTAGAGCTTGCACTGGACATAAATTATGATGCACTTTTCCCCTTTTTAACGCCGGCACCGTGAACTCAGAAAACACGTGTGCACTATGCTCATTCTTGGCTACAAACGCCGGGGAGGGTGCAATGGAAATTGAATCATTAAGTCTACCAAACCTAAGACAATTAGGTGTGTTGCTCATCGCCGCCAGCTCAGACACTCTGTTTCCGGTGGCCAAAGCCAAAAGGAAAACTGCCTTCTTTAAGATTAAAGCAAAGTCTGCAGTATTTTGATACAGACGAGAATGAAGTAAAGACAAAGCTTTGTCCAGAGACCAAGTAGGCATGAGCTGACGGGGAGGTGGGCGGAGTTTAAAACACGCTCTCATAAATCCTGTTTCCTCCGCCACCGGTATGGATAGACCTGTAAGGTCGAAAAAGGGCACTCTAATCGCAGTTAAGTGATTCTTCAAAGTTACCACAGATAAACGTTTCTGCTCAAACAGATAGTTCAAGTAATTAAAAACCAATGCCACTGAGGGTACAGTTTGTTCCGTTCTAACAATCCAAGAAGTAAAAGCTTTCCAATGTGATTGATATTGTCGCTTAGTAGACTGAGTATATTGATTGAGCAATTTATTGGTCACATCCCTACCGTATGGTGCTAGCCACTTGGCCTCCTGAATGTCCATAATGCAAAAGTCAGCGAGGTCGCTAGGTTGCCAATCGTGTCTAAGTGGAAGTACCCGACCGGAGCGATACCGGGTCCGGGCACCACATTATTAATTGCTGGTACCACACCTGCGCCGGCCACAGGGGCGCGATTAGCGAGACTAAGCCTTGATAAACTCGTAGTTTGTTCACTACGTGGCACATTAGTGACGCATCTGGCGGCGGAAACAGATAGATGGAGCTCCATCTGTTCCAGTCTGTCACTAGGGCGTCTGGCCCCCCTGCCGGCGTTATCGCCCGGCGGGTGAGGTATAGAGGGAGCTTGTGAGTCTCCTCGGACGCAAAAAGATCCACTTGTGGATGGGAGAGCTCCGCAATCATTAGGTCGAAAATGGGTTGCTTGAGCTCCCATTCTACTGTCGTGCTCTGTCTCCGGGACAGAGCGTCTGCCCAGACGTTCGCTACGCCTGGGAGATAAGATGCGTGAAGATAAATATCTAGACTGCTGGCTAGAACAAAAATCTCTTCCGACACGAGTAGCAACTTCCTTGACCTCGTTGACCCTTGTTTCTGAATACAGTGAACTGCATTCAGTGGAAGTACAGTAAAAGTCCGTTAATCCGACGACCGATGATTCGAATCTCCCAATAGTCCGAATTTTTCAATTTGAGGCCAAATCCGAATTCACCCGATGGTCCGAATTTCAAGAAGTCCCAAAGTCCCCTTTTTGAGGCATTAGGCCACTCAAATGACACATAATGGAGCACACACATATCATATGTTCATGAATTCACTTTAAAAGTTTACCATTGTCATTGTAGCCTATTATCTACTTCAAAACATTCAGATTAATGGTCAAAGGAAGCTACTGATATAATCGTAAACACCTTCGTCTTCTTCTTCTTCCACATCGTCTGCTAGAGAGTTTGTTTTGCTCTTGAACGCATCCTTGGGACGCTCCGATGCGCTACTGGCTTGCACCGCATTTTCTGCAAGCGCATTCAGTCTTGAGCTTGAAAACGCACCTTTCAAGAAGTCCCAAAGTCCCCTTTTTGAGGCATTAGGCCACTCAAATGACACATAATGGAGCACACACATATCATATGTTCATGAATTCACTTTAAAAGTTTACCATTGTCATTGTAGCCTATTATCTACTTCAAAACATTCAGATTAATGGTCAAAGGAAGCTACTGATATAATCGTAAACACCTTCGTCTTCTTCTTCTTCCACATCGTCTGCTAGAGAGTTTGTTTTGCTCTTGAACGCATCCTTGGAAGCCCCGATGCGCTACTGGCTTGCACCGCATTTTCGGCAAGCGCATTCAGTCTTGAGCTTGAAAATGCACCTTTGGACGTATTAGTCTTGAGCTTGAAAACGCACCTTTGGATGTTCCGATACGCTACTATTATAGTTCAGTGATCGGAGCATCCCAAGGGTGCTTTCAAGACAACAAGACAAGGGTGCTTTCAATACAATAATATAACAGAGCACGTCACAAAAGGAAAATCACAAAAGGAAAATTACAAGAACCTCTCAGGGAAGTGCCGTTGTTAAGGCATTACTTCCCGAACCACATCTGATCTTCAAGAGCAAGACAAACTCGCTAGTAGACGGAAGAAGAAGAAGACGTTTATATCAGCAGATTCCTTTGGCCATTAATCTGAATGTTTTGAAGTAGTTAATAGGCTACAATGACAATGGTAAACTTTTGAAGTGATTTCATGAACATATGATATGTGTGTGTGCACCATTGTGTCATTTGGGTGGCCTAATGTCTCAATGTTTTCGTCATACACAGGTTCATAGGGGTAAAGTCCGATAATCCGAAAAATCCACTAATCCGAACGAGAGCCGGTCCGCTGCCCTTCGGATTAACGGAAGTTTACTGTAGTGAGAGCTGTTGTGCCTGGCACATTGGAAATTGGGCCTGACACAAGCGGATGGCTAGGTATTTTCGCTAAAGCAAAGGATGTAGCCAGAGGTCGCACATTCGTCGACATCGCGGGATCTCCCGTATCAGGAGGAGTTTTCGGCGTAGGGCCCAAGAACCTATTAAGTGCATTCAATAGTAGTCCATCAATCTCTTCCGCCGGTACATACCTAGCCGATGACGAACTCCGTGGAGATTCGACAGTACCCTGAGAGTCGCCTAAAAGGTGACTGGACTCTTCAACCTCCATCTCTGAGACCAGAGATCGTTGTTCTTCATCCGTTAAGTCTGGCTTATCATGGGAAGATCCCGCCGAAGCCGGGACCTCCACATGTTGCCATGTTAAAACTGGGGTAGAAGATGGTACATCGGCATCCCGTGGACGTTAGCACTAGTTGAGTCACAAAGGGATGTGTTCTGTCCTGCCAGGACTGTGAGTATCGCCATACACCTTGGCTGTGGCTGTCCCTCGCTTGCGAGCTCGGTATACTCTCTAAAAGAGAGCCCTGTAAAGGTTTATGATAATTAAAAGCTCCCATAGCTCATTAACACATTGAAAGCAGAGCTGGTGAGCAAAATCATAAAGTATACTAATTAATTTAATTTATATTTAATTGTATTAAAATAAATTACTATAAATAAACACAATATTATCCTAATATAATCATAGAAAATATATATGGTTATTATTATTCAGTGATTAAATTATTTCATTAACAAATGAAAATAATATATAGGGATACCTGATCTTAACGGCGTTGAACATACAGCAATGAGAGGTTCAAGTGCCGACATGGCAGAGACTGGGGGAAAACTACCCCGCCCCCGGGAACTACCTGGTCACCTGGTGCAACACCGGTACTCCGCCCTGGAAAGAGAATTTTCCGGGGATTAATGCTCATAGGGTTACACCCAAAAAATGGTACAAAATATGTGTCACAAGACCGCCGGTCAACGAACCGTAGCACTCCACCACTACTTTTCGTTTTCCTTTAGTTTCATATTAAAGATTTCAGGATATATTTACCTGTCCAGAAGATTTTTAAGCATATCTTTTGAATCCTCATAAAGATGAAGTATATCTTTATTAAAGATGAAGTCTTTCAAGTATCCCTTTACACTTGAAACATTAGTAAGATTCCGGCATCTTTTTATCCCATAAAAAGTCTAAGCCTATCCTAATCTCTAATCCGGCTTCTCCCAGAAGCCCTCATAGATCGCCGTCTTGAAGGCCGTGATACCCTATTGTATCAATCAATTGTTTGGCAAATGATCGCGAATTGCTAATCAGTTAATATAACCACCCGAAGGTATAACCGCCGGGTTTTATATGCAATGTCAAACCAATTGTACCTGCCCCAGACCTTTTTTGTAAAAAGGTCGCCGGGAGAGAAAGACTAAACAAACAAACAACATTGTTCCAATTGTTTATTAAGGATTTCAGCATATCTTTTACCTGTTCGAAAGAATTAAGCATAACTTCTGAATCCTCATAAAGATGAAACATATCTTTATTAAAGATGAAGTCCTTCAAGTATCCCTTTACACTTGAAACACTAGTAAGATTCAGGCATCTTTTTATCCCATAAAAAGTCTAAGCCTATCTTAATCTCTAATCCGGCTTCTGCCAGAAGCCCTCATAGATCGCCGTCTTGACGGCCGTGATACCCTATTGTATCAATCAATTGTTTGGCAAATTATCGCGAATCGCAAATTCGTTAATATAACCACCCGAAGGTACAACCGCCGGGTTTTATATGCAATGTCAAACCACTTATACCTGCCCCAGACCTCTTTGTAAAAAAAAAAAGGTTGCCGGGAGGGAAAGACCAAACAAAATAACTGTGTGGAGCCCCCCTCACCGGGAATAACACAGGAAGCCTGATCCCAGGCTTGACCACAGAAAACGCAGTTTCTGATGAGCCCTCAAGCGACCAAACTCGTCGGGGTAACTTACCTATTTTTAGCCATCCTGACTAAAACTCGGTAACCAAAAACGGTGTTCTCGGAGCAACGAGAAAAAACGCCGGAAAGGTAACCCACACCAAACGAGACATAACAGGAGGGCGTAATGCATAAAGCAATGAATAACACAGGAAGCCTGATCCCAGGCTCGACCACAGAAAAACGCAGTTTCTGATGAGCCCTCAAGCGACCAAACTCGTCGGGGTAACTTACCTATTTTTAGCCATCCTGACTAAAACTCGGTAAACCAAAACGGTGTTCTCGGAGCAACAAGAAAAACGCCGGAAAGGTAACCCCCACCAAACGAGACATTTTAACACATTTTATACAAAGTGTGTGCGCAAAAATAGGGATACCTGAACAGGAGGACGTAATGCATACAGCAAAAACCGGGGCAAAGGTAGCCATGACAGAGACTGGAGGGAAACTACTCCAGGTTCTGCATAGACCCGCCGGGACCCAGCTCTGGAAAATTTAAAATTTCCAGGAATTAATGCTCATAAGGTTAACCCACTCATGTTCGCACACAGGTGTTAAATAACCCGCCGGGTAACGAGACGTAATACTCAACGACCACAGCTCGCCACGCGGTGGGGTTTCCTAAGTAAAAGATTTCAGAATATCTTAATTTGTCCAAAAGATTTATGAATACCCTCTGACATAATATATAAAGACCATCATGGCGTTTATAAGTGATTAAGTCTTTCCGGTGGTGTTTGTTTCCATATTAAATATTGGAAAAAAAAAACTAAAAAAGACGCCGGCCCCCGAATTATCTCGTAGATAAAAAACTGGGAAGCCTGACAAATATACGAGATCTAACTTCTGCCGAAGTATCTTTTAGATCGCCGTATGTTGAAGGCGGCGATAACAAAACGTATCCCTCAAATGTCTGGTTAACTAACTGAATTGTAAATTCGTTATTCTCATCCGTGCAAGAAACACCCGCCGGGTGTGAATAATAGTTTAAAAAACGTTAACCCCAAATGTGCCCTAAAGCGCCGTATGTTGAAGGAGGCGATACACAAAGCATCCCTCAATTGACTGGTCAACTAAACTGAATTTTGCAAATTCGGTCATCCCAACCTTCCAGGTTTGCACCCCACCGGGTGAATTAAAGTTTAAAAGTTAACCCCAATTGTTCCTATCCCCACTTCTTTGAAACAGATCGCCGGGGAGGAAATACAACTACAGCATAGTTTTATATTGGCTTTGCAAAACCGAAAAAAACTACAAACAACACGTGTCCGTATGAACACTGTTAGATGGGTACAGCCAACCCGCCGGGATGAAACAGGCACCCCAGAGACGCAGACCTGGGGAGCCACAGACACCCACTCGCCGGGGAAACAAGCCTGTTTTAAACCACGTGTGGCCAAAACTAGGCAACCAGCCGGGGTTATCAAGGTGAAACCGAGAAAAACCCGCCGGAAAAACCCACCCCGTCCAGATACCATCTGAACGCAACACCGGACCGAGGCGTAGCTAAAACACAACTAACGCCGGGCCCAACATAGTCCATGGAATTAGCCAAAACACAACTAACCCAGGACACATAAATAGTCCGTGGAATTAGCCAATACACAACTAAACCAGGATACACATGACACAGTAGTACATATTTAGAAAATAAATCAATAACAACTTGTATATGTGATAAAGCTACGAGAGGCTGGCTAGGCCTAGCAGACGGATAACAGTAACATGTCGGAATATAAACAAAAAGCACTGAATTATATCACAACAGGAACCACCGCCAACACACCACTGTAGCAAACACTTCCGGCAAAGGGAAGAACTGACTCGGGACCCAGAAAAAACTTCACTAAGTGAAGAAAAATACGCTGGGAACGACAGCAAAAATACGCTACCTCATCAGAAAGATAAAAGGAAGCAATAACGCGTAATGAAAAGCCGCCTGCATCACAAAGCTAGCTTAACTGTGAAAAATTCACCTGTCCACAACAGGACCACGAGGGTACATCCGAAATAGATGCCCCAAACATACGACCCAAAATACACTGCACTGCGGGCAACCAGCCCAGGACACTCCTGCTACGCATATCCTAACCTTACTTGATACATCCCGGAGTAAACCAATGAGAAAAAACTCACTAGGGACGCAACAAATGCGGAACCCGCGGAGCGTGGGGAGACAGGTCCGGGCAGGCTGAGCGCAGACAAGAGAAGGAGGAATGACGCCTGAATCAGCGTCTGGTCAGAAATCCACACAAGTACATCCACGATATGATGGAAAGCTTATTGGATAGTTATTCTTATTTTCTTTTTGTTTTTATTTTTTACGAAGTTTTTTCGTAGTGAGAACCCAATTCATAATGACTGAAGCCATGAGTGAGGTCGCATGCGCTCATGATGAAGGCTCCTCAGTTTTTAAATGCTCTGCGCGGTAGATTCAAACTACGGCGGATTAGTGTTTGAAGAGGATGCCTTATGTAATAGGCATGTTCGTCAATGATGGAGGGGCCACTAATAAATAGATGTCTGTTTTTTCAACTAAATAATCTATAAATAAACTATAAATAAACTATATTTTGTGTACATTCCTGTGTTTCTTGTTCTCCAGCTAATGTGAAACCTCTAATTGGCACCATACTAATTTTGCCGGAAAAAGTGGTGCATACCCATGCTCAGTATGCACAAAAGGGGTGGGCGCGATCTCAATACAGTGTAGCGTCTGCTGCTGCTGGGTACACCATGGGAAGAAGATCTGCACTAGAATACAGGGACCTTTACCGAGGAAGGAGTCCCAAGTTGATAAATTTGCATGCATAGTATGCAAAGGTGAGCTTGTGATCAATGATCAGCTCGAGAGTGTTAACTTTGGCAATGAGGCATGAGATGGTGGACAAGTTTTGCTACTTGGGAGATACCATCTCCGCCGGTGGTGGGGCAGAGGCCGAGACAATCGTCCAGAATTAGATGCGGCTGGGGAAAGTTCAGAGAACTGTTGCCACTACTCGCTATGAAAAGACTCCCTCTCCCCTTGAAGTGAAAGGTGTACGCTTCATGTGTTAGAAGTGCAATGACATATGTTACAGAAATGTGGCCTGTCAAAGTGGATGATATCAACAGAATGGAACACAACTAGATGAGAATGGTGAGATGGATGTGTGGGGCCAAACCGCAAGATACGAGCTGAGGAGACGGTTAGGCATCAAGAGTATCAGTGATGAGATGCATACTAGTAGGCTTAGATGGTTCGGGCATGTGGAAAGGATGGATGAACTAAGTTGGGTGAAAAGATGCAAGTCCGTGAACGTGGAGGGAGCTGCACCAAGGGGAAGACCAAGAAAGACGTGGGATCAGACCTTACGGTTTGATCTTGAAAAACAAAAAAGACTGATAAGTGAGGCAGCTCTGAATAGGGCTGCCTGGAGCGCTGCCATTGGGACATGAGACCGGAAGTGCACTCCGTGTGGAGCATTTGGTCTTTACAGTATGTATGTATTACAACTACTTTATAGCGGGTGCCCAACCCCGAAAGGAGTTGAAATATGGGAGCTATCCCTCCGCCCATGACGGCTTTCTTGGGCCTTTCCTAGCTGATGCCGAGAGGATTGGGTTGTAGTCATGTGGTGATAGGCTGGTCTATCAGAGTGAGAACTGAGCGATCTCTGCCATACCCATAGCTTACTCTGACTGTTCCTTTTACTTATATATTTTCTAGATCTCAAGTGACGGCATCTCATCCGTGGATTGACCTCCCATTCTACCAAGATTGGAAGCCAAAGCGTCACATTTTTCCTTTGCCCCTCAACTATCTCTTCATAATTGCTGAGGGGCACAGGGCCCTGGGTGGGACTTTGGTTTCCCGGGCGTTTCCGCACCCTCCTCAGCTCCCCGCCATGGAGTGGCTTCGGTCACCCAGGCTTTATTGTGGTCGGCAGGGAGGGTTCTGTGGGGGCGCTCGGTTATGGCCTTGGCCTTGCTCGGGGCCTTGGGGCTGTTCGGCCAGGCAGCTTGGGGAACAACAACAACAACAACTTATATATTTTCTAGATCTCAAGTGATGGTGTCCCTTCCTTGGATTGACCTCCCTACTGCCAACCTAGAGGTTGGCAGATTGGGAACCAAAGCATCACATTTATCCTTTGCTCCTCAACTTTCCCTTCATAATTGCTGAGGGGCACAGGGCCTTGGGTGGGGCTTTGGTTTCCCGGGCTTTTCCGCACCCTCCTCAGCTCCCCGCCTTAGAGTGGCTTCGGTCACCTGGGCTTTATTAGTGGTAAGCAGGGAGTGTTTTGTAGGGGCGATCGTTTATGGCCTTGGCCTTGCTTGGGACCTTGGGGCTGCTCGGCCAGACAGCCTGGGGAACAACAACAACAACAACAACTTTATCTATTTACAAATTAACCAACACACCTAAACTTCGTTAGATATAGAAATCGCTCCCCGAAATGTTTTTGTGAGTCTACCACATTGCTGTGCCATGATTCGAACCTGGGTCCCCATACTCACGAGGCGAATACTTTTGCCACTAGACCAAGAGAAGTACTCCACTTGGATAATTTTAGGAGGCTTCCTGGATTACGGCGCACTATCACCACACATCACTTGACCTAGTTAAATCTCTATAATGTGTTTACAGTCAGGAGGAATTGTTAAAAAAACTCGAAAAATTTCCGAAGTTACCCAAGTTTACGGCACTCCACTTGGGCTTGGGCCTCAAGTGATTTTCTGCATCCTGTTCCGTTTAAGATTTCTGCCACAACTGCTGGCATTACACCAAGGATCTATATTTTAGTACCTAATAATATTGGCACTTGCATAATAATAATAATGGTGATATGTTTGTGTGTTTGCAGCTACCTGTACCCAGACGGTAGAAACGTGAACCCTGACCTAACCTGGGTCGCACAAGCCACTCCCGAAGACCACATCAAGGTTAGTAGAGAGAGAGAGAGAGAGAGAGAGAGAGAGAGAGAGAGAGAGAGAGAGAGAGAGAGAGAGAGAGGGAAGAGAGAGAGAGAGAGAGAGAGAGAGAGAGAGAGAGAGAGAGAGAGAGAGAGAGAGAGAGAGAGAGAGAGAGAGAGAGAGAGAGAGAGAGAGAGAGAGAGAGAGAGAGAGAGAGAGAAGAGAGAGAGAGAGAAGAGAGAGAGAGAGAGAGAGAAGAGAGAGAGAGAGAGAGAGAGAGAAGAGAGAGAGAGAGAGAGAGAGAGAGAGAGAGAGAGAGAGAGAGAGAGAGAGAGAGAGAGAGAGAGAGAGAGAGAGAGAGAGAGAGAGAGAGAGAGAGGCAGAGAGAGAGAGAGGCTGAGCTGAGCTGAGCTGAGCTGAGCTGAGCTGAGCTGAGCAAACTAAACTCCTTTTTTTCTCCCTCGCAGGTAACACAAGAACAGTACGAGTTGTACTGTGAAATGGGCTCCACATTCCAGTTGTGCAAAATCTGCGCAGAAAACGACAAAGATATCAGAATAGAACCATGCGGCCATCTCCTCTGTACACCCTGTCTCACACTATGGCAGGTTAGTACATTCAGGGTTCGTAATAGACCATTTGTGAGCTTCAGGCTATAAGGAAGTTGGAGCCGTAAATGTCAATATTAACCCTCACAGACCGGTTTCTCCTTCTATAGGATATCCCCAAAACCCGGGGGATCTGGCCAAAAAACGTCGTAATAGGCTAGCCCTATCTATGTTATTTTAACTGCGCTAGAGAATTCACTCACATCTCAAAATGTAGCCCTGTTTCGTATCTGTAGACTGGCGTTGAGTAGAGCTCTCTGAGTCAACTGGTTTTTGAGGCGATGTTAGCAATAATCGGGCAATAACACTATTCCTTGTTCTCCGAAACAATAACAACAAAAGTGCGCTTCTCCTTGTTGTTCTGGTAAGTGCGTGTCGCTCCGACAGGCTTTGTTTACATGCGTCGGACGCACAGCTTTCAAAACACGCTTAATAGGCTTTCAAGCTTACGGTGCTCATGAGCCCATCCGGGTTTCGGGCCCTAGTTTGTTATGGGGTCCTCAGAGCCCTTCCGGGTACCAGGGGTTAAGCAGAAATTCTATAAAATTGTAATTATTAGACTATTTTATTCAGTTTGAAAAGGGCCTTATTTTATTTAGTTTGAAAAGGGCCTAAAGTAATTAACAGGCTTCGAACTACCACACTTAACCCTTTTTGCTACCACAGATCCTTTCGCTGCACAAAGTTGTCTAAATTTAGCTAAAATGGCCACCTCTTCGGGGATCACGGCATCAGGCAATACTGTAGATAGATAGATAGAAAATAAAAAGACACCGCCGGTACAGAAGGGGTTAACTACAACCTTATTTTAGCTAAATATTGATGCCTACTTTTCTAACTTCTTTATAGCATGAAACTTGCAAGTGATCAATGTATTTGTGGTTACTTCTTACAGTTTCTTGCAGTAGATCCTCTGGAAAAAGGCAAACTAGGCCTGTGTATCCAGCTCAGTGCCAGTACTTGCACTACTGCGGTCGTTCACTGTGTTGGCGGCGGCGGCGGCAGCAGACGCAACATTTTTACTATTCTGTATTTTTGCTTTATAATCAAACTTCAAATCTTGTCTTCCCCATGCTTTGTCAAGATTACTTTCAAACTTCCTTATTGATTCGGAATCGACTACATACTGGGGCAGCGCGTTCCACTCATTTACCACTCTATCACAAAATGAGTTCTTTGCCTTTTCAAGCCTATTTCTTTCTTTGTAAATTTTCTTAGAGTGTCCTCTCGTTCTTGTTCCCTCCCGCATCAAGAAGATACCTTCACACACATCCTCATCATACTTTCCTGACACTATCTTAAAAGTCTCTATCATATCCCCTTTCTTTCTCCTATATGCCAGTGTCGGAAGCCCCAGTGTCCTCAACCTCTGCTCATAGCCCGCGTTCTTCAACGTTGGTACTAGCTTGCTAGCTCTCCTCTGCACTTTCTCCACTGCTTCTATATCCTTTACCATATATGGAGCCCACACCTGGTTCGCATATTCCAGATGCGGCCTAACCAGCGCTGTATAGAGATTCCTGAATATTTCTTCGTCAAGTGACACAAATGTCCTTATCAGCCCTTCAAATCTATTGGCTTTGTTTATCTTTTCCGCTAAATGTTCTGAGAAATTTAACTTATTGTCTATCACTACAATGTATAGTTTACCTTTACTTAACATTTTAACATAAATTTTAGCATTATTTAATAATTTTACATATATTTTAGTATTATTTAACCTTTTTACTGTTTCCCGGGTGGATGGGACTCGTTAGCCTTGGTCGGCAACCCATCTAGGGGAGACAACTTTATAAAAATCCGGGTGGATGGGACTCGTGAGCCTTGGTCGGCAACCTGTCTAGGGGAGTAAACCTGATACAAATCGGTACTGCTTACATAAGGGTGAAACAGGTTAGTGGATGGACTAACCGAACACTACTGTAGAAAAATAGTGCTCAGAAGATACATACAGTAGAGGGCCTCGGGGTCGGACGGGTCCTAAATTGAGTGGTCAATCCTGTATGTCCTTCACTAAACTGGCATGGGTTGTCCCTCTTACAGGGAATAGGTCCACTTTGGGGCCTTTTGTGTATGGCCACCCTCATTAACCCGTCCAATCCCAGCGACGGCTATAGCCATCAGTAGATAAGTAACTCCCCAGTCCCAGCGACGGTTATAGCCATCAGTAATGTACTTGTCTTGTAACTGCCTGTACAAGGCTAATTTTTTGTTTTTTAACCCGTCCAGCCCCGGCTGGTTTTGTATTGTTTGTTCACCAGAACCCGGCCGGTTTTCAAAAAATGGTTTTATTCCAGAAACAATAGCGAATGGGTTAGGAATGAAGGAAAAACCACGAAAAAACGCTCAAAAAGCTTAAAGAATGGTCCTACAGAGCCCCCGAAAACGTATTTTACAAGAGTAAAAAATTGAAGGCAATTACCCCAAAAAACCAGGTTATTGCGCGCTCACGCGCACGCACGTGGACTTTGAGAGTTTTCAACCATCGGCACGGTTGCGTGGGATACGTACACAGTTCCCATACAAATCTGAGCCCTCTTGAGTGGCTACACCTGAGGTTACGGTCGGCGCAATTAGGGTGACGCGCCAGGCGCGTCTCTGGGGCTGTGCGTTACATACATCGCCGACGCGCCAGACGCGTCGCTGGGGCTGTACGGGTTAAGTCTTGTTAAAAAAAAAAAAAGTGATAGATCCATTTTTGCCTCATCTCTTTGAGGTGAAAAGGTGGTCTCTCCTGTCATTTTGGCCACATTGCTTGGGACTGCTGGGGACTTTTATTACTGTATCCTACGGTACAGTACGGGTTAAGGGGAGTAAAGCATCCGGCAATAGATAGATAGATAGATAGATAGATAGACCCTAATTTGTTGCCCCTGTACACCCGTGTCATGCTATGACAAGTTAGTATAGACAGTATGATGCCCACAAGGGAGAAGGGTTGTACAAAGCACTATAGAGCCATGATGGTTCCCAACTGGACACTCACCCAGGTCAAGGCCTGGGTCAGCCAGGCTTTAGCTGCATCAGCAGGAACACATAGGCTGCCCTAGCGCCCTATCCCTTTGCTAAAGGAAGATAGTAACAACTCGCAGTGATCTGAAAATACCTTTCATGCTTTGAGTGGGCAAGATCCTGGGACCACTGAAATGAGAAGCCAAGATGCTATGCGCTCCAGCAGCAAGCCGCTAAAATGGTAGAATTATGCTAGTCTCCCCCCACACACTATCTGTCCCTGGTTACAGTTTAAAGTTAAGGAAAAGGTAAAAAATTTACACTTTTTGGTAGAAACATATGCAAATATAGCCTGAAGTGAGAGAAATGAGTATGAGAATTGTAAATAAAAGTGGTTTTACTAAATCTATGAATGAACTTTTCAGGAGTCTGAAGGTCAGGGTTGTCCATTCTGCCGGGCGGAGATCAAAGGTACGGAGACCATCGTGGTGGACCCCTTCGACCCTCACAAACAACACCGCACACAGTCACTACCTGGGGGACAACTCATAGATATGGAGGAGGAAGATGAGGTACTGATGGAGTGATATGTTGCCTCATACCATACTGCCTGCCTTATACTATACCCTTACCTTACTTTATGAGGTATTGATCTAGTGATCCCTTGTGTTACCTCATACCATACCCATGCTGCCTGCCTTATACTGTACTCCTACCCTCCCCCACTACCTTATTGGTCGCTGGTGGTCACCTAGCGATCAATAGGGATTCAAGCCTCCTGCATCATGTTCTTATTGGCCATTATAGGTGAGTAAGTGGCCAATAGGAACTTTGTGCCTCATACCTGCCTTCCCTATTGGTGAGCAAGTGACCAATAGGGAGCCAAGCTCCCTGCCTGATCCTCCTATTAGTCACTAGTTTTTAACAAGTGACCAATAGGGAGCTGTGCCTCCTGCCTGTTATGTTACCCCAGTGATATACATGACCAATAGGAACTGTGTATATCCAACCTGCATCCCTATATATATATACAGTATATATATATATATATATATATATATATATATATATATATATATATATATATATATATATATATATACTGTATATATATATATTTATATAGTATCTTTTTCGTTAAGTGTTGGATAGTTTGATGTGTGAACTGTGCTTCCTGTATTGGCTGCTGAATGCTGCTGCTGACTGGAGCCACCACTGGACAGTATGACTCTGTCATGATGCCCACTAGAAACCCTGTAGTAACAGATTGCCCATATCTTTTCCTGGTGCTGTGATTAAAAAACAACAGGGATAAAAAAAAAATTGTTTGTTTGTGATGAAGTTAGATCCAAAGAACAAACTATATATCCTGTACTAGTATTGCCAAATGTTTCTTTAAAGCATGAATTAAGTTGAGTGTGGTGTCGCGAGGCTAATGACACCATTGGCACCAATATGACAGAGGTTGGGTGATCTGTGTTACTATAAGGTCACTACTGCCCCCCTATTGCTTCCCTCTTGTTGGCTCCAGCCTCAATACCAACACTAATTAAGGCGGTATCACACCAGACCTTATAGCCACAATTTTTTAGGGTCAGCATTTTCAGGCAAAACTTCTGGGATCTTGTGCATTGGTATCGGAAACTAGATTGATGATAGATTAAAGTAGGTGATAGCATAATGTTTAAACTTTGGCTTATAAGCTGCCTGACCAGTGTTGAGGATGAATGTTGAAGGAGAAAGCGCTGGTGTGATACCGGGTTTGCACTAAAAGTCTCTGCTGCATTTCAATACACACTGGTCCTAAAAATCGCCATGAAAATAATTGAAACCAAATATGTCATTCTAATATTACTGGAGACATTAAACCTAATAGAAATTATACTGTTTTTTTTTTTTTTTTTTTTTTTTTTTTTTTTTTTTTTTAGCCTAGCGTAATAGCACTTGCTGGATTTGGGCAAGAGAACTCTACTGGGATCTTATTAGCTGATGGTATTTTGTAATATATTTCTTATGTTTGTTTTTGTAACTTAAATTTTTTATTTGGAGATAGTACCATCAGCCTATCAGCTCAAAGTAGAGTTCACAAGCCCAAATCGACCACAGTCAAATTCACCAGGTTAAAGAAATGGACAGGTGAGCAGAGTAGCTTGTGGAGATGGAGTGACAATGTTTATAAAAACAAATGTAGGGCAGGTGGTGACTTACTGCAGTGTCCACTTTACTGTAGCCCACGGTACTTGACTCTTTATTTATTTTGTTCTGGTGTGGTTTAGAGATCCTTTAGTAAGAGAGATTGGCCAGGTTCTTCTTTGGACGCCATCAAACAACAGGGTTTTTAGTATATTTTTGAATATGTTGAACGTGTATCCAAAGACCAAACTAATCGTATATATCCTATACAGTACCAGTATTCCCGAATGTTGATTACGGGTATGGACATATTCGAGTGTAAAGACAAGAGAATATTACCAGTGGCACCAAGATGTGAGAGGTTGGCTGATCTGTGTTACTATAGGGTCTGTAGCGTGGCCCCTAGAAGCACCCTGGCGGTCTGCAGCAGCCTGGGGTCTGTCTGTATTTTATAGAGAACCAGTAACACCACCACTTTTAATTTAAAGGCGGTGCCACACAGACAGTTATCTGCTGTTTTCACTTGCAAATTAACACCAAATTCAAATCACATAGATTGGTTAACTCCTTCAGCACGATGATGTAATTTTCCTCATACTCTGGTTACCATAAGACAATTTTCTTTAGCTTATAATCCACCTCTTGGACTCAGAGGGGTAAATACAATTTAAATAAATCCTCTGAGTAATATAGGTTCTTCGTAAACTGCATAAAATCATCTAATTTTAGCCAAAATCAAAGGTAAAAAGGCGTTGTCGTGCTGAAGGGCTTAATTCACTCGAGTATTAAGTTAGTATCCTACATTAATGAGGTAACTGAAGGCAAACACCTGTGAAACTGTGGTGAGACGTGATAGCCAGAATAAGTAGCAGGCAAGGAAAAACTCTGAAAATACTGTGTGTGACACTGCCTGTAGCGGTGTATTTGTATCCGAGTCTAGTGTCTGCTGGAAGGGATCATATTATTTCGATGGATTTGTGTTATTTTTTGTCTTAAAGGGGAATATGCAAGATTATGAGATACAAGACTGAAAATCCTACAGTTTCATAATTGAGTTTTGACTTTATTTTAGTATATTATTTGACTCCGATACAAACCTGCGTCAAGAGTGTCCGTGTGACTTGGTCTTATAAGCATGTCGTAGTTTTGTCCTGTTATGTCATATCTTGTCTGTCTGTCATGTTATGTTACCCAGTCCTGTCCCTGTCATATCATACTACCTAGCCCTACCCTTGCCATCCCTGTCCTTGTTATATCCATCCCTGTCATGTCATACTCATACCCAGCCTTGTCATGTCATATCCATGTCACTACCCCGCCTCCAACAACCCCTCAACCTCTGCTCCCCCACCTCCCCCCATGTCTTCCTCTCATAACTCTGTCCCAGTTCTCCCACCTCATCCCCTCACACCACCCGCCCCACGCCCTTCTGTCGTCCTTCCCTCCAGCTCAACCCCCACGCCACCCCCAATATCCTTTTCATCTCCCCCCTCCCTGTCTGCATTCCTCAACCTCTTTCCGTCCCACCCCCACCTCATCTCCCCCACACAAACATCTCCCTCTCATCTCCTCTGTCTCCCTTCCCTCACCCCATCCCCAGCTCCTATATATCACCTCTCATCTCCCCCCACACATTCCCCTCACACCCCTGTTATCCTTCCCCCACCTCACCCCCTGTCCCCCCACCTCTCTCTGTGTTCATGTGTATTGTAAATTATCTGTAAACTTCACTTTATGTCAGAGTCGTGCCAACAGTTTTTTCAGACAATTTTTTATATTTTGGACAATTCTAGGGTGGACCAATTTTAAGTGGAACCTTTTGAAATAAATGAGCCTCTCATAATGTACAGTGGTGGTCATGAATTCTTAACACTATCTGACGCTATGTCTTGTGGGTTATTAGGATATTTTGTTTAATTATTTTTGAGGATTTTGGTTGCTTTTGTCATTTTCGAATAATGTATTTTAGTTTGTCCCCTAGGCTAACAAAAATGCCTTCTCAGATTTCCTTCAGACAAAAAATACTCACCTAGACACCCTTCTAGCTAAATTTGTAAACAAAATTATCCAAAAAAATCACAGCAGAAGGGCGATTTCTAATAAGTTACAGGGTTACTACCGCTTGCCCAGATTTTTGTTTGATACCTGAATAAGGTGAAGTGTCTTATTATCGCCAAACTAATGGGGTGAAATGTCTTTAAATCCCCGAACTACTGGAGTGAAAACGGGAGGTCCAAAAAGGCCCCTCATTGGACCAAATAAGGTTAAACTGATAAGAGCATAAGAGAGTGGCTATATTTTGATCTAAATGTATATTAATTCATATATTTTACTGTACCCTATGGTACAGTTGGGTTTAATTATTCAAAAGACTTAAAAGAGGCCCACACCATTTTGCAATAATTATAGAAATACCATTAGAAACTTTGCCAAAAATTGTTGGTATGACTTGGAGATCCTGTAGTAAGAGAGAGTGACCAGCTGTTTATTTGGATGCCATTTTGTTGCCTCAAGTTTTGTATAGAAGATATATATTATTTTTTATGTGGAATGCAAACTATATATTTTGTACTAGTATTCCCAAAAGTTTAATAAGATTATGAAAATATTTGAGTGCATTCATATTATCACCAACCCACCAATGATCTATCTATCTATTTACTCAGTGGGCTGGGCGCCCACTGTTCCCCACTTCCTATATTTTTTTTTTTTTTAACTTAACTTTCAAATATCCCTAATTAATGAAATAAATTAAGTTAATGAATACCTGTGGTACTCCAAGGAGAGGAAGGTATCAGCAAAGGCACCAAGATGGCAAAAGTTGGCCAATCTCTTGTTACTATATAGGCTCTCTAGTATGACTGTACATGTCTATTCCGTGTTATGTACCTAATACTGTTCCTCAGTCGTAGTTCTCTAAGGTTTGTATAGTAGTCTTAGACAATTTAGCAGATATTGATGATTGGTCTGTGTAATATTGTTTGTATATATTAGAATATGATTGTTTCAGGTATTTTTTTATTTTTTATTTTCCTCCCAAATACTGTAAGTCTCTTAATATACGGTGCTGCCATTCTATACAGTGGAGCCCCTATCTTCGCGACATCAGTCTTCGCTGTTTCAATCTTCGCTGTAGACACCAAATATTCCCAATTTCCATCTTCGCTGTAAATGATTCAATCTTTGCAACAAATCTAAGGCGCTCTGCTGTGGTTTCAATCTTCGCGGCATATATTTCAATCTTCGCGCCACGTTTTCCCGCCTAGCTGAGACATAAACATGCTGGCCAGCCAATCACAGTCCACCATTTGGGCGCCATCTTGCAACGTCGTCGCAAATCAGCCAATCACAGGCATCCAGTAGAACGCCATTGTATTCAGCACCTGTTGTGAAGTGTCCGACTCTTATATCACTAGTGGTGTAATCTTCCGACTATTATGGCCTCTATTGTGTCTGGTGGGAGTGGCGAAGGTCCGGGAGATAACTGAGATATACCACAAAGGCCGAGACCGTCATAAAATTGATTTTATGTACACAAACAAAACAAAACCTGTTTTTAAGGCAAAAACAGGGAAAAAGGGCAAGTTTTGGAATGAGCACGGAACCGATTTGAATTTTCCCCCTAAGAACTGGCCCGATCTTGGCGGTTTCGATCTTAGCTTGATTTCTGTGGAACCGATTAGGAGCGAAGATGGGTCTCCACTGTGCTGTGTTTGGCTAGCATTAGATGATTTTATTAACTTTGGGAAGAAGTTGTGGGAATTACACTGTCTCTTAAGATAGTTTTCGCTCTTTCATTCTTAGAGAGATTAAGCTGTTTAATCCCTTCAGTATGATGACGTCTTTTCAACTTTTGGTCTGGCTATTATTAGAAAATTTCAGTTTAGAAAGGGTGTATGGCAGGGTGGCAAACCAGGGCAATATTGTTTGAAGACTGAGTATGAGTGTTAAGCCGGTATCACACGAGCGCTTTTTCCCTCAACATTTACGCTCAACACTGGTCTGGCAGCTTATGAGGTAAACATTTTCAATATTTCGGTTACGTAAATTCATCTATTATCAGTCTAGTTTCCGATACCAGTGAAAAATATTCCAGAAATGTTGCCAGAAAAATTTTGATTATCCAATGTTGACGAAAAAAACTTGTGTGATACCGCCTTTAGGGGAAATACAAGAAAAATTTGTTTGAAGTTGTTTTGTTTTGGTCATTCATCAATTACTTTCAGGAGCATAATGGGAACTTTGGAGCATAACTTTAACTTTGTGTGATATATAATAATTACTAATAATATGAGACTTAAGGGGAGGCAGACCGTTTTTCTGGACCCCCTTCTCCCTAATGTTTAGCCCATTAGTTTTTGAGATTTTAAGACGTTGGTTCCATTAGTTTTGGGATTTTATGACCTTTCACCCCATTTCTTTGTCAATATTAGCACCCTTTGTGCCATTTAGGTGTCAGTTTTTTCCTGGCGAGCGATAGCGAGCCTGTAATTTTAGGAGGAATCGGCCTTTGGCCGGGAAATTTTTCTACCGAAAAATGTACAAATCTATCTAGGGGGTGTTTTTCTAAGCTTGATGGAGGTCTAGGGAGGAAACTAAAAAAAATATATGAATAAATTAATTAATTAATAGACCAAACAAACAGCCACTGTCCCAATAATGTTGAGACTGGATCCTAGAGGTTTATTATAAGATAAAGAAAATTATCTAATTGTAATCAGAGTAAGATAAGTACGTCATCATGCTGAAGGGATTGAGATGGGTCTGTATGAGTTTTTTTCCCACAAATCTGATCTGGCAGCTAATGAAATTTACACTTGTAATAATTTTGTCACTTATAGTTGTCAATCATCAATCTATTTTATAATTTGTTTTTGCATTAGTTGCCAATACTAATGGAAAAACTTATCATAAATTTCATGTTAGCATAAACAAAGTTGGAGGAAAAAATGGTCGTATAGATTCACCTTTAGGTGACATGAACACTTTAGTGGCAGATGTATTTGAGCCATAGTAGCAGAGTAAATAATTAGCTAACATTGAGTCTAGTAACTGATAATTTTAATTTACATTATAACTATTTTCTATCTTATAGCTCCTTATTATTTTCAGTCCTATTTAATATAGGAATAAACGACAAAAATAAAATGATACCTTTAGTATGGTAAACTATAGCGGATTCAAAGCTCGGATGTATGTAGTGGATGAACTTGCTTGTGTGATGCCAGCTTTTATGTATATACTCGGGCACATACCCAATTGCTGGGGGTGGCCGACTTAAAACAGAGCCCGAACAAAAACAACATTTACAGTTCCAATTCTTAGGGTCCGGGACAACTTTCCTGTTCCCTCTCACCTTGCTCTGTCTCGATGAGAAGGAGAATTTTACAAGGAGAGGAGGATTCCTAGCCCCCTGCCCAGGCAAATTTCTGGTATCGGAAACTAGACTGAAGATACAGTAGATGAATTTAGGTGACAAAATTACTTAAAAAGTTAATCTCATTATCTGCCAGACCAGTGTTGATGATAAATGTTGAGGGGAAAGTGGTAGTGTGATAACGGGTTTAGTGTCGTTGGTGTAGAGTAGAGATCCTGTAGTAAGAGAGACCGGCCAACGTTTTTCTTTTGATGTCATTTGGGTGCCATCATTATCAAGCAAGGGAGGGATACTATGTTATTGATCATGTCGAATTTTGATCCAATTACCAAACTATACTGTATATTATCCTGTTCCAGTATTGTTGATTATTTATTATGGGTATAGGTAAAAAAAAAAAAAAAAAAAAGAGGAAAAGTGGGGATTGGGCCTGAGTAAATATATAGATAGATAGATAGATAGATAGATAGATAGATAGATAGATAGATGGGTATATTTGAGAGTAAAATCCTAATGATACCAGTGACAGCTATATGGTAGAGGTTGGCTGATCTCTCTTAGGGTCTCTGGTGTATAGTGTACTTATTGTTGTAGTGTATAGTAACAATAATCTCAGTATTTTTGGTAACATTATTGCCTGTAGTCCTAGACAAACTCCATCATGGTCGGTGATAACTATTATAGTTTTGTTGTATTTCTCCCCAGTCAATCTGTGCCCCATAAAATGTTCTTCCCTCTCACATAAGCATTAGGTTCTTCATAGTGCATTTGGGTCCAGTACATTCAGTAATTAGATTGATATCCAGTATTCGATAAATGGATATTAATCGTAGTCATGTGCTGTACCTTTAAGTGTCTTGATAATGTAATGGTTAGAGTGTGTAAGTTCTGTATGTGGTATCCTGTGTTCGAATCTTGGGAGGATCGCATGTTCATTAATTTCATTTGGAGGTTATTGGTGTTAAGAACGATATTAATTCATATTAGTTATAATTGCATTGTGAAGTACTGTACCATTATGACACTACAGTACTCTCATTACATTTATAACAAGTAGCATATTGTATTGCCTGGCCAGGAATATAGTCAAACTATAGTCTATTCGCTGTAAGTAGGCGAGAAATCATGACCTCCATCCTCTGTAACTCAACAAGGGCTAGACCAAATTGGCTGTAAATTTTCACATCTATTCTTTGGCTGACTTCCCAAATGGTAGAAATATTAACTCGATTACTCTAGTCGTTTTTTAGTTAGAGAGGTTAGAGGTCATGATTTCTCGCCTACTTACAGCGAATAGACTCTAGTAATATGCACCGACAATGATAGGGTTTGTCAAGGAATACAAGCCTTTATATTATGGCATTAAAGCTGAAGCTGGTGTTTATAGAAGTCTATATTTTTTGATGGACGATGGTGGGGTTGTTTTGTTGGTGTTAATAGTTATATAGGTTCCTTAACCCCTTCGGGATTAGGGCATGTTTGGACCGTATATTCTGGCTGTCTGGCTGTTATTAGACAATTTTGTTCAGTTTAGGAAGAATTTGTGAGAGCTAGAGAGTTAATTGAGATAGTTTTTCCCCTTTTGATTCTTAGAGATCCATTCTAAGCTCAATAAAATTATCTACTGTAATGATAACCAGAATAATGGATTCTAATGCCTCCTGAAATACTAAAAGCATTAACACACTGCAGTGTAAAGAATCATGGGTATGAAAATAATCTGTATATATCATTGGGTATATTGATAGTGATTTACTGTTCTATCTTTATATTAGATGAGTTTATTACTATATTCTATTCGCTGTAAGTAGGCGAGAAATCATGACCTATATCCTCTGTAATTAAAAAAGGGCTAAAGCAAATTGGCTGTAAATTTCCACATCTATTCCTTGACTGGCTCTTCCGAAATAGTAGAAATATTAGCTCGATTACTCTAGTCGATTTTGAGTTACAGAGGTTGGAGGTCATGATTTCTCGCCTACTTACAGCGAATAGACTACTGTATACCAGTATACAGTATTATTATAGATACTTTAATTACCCTTTTCATGCCTTCTGATTGTCACTAAACTAATGGGATCAACCATCTATAAACTGCTAAACAAATAGTGCGAAAGAGAGGGATTCCAAAAAGACCACCCACGGATTAAATAACATCGAAAACTATCTCATTTAACCCACTATCTGTAGCATATTCTTCTTAACCTTATTTGATCCGAGAGGGGGTCTTTGGATCTCCCCTGTTTTGCTTCATAGTTTGGAGGTTTTAAGACATTTCCCAGTTTCACCCATTAGTTTGGGGATAATAAGAGACTTCACCCCATTCAGGTGTCAATTTTTTTTCTGGACGAGTGATAGGAAGCCTGTAACTTAAAAGAAATCAGCCTTTGGCCATTACATTTTTCTATCGAAAAATGTACAAACTTATCTTGAAGGTGGTTTGGATGGGTATTTTTTTGTTCAGTCTGTGAAAGCGTTTTTATCAGCCTAGGGGACAAACTAAAATTTATTATTGGAAAACGGCTTAAACAAATTCTGTACCAGCGTTAATGACCGCGATTGTGCAGTTGCAGTCATTAGTTCTGGTACACAGTGCCGTATTATCCATAAGGCCGACTAGGCTGAAGCCTAGGGGCCCACCAAAAGCAGGGGCCCATGCAACCTTTTTTTTCTTTTAGTGTTAAATGTTAACACTATGGATACGGCAAACGCACCCTTTGCGTCACTGAAATTAATTTATAGGAATCCTCTTCGATACGAGAGACGCTAAGGGTGCGTTAAACTACATAAAAAAAAAAAAAATTATGGTTCAATTTATGTGAAATTTTGACGCACAGTGGGGGATGTCGAGGGGCCCAATGAAGCTCGAAGCCTAGGGGCCCTGCCATAAGTTAATACGGCACTGCTGGTACAGCCTGAAAGCTCAGAACTGATTAAACGAACCTCTGAAATGCAAGTCTAGTATCAGGTAAAGAATTAATAAGGTGATTGAATTCAGTCCGGCACAGCTTTGATAGTTTATGGACAGCATTAACCCCTTCTGTACCGCGACGTCCTTTTAACTTTATTCTGGCTACTATTAGGGGTTTTTATTCAATTTAATAAGGGCCTCCAGCAGTTAAAAGGCTTTGAACTATCTTACTTAACCCTTTTTAATACCACAAATCCTTCTTAAACTGCTCAAAATCGTCTAAATATAGCTAGAATGAAATAAAAAAGAACTAGCGGTACAGAAGGGGTTAACACTATCTGATTCAATGTCTTTGGCCATATTAATATATTTTGTTTACTGGGTAATTGAGAATTTTGCTTGCCTCTGCCATTTTCGAGCAATGTATTTAATTTTGTCCCTTATGCTAACAAAAGCACCTTCCCAGACTTCCTTCAAAGTAAATATTGCCCACCCTGACCCTCTTCAAGCTTATTAAATATACATTTTTCAATAGAAAAACGTCCCAGCCGCAGGCGGTTTCTTACAAAGTTACAAGCTCGCCCCGAAAAAATTGATACCTGAATGACGTGAAGCATCTTATTATTGCCAAACTAATGGGGTGAAATGTCTTATGATCTCAAGTTAATGAAGCACTGCAGGGGAGCTCCAGAAAGACTCTATCTATCTATCTATTGCCTGACGCCGTGATCCCCGAAGGGGTGGCCACGAACGAACCGCCCCCATGCACCTCTGTCCCCAGTCAGTCGACGCCCCTCCCCCCAACCAGCACCACCTTCGTTCATGTACTTCCTCACTCCATCCTTCCACCTCATATTCGGTCTACCTCTCCCCCTCTGTCCCTCCACCTCGCTCTCGTACACCCTCTTAGTCATTCTCTCGCTTTCCATACGTTCCATATGGCCGAACCATCTCAAGTTGTTCCTTTTCACACTTTCCAGCACATCTACCTCCACACCACACCTCCTTCTTACTTCCTCATTAGTCTGTCTATCCCTCCATGTAACTCCGCACGCACTCCTTAAGTAATTCATTTCCACTGCTCTCACTCTTGGTCTGAGTCTCTCAACCAACGTCCATGCTTCGCTTCCGTAAGTCAGTGTCGGGATTACCACACTGTCATGCAAGGACTTTTTCACTTCCATACTGACCACCCTATTTCTTGTTACTGCTTTTAGCGTTCCTACAACCCTCTTCCCCTGTTGTACCCTCTCCCGCACCTCTTCATCCATAGTCCCATCTTTACTCAACACACTGCCCAGATAATTAAAAGAGTTGACGATCTCCATAGCCTGACCGTTCAGCTTCACCTCACACTCTGTGACTTCACCCCTTTCGAAGACCATAACCTTGCTCTTCCCCGTATTTACCTTCAAATTCCGTTTTTCGCACACTGTTCCAAACTCATTTACCAGACCCTGCAACTCCCATTCATTATCACTCATCAGAACTGTATCATCCGCAAACAGCAGTATAGGTAGCTTCCACTCAATTCCCTCCCTTTTCAGAAAGACTCCCTTTGGATCAAATATAGTTTAGAAAATATAGGACTTGCACTGGTTATTTGTGGCTCTTTGGAGTTTATACTTAATCTATGTGTGTGTGTGTGTGAGAGAGAGAGAGAGAGAGATGAAAAATATTCATGAACTTTACAATCCAAATGAGAGGGGGAGTATGTGTGAAAGTGTGTGTGCGAGACATAGAAGGAAATACAGTCAGGACCCCCAATACACGATTCCACAATGCGCGAAAACCCTAATACACGAGTTACCCCTCTAAAATAACATTAATTACGCGAGGTGGTACCACAATACACGAATCGAGAGCTAAGAAGGGGCCAAATCCGCTATTCCCGCTTGATACGCGAGCACGTCTACGTTTCGCGAGGCCCAGGCGTAGCTCCGAAAAGAGAAGAAGACGGGCATACGCCTGCCTTCCCTCCCGCTTACCCTCCCTCCCTCCCTCCCACAGTCCCGCTCAAGCGCTCATAGCCGTGCGGAGTGACCAAACGTTTGTAGTGCCTGCCACTTTTTTCGCCATGCCACGCCAATATAAGAAGATAACACACAAAATGAAGGTGGAAGTGTTGGATCGCAAGAAAAAAGGAGAAGGAAACTGTGCAATAGGCTTGTCAGAGTAAACTGTTCGTACGATTTGGTCAGGGAGGGAGAAGTTGGAGAAAATCGTGAAGTCCTACGGTCCTAGTCCTAGTCCTAGCCTATCTACTACTAATTTTAAGGTAAGGTTTCATATTTTTATTCATTGTTGTTCTTATATATAAGATATAGACTGTACTGTAGAGCCAAAAATGTCGAAAATAGGGCCAAAAATGTCGAAAATAGGCCATAATTGAGAGATGTCACCCAATCTAATTATTCCCATTTAAAGTTAGTTCCACAATACGCGATGCCTCCTGTCACCCCTATTCTCGCGAATTGGGGGTCCTGACTGTATACTACAGTACATGAACTTTACAATCCAATTGAGCGAGGGGAAGAGTGTGTGAATGTGAAAGTGTAAGAGTGTGTGTGGATGAGAAATATTACAAGATCTTTACAATCCAAATGAACATTTGAATAATTTATAGCAGAAGTGTTTTTATATCCAGTGCATTATATTTCTTCAGTCACCTCTTATCTGGAACTAATGATATTTATTAAAGTTGTAAGTAACTGTACAGTATATATTTTTAATGCAATGTTGAATGATCTTATTTTAATTTACTTATAACCATGACATATTTTCTGACAAATATCAGCCATATTCAAATTATGGATAAGGGTAGAATTCCAAGAAAGATACATTGACGTCAGGTGAGTGGAACAGCTGGTAGTTGGAGACCACCTATGGTATGGGAGAAGAAAGGGGAAAATTATATTGAAAAAAAATAATCCATGTAGTGGAAGGGGCATTGTGGCACAGGCAAAGGAAATAGGTCTGGACAAAGTAGCCTGGAGGTGTTTCTGCCATGGCCATTCTATAGAGGTGGTTTCCCAAAAGGAAACAAAGCATCTGTGATGATGATATTGTAGCACAAGACTACACACAGTACTGAAGGTTCTTTTGTTTAATAATTATTAATGTTTGCATCACCAGCCACCATAACTCGTCCTGATTTACAAGAAGCTAACTTAGCTTCTTTAACATTACCTTCACAAATATTTTTTAGTAGAATAATGTCTCTGGCAAAGTCAGATTCTTCCAGATTGGTAGCTTGCTATCGCTCGCTAAGAAAAAATCGCAACCTGAATGGGAATGTCTTAAACTGTGGAACTAATGATGGTTGAAATAAGCTGCCAAATGTATTTAACAATACAGCAGACTTTTGATCTACCTTAATAAACATGGCACACAATATAATTTGAAGGTGCTTAATGTAAGTACAGTGGTCCCTCGCGTTTAGCGGGTTTCAGCTTGGCGAAACACAGTATTGGCGATAGGTTGGATATGGTACCAGAATCCAAATTTGGCGCTTCAAATACACTTTTGGCTAGAATGCTGACGTCACGGAATGGCGTCGGCCCAGAATGCGCCGCCCGCAAGCTAGTCTCACCAGGCCTAACTCTAAATAATTCATGGTAAATAAAATCTGTTATCTATTATCTATTGTCTTTTTTATTGCTGTTAATGTTTCATGTAGGCTACAGTAGAGCGCCGTATTGAGAGTTACTCTTAGGCCGAGGCTAGGCTATAGATAGGCTTAGGCCTACTCACAAAACCCTAACTGAGCTGCTTGGATAGCGAGAATATCCCAGGTATATTTCATAAACGTATATTAACAGAGTAATCTTGACCAAACCGATTTGTGAACCTCATATCTCTTGTGTTTTCCTTTGTTTATTGTGCCGAACAGTCCGCGACACACAAACACACACGCGCGCATCAGCTGACTCAGGGGCCCAATCGATCAATATAATTAATCAAAGAAGTGACCACGGATCCAAAACCAATTTCATTATTTTGCTCAATCGAAAAGCAGTTGGTATAGAAAATTCTAGTCTTCACCATTCACAAGGTAAAAGTGATTTATGCCTCCTGATATATATCTAAGCTAGGTTAGACCATTTCTTGGTCTGGCTAGCTAGTGACTTAGCAACTTGTTGCTAAGGTTATGTGGTTATTCCTTATCAATAAGACTATTCACAAGATAATGAATTCTGCTGCCTGATATACATCTAACCTAGGTTAGGTCAATTCTTTGTGGAAATATATAGTATATATATTTTTTCTAGAAAAAACAGAGTAAGCAGACGGCGCCGAGTGTGTCGGCGATCGACGATGCGCATGGCGGGCGGTTTGAAAAGGCCCAAAAGGGTGAACTCGGGCCTCGTCAAAGACTAATGGATAATTTTCCCATTTAAAGTACTATTCGCGTTTGGCGAAATTCACTTTTGGCGATGGTTTGGCGAGACTAATGAAATCGCTAAGTGAGAGGGACCACTATACAAAGTCAATCTTAGACTTAGGATTCTTTATTTTTGTAGGTAATACTAATATTCGGGAATACTTTTTACTTATTTTTTGTGAGAAATGTTCATGTCCCAACATTTCTGAGGCATACATCATTGCACTTCTAACACATGAAGCATACACCTTTCCCTTCAAAGGGAGAGGGAGTCTTCTCATAGTAAGTAGTGGCATCAATTTTCTGAACTTTCCTCAGCCGCATCTAATTCTATCGCTAGAATTAGTTGAGGCTGGGGAAAGTTCAGAGAACTGTTTTGTTATTTCAACAAAATGAAACTATTCCTATTTTTCAGTCTGCTTATCGGCAGCATCATTCGACTGAGACAGCATTCATCAGAATACAGTTGACCCTCGGGTAACACTGTTAATTCATCCTGCCATGACACCGTGCTACACAAAACCGTGTTACATAAAGCATAGGTTATATGGGAAATAAGGTATTTCGTCCCAGCAACTTCCCCAAACTCCCCTTTTTTTTAGTCTTCTCCACCCTAAAACCTGATAACACCCAAATCACTCAAAATACCGACCAAACAACACTCAACCATACTTCATATGCCATATGCATAGAATATGATAGCAAAATGGGAACAAAAAGGTAAGTAAGGGTGGTCTAGAGGGGTGGGCTGGCGCATAAAATACACTTGGATCGCTCAATTTTGTCTGCCTCAACACGGGTGGGAAGGGAAACTGAGTCAGTAGCCTTCCCCATGCCGAGGCAAACCGTGTTAGAGCAAGGAAAATACCGATTTACAGGCGACTCGTCACATTTGGGGTACCCGTGTTAGAGCAAAACCGTGTTACCTGAGGATCCACTGTACATAATGATTTAGTCAAGAACACTTGTGACGGTGAGATCTCATTGTTGGTTTTACTTGATCTCTCTGCAGCCTTCGACACAGTGGATCATGAGCTGCTATTGAGTGATCTTTATGACTGGTGTGCGTGACTCTGCTCTCTTGCTTCTCAGGTCATACTTGTCAGATAGATCCCAGAGTGTGATGATGAATCAGATAGTCTCGGACTCGGCACCCCTGCTCTATGGCGTTCCGCAGGGATCAGTGTTGGGTCCTGTCCTGTTCACGATATACACTAGTGGCTTGTCTCTTCTGCTTCGTGCACACGGTGTCACCTATCATTTCTATGCTGATGACACCCAGATTTACGTGAGGATCACAGGTATGGCTGATACACAGAGGAAGGTGGAAATGCTGATGACCGATATCAAGAAGTGGATGAGGACAAGAAAACTTATAACTAAATGATAACAAAACTGAAATTCTCATCATCCGAGGAAACAGAAGGGCTACTGACGCAGTAAATGCCCTCTCCATCGATACGGGTGACTCACAGCTGCAACCAGTGAACTCTGTTCGAAATCTGGGAGTGTATCTGAACTCAAGACTGGATTTTAAGGAGCACGTAAATCAGATTGTCAAAAGTTGCTACCTACGCATCAGAAATCTCTACTCGGTGAGGCAGTTTATACCTAGACGTTGCCTTCTGACACTGGTCCACTCATTGATATTCTCTCGTGTTGATTATTGCAATGCCTTATTCGTGGGTCTTCCAAATTACATATTAAAGAAAGTACAATATGTTCTGAACAGAGCTGCAAGACTTATTTTTGGAATTCCACCAGGAACCCCTACCACTTCTTATCACATCGAACTGCACTGGTTACCAATAAAAGCTAGAGTAGAATTAAAGTTGTGTCTGGTAACTTTCAAGGTCCTCAAATTTGGTGAGCCCAGGTATCTTGCAGAGCTGCTCAGGCGTCCACCGGCACGCCATGGTGTAGTCGTGCGCCATGATGATGACCCCCTGCGTCTTGATGAGCCGTGGGCTTTCCGGCAGTCATCTTTCTCTGAAAGATCATTCTCTTACATGGCTCCAAGGTTATATTTCTTACAGTTTCTTACAGTAGATCCTTTGGAAAAAGGCAAACTAGGCCTGTGTATCCAGCTCCGTACCAGTACTTGCACTGCTGCGGTCGTTTACGGTGTTGGCGGCGGCGGTAGCAGACGCAACATTTTTACTATTCTGTATTTTTGCTTTATAATCAAACTTCAAATCTTGTATTCCCCATGCTTTATCAAGATTACTTTCAAACTCCCTTATTGATTCGGAATCGACTACATACTGGGGCAGTGCGTTCCACTCATTTACCACTCTATCACAAAATGAGTTTTTTGCCTTCTCAAGCCTATTTCTTTCTTTGTAAATTTTCTTTGAGTATATAACAGACTGCCACTGACCATGAGACAACTAAGTTCTGTTGAGTGCTTCAAGAGGCAACTTAAGACTTTTCTCTTTGAAAGAAGCTATGACCTCGAGAGGGGTGTCATCATCGAGGGCTATAGGGTGTAGGCTATTTGCCATTGCTGGTGGCTGGGTGATGCATATAGGTTTTGTGTTTCATTGATTTAAGCGATTCGTGTTTGTATTTTTGGTTTGGTTTTGGTTTTCGAGCGCCAGTGAATTCTGCGGGAAAATTGGCGCTTGTGAGAAATAAGTAACATGCTTATTATTATTATTATTATTATTATTATTATTATTATTATTATTATTATTATTATTATTATTGTTGCTGCTGTTCCCCAGGCTGTCTGGCCGAACAGCCCCAAGGACCCGAGCAGGGCCAAGGCCATAAATGAGCGCCCCCTCAAAACCCACCCTGCTTACCACTATTTAAGCCCGGGTGACCGAAGCCACCCCAAGGCGGGGAGCTGAGGAGGGTGCGGAAACGCCTGGGAAACCAAAGCCCCACCTAAGGCCCTGTGCCCCTCAGCAATTATGAAATGAAAGTTGAGGGGCAAAGGAAAATTGTAACGCTTTGCCTCCCAATCTGACAATCTTTAGGTTGGCAGTAGGGAGCTCAATCCACGGAAGAGACGCCGTCACTTGAGATCTAGAAAATATATAAGTAAAAGGAACAGTCAGAGTAAGCTATGGGTATGGCAAAGATCGCTCAACTCTCACTGATAGACCAGCCCATCACCACCAATCTAGAAACTCTTATCATAACTTAAATTTGTATTCATTAAACTTCCTCACCCAGGTGGCCTACATAGCTCTATATTGAGCTTTCTCCATAACACACGGGTGGCCTACATAGCTCCCGAGCCTTATTTCATGGCTTAAAACCACTTAAAACCGCACAAGAGAAAGTTTTGTTGTCTTAGTGGGTGGTCCGTATAAAGGACAAGAACACATAGCCAGTCAGTCATGTGACTCCTGTTTTTCATGCAGGCCTAACGAAAGCTTGTACTTTCTGAACCCGAGTCCCTCTAGAGTCTAGACCAAACAAACCACTTGGTCTAGAGAGTTCTAATCTTCACTCATCGCAAGATAACAACTAGTATTGCCGCTGGATATATATATATCCTAGGTTAGGCAATTTTTTTGCGTATTTATAAGCGCGCCAAAATGCCGGTTCCAGCATTCGTGGGAAGGTTTAAATCGCCGTTCGGCGAGGGTTACAGTAACCACAGAATACACCAAAAATACCGCGCGAGGGTTAAAGTAACCACAGAATACACCGAAAATACCGCTTGTCTGCCCGTTTAGGCAATAATGGCCTGATACTGTATGCCGACATCGGTAGCAGAAGACAGCGAAGCTTGCAACTCAGGGTTACCAAATCAAAGCAAAATAAACCACTAGATCTATTCTCAAATGTGGATAGATAGTAAATTAGTGCCGAAAATCTCCAGAATAATGTAAGTCTCTAGAATATCAATCAAATCTGGCTCGAATCTCCAGAATATCATCAGAAGTTGTGTCGCTAGGTATAAATATTTGTCGCTAGATCGAAGTAAAAACCTCTAGGTCTAGCGAAGAAGTAGCAATATTGACGACACCTGCTGCTTTCATACGATCCCATTAGTCTCGGTTTATGTGTTACTCATGTGATTTATTGGGCAGTTGCATATTATATTGCAGATATAGTTATAGATTAACCCGGCAACGTCAAGGGGGGGGTATTGAACTAGCTGCCCATGGGCGAGCATATTGGCTCCATTCAGGCCTATAATCGTCATTTTACGATAAATATCGTTATTACTTATTCATATGAGCCTATTATTTTTACCTTCACTATGAAGATAGTAACCTGTAACAACAATAAAACAAGTGAAAATATAATTTTTCTGGTCAAAATCGCGAATATAGATGGACCAGCCCATTCATGAATTATGGAGAAAATTGAGGCAACCCCTCCCTCCACGAGGCCTCAAGCCACACTGAGCCTACTCATTCACACACTCGGTTGTATAACACACTCGCTAGGCACGTAAGCACATCCTCCACACATTTTGCTAATGTTAGCACAAAATATACCAACGAATTAGGGAATAACAGGGAAAATAGGTGATAATTGAAGGGGGAGGGGAAAAGGGGGAAGGAGGTGATGTGGAGGAGTGATATGAGGTATAGGGGAAAAAAAACAAAAAAACATGTTTAGTGCTACTGGGGTTGTTTAAATGTTTTTTTTAGGCCTCCCTCTTAAGAGCTTTGCCGCCGTCGCCCAGTAAAACCTCTTATGAGCATTGCCGCCGTTTATGGGTTAAGGGTTAGGGAGTCATAAAATATACATATATTGATTTGGTTTGAGCAAAAAGGTGGGTAATATAGGTGGTTAGGAGAACAATTCAGGGTCTTGGAACAAAACTAATTAATCCCATTAATCCATCATTTTGCGCAATGTAATTTTGTATTGCGTACGTTTTTTTTCTTTTCGGAACAAAACCTGTTCGCTAACCGAGGGTCTACTGTACCGCACTACACCAGGAGGCAAACTAAATATTAATTGCTTGAAAATTGGGTGGATAAGTTAAAGCCCTTTATAAATAATACAACAAAATACCATAATAACCCCCAAATGTCGCAGCAGATAGTGTTAAGTGAGAAGTGTCTGTATTAACTCAGGGCTTGTAGGGACGTATACAGTAGGGTCCCGCATAAAACGAGTCGATTAAAACGACCGAACTAAAATATTAATATTTAATTTTCGATCAGAACGAATGTGATCACATAAAACGAGTTTGCCGCCAAAGTGGGGCAAATCCGAGGAGTTTTCATATAGAGCGCCGAAATATCGTACGCTTTCATATAGAACGCCGAAATATCGTACGAAATATCGTACGCTCCTGACGGAAATTTACGCTTCCAGTGAACATTGACGATATTGGGCCACCAAAATGCTGTGTTCACATAAAACGAAATCGCATAAAACGCCCTCGTTTATCGACCATATACTCGTTTTATGTGAGACCCTACTGTACATGGCTGCACGAGTCACTCCGGGTTATTTTGGCTAATTTTCGTTCACTCTAACTTGCCTTAGCGCGGTAAGTACAAGAGCCAATGAAAGGAAAGGATGTTTATAGAATAATAACGGTTTCACCTCTCCCTAAAGTCTAGCTAACTCACGTATGTACTCTGTGGCCTTCACAGTGTTATTGTCATTGTCTCTCTTTCGCTTCCGTGGCCGGACCTGGAAGTAGCATAATTTCACATCTGGTTTTGTATTTTTCCACTAGCTATAACTATATGAAATAGACAGCTAGGAAGCAAGTTATTTGTTTGGTAGACAGTATGAGTTATGGCCTGTAAAATATAGTGAACCTCACATTTGTACCTTTGTATGTAGCTCTCACAAATACATGTAGAAGTAAACCTGTTTATTGTGTATGACAGCATCCAAAGCACCTCTTGCAAGCATACACACCTCACTATGAATCTTCATGGCAGACTGAATGACTCGCAGGAGGGGAACGTGGATCTTAGTCTGGCAGCAGCAGAGATTGCTCAGTAATACCAGTAGACCTGGCTTAAATTGCTTCTAACTCTGTGTGTCCAGGCATTTTAGCTCGAATGTCCTATGATTTTGGCCCTGTCACTCTTTCAACTCTGGGGGAGGCACTCATCACAGGCAGTTCTGCCTTTTGTCTTCCTCACTCACATATTTAAAAAAACAAAACAAAACAAAGGCGGTAATTCCAAATTGTATAGATATGTCACCTGCAGCAAACTCATTTTATTCACATAGGACGTGTGGGTACATCGGCCATAGTAATTCAGTTAACACTATCTGGTCTGACATGTAGGTTATTATAATTTTTTATGATTGAGGATTTTGCTTGCTTTTGCCATTTTCGAGCAATGTATTTTTAGATTGTCCTGTAGGCTAATAAAAACGCCTACCCCGACTTCCATCAAAGTAAAAAAGCCCACCCTGACCCCGTTCAAGCTAAATTTGTAATTTTTAGATAAACAAATCTCATGGCTGAAGGCCGATTTCTTCTAAATTACAGGCTCGCTATCGCATGCCCAGACAAAAATTCAAACCTTAATGGGACGAAACTTCCTATTATCGCCAAACTAATGGGGTGAAACATCTTAGAATCAACAAACTAATGGAGAGAAACAGGGGAAGTCCAAAAAAATCCCTCGAGACCAATTAGGGTTAAATATTGTTATTGGTATGTTGGTCTCTTTGGGACTCACTAGGACAGACCCTGTTTGTAAATTTGAGATACTGTATGTGTGATTGTGAAATACAGTATCCAATTTATATGCTTTTACCTTCATCTTTATGTTTTGCTTGTTGTAATAGTAATGATAAATACTGGAACATTATTACAGTATGTTTCCATTTAACTGACAACAATTAGCAAATCATATTAATGGGTAGTATTATAGGTAGCACCATGAATTTGACAATAATCTTGACCCCTTAACTTCTCATAACTCAAAAGGGCCTTGAGCAAACTGGCTGTAAATATCCACACATATTTCCTGGTGGGCTCTTCCCAAATGATAGAAATGTCAGCTCGATTGCTTTCATTAATTTTGAGTTATGAGAAGTTAAGAGGTAAAGATTATTGTCAAGTTCGTTGGTGCTACCTATTCTACAGAACTATACTGTAGTTATTACCACGGACAATGTTAGGGTTGATGAATTTTGGAAAACATATTTTTGAACTGTTGAGTGAATGTGTTCTATTTGGAAGATGTATCGGTAGCTAAATTAACGGGAACTACAGTCCGTTTACTGAATTGAAAGTTGGCTAGAAAATATCTTTTCCCTATCTTATTTACACAGCTAGAAATGAACTTGTTCCTGTCTTAGTTATTCAGCTTGAAATTAATTTATTCTTTTCTTAATTACTCAACTATTGCAATTTTTAATAGCCCAGTATGTCATTAATTATTTAAACTTGGCATTAATACGATGCAAGCACACCAGTGTATTTTTTATGTTTCCGTTAATTAACAATAAATCGGCTGTTAATGAAGTAAACTTTTCACCAGGTTGAAAAGAATTGGATATACTGTAGCATGGCACACCACAACGTAATGCTTATACAGTGTATAGATATATATATATACTGTATATATATATAGTATATACAGTATTTGTATATATAAATAATACTAACTGCACACTCAACTATTCACTCTCACTAACTTAATCTACATGTTTATTTAAATTATTAAACACCTTATTTTCTGTATACCATATTTGTTTATAGTTTTGCCATACAACTTAGTTTCAAAGTTATTAATTCTGCTTCATGAATTATGGGTATATGAGTTTTGAGTTTAACCCTTTTATTACGATGACACTTGTTACTTTGTTCTGGCTTTTGTTAGACAATTTCGCTAATTTTTGGAAGGATTTGTTTGAGTCAGAGGGATAATGAAGATCGTTTGCAGCCCTTAGAATCCTAGAGGTCCTTCCAAAGTGAACTAAAATCTTCTGATGTTAGCCAGAAATAGATTAAAAAGTTAAGTTGTCACTTAAGGGGGGTCACAGGGTTTTTTTTTTACCTTTCTCTCTTTCCCTGGCTTGTATCCATTTGGCCCCATTCAGCCAACTGTTTTAAGACGTTTAGCCCCATCCAAGTGTCGATTTCTTCCTGGCAAGCAATAGCGAGCCAGCATTGTATAGAGAAATCCGGCTTTGCCGGATTCATTTTTCTATCGAAAAATTTACAAATTTAGCATGCGGTCAAAACAAAAATATGTACTGTATATGCTGGCTCGCTACCGCTCGCCAGGAAAATATTGACACCTGGATGGGGTAAGCGTCTTAAAACAGTAGGCTGAATGGGGCCGAATGGATACAAGCCAAAGAGAGAAGGAGAGAAAGATAAAAAAAATCAAGGTGGGCCCCCTTAATTTTTTGAGGAGCAGTTATATTCAGGAATTTATTATTTGTTGGGATTCTGGTCTATATATTTGATCATATATAATTGTCTTTAAATGACTTTTGTAAAAACTGCAATACTTTATGTTAAACTATGGCTATAAAAAGAGTACCGATATGAAAAGTTTAATGACTGGTTATATTTGGTTGTTTCAGGCGTGCGAACCCACTTATGGCCTCATGTACTAAGTTGACATCCAGCTTACTACAATACCATTATTACAAGATAACTTTAGTAAACATTACAAGTTTGAACAATTTGCAATATATAGTGTATCGTATTTATTTTCCATACGTTTAGTTGTATTTAAAATTGGAACAATTAAACTTTTATATGTATATTTTTCAAACACTTCACTAGGCTATCATTATTAGCAGGTATCTTTAGTAAATGTTTAAAGTTGGAATAATTAAAACTTTATTTTAGTTATTATCCAAGTAATCTATTAGACAGGGGAAGCCCTTCAAGTAATTTTGTATTATTTCCTATACTTTTGCTCTATAGAAATACAGGGTGGCACAGAATTAGGTTACCCACCTGCCAGACATTGGCGCTGCCTCTCGATATATTTGCATAGCTAGAGGGCCACAGGCTGTAGTGCGGTTGGTAGAGCACTCGCCTTCAAACCTTGAGGTTGAAGGTTGGAGTCTTGGGCCAGCCAGTGTGCTATTTGGGAGATGATAGTGCTGTGGTGGGAGGTGTGGTCTAGCAATCTGTGGCATCTGTTGACTGAAGTCCCTGATACATCAGGGCACCCACCCTAGACTAATTATTGAGGAGGGAGTGTATGGTGGTATTAAACGCATCAAGCGGTAGTCTGCGAGAACTGCGTAATGGATATTTTTTTTATAACAAACATTATCTTCACAATCATTGCATACATTGTCTTTTATATTACCTTATTAAATACAAAATAGATAGTAGAAGCTACTTGTATTTTTAAAGTAGTAATACAAATTATAGGTTTGATTTTGATTCCCGTAGGGAAGAAAGAAAACCTAATATTTAGTAGGGGCCCCGTAATCATTGACGATATGCCTATTAACTCCCTCAGACATATTATGTTCCAGTAAGTCCGAGGAGGCGGGAGCCCCAGGATCATTGCCACTGCCTCGCACTACACTCACAACAACACTGCGGCCGTTAGAATTATCGCAGGAGGCTGAGGTTGCCACCAGCGGTTTTATCGTATGGTAACTTATCGGACTTACTGAGCTCATATGACGAAAAATCGCGTCATAAACTTATTGGAGAGGTATAGAGATAAGTCCATATGACGCGATCGTGTCATATGAGTTTTTGGTGGACTTATTCATATGACGCGATCGCGTCATATATGTCTGAGGGAGTTAATATAATAGCCTCCATTCAAGCACCCACGGTAGCCAGTTTGAATCTACCGCCACGGGGAAGAACGGAGTACTCGTCATAAGGATAACGCTTATTCGCTTATGGAATCGTCTTATGATTGGGTACCCGCTACGAAAAAACTTTCGTAAAAAATAAAAAGTAAAACTTTATTTAATAATTGTTATACTACAGCTTTCCATCTCGTGGATTCTTGTAAGGACTTCCTTGACGCTGCTCCCCAAGCCACCATACTTTCTTCACTGACATATTTTGTAGGTAGTAGGGGTAGGCAGCCCCGCCCAGGGAAGTACTACCGCCAAGGTTTCGGGAGACTCAGGGAATAGCCTGAATTCCATTTTCTCTCCCAGGCCTTGGTAGCTGGATACATATATTTCTGCCTCACACATCAGGGGTATCAGGAAAACCCTCTTTATATAACATACACATCCAACTTCACGACATTGCCCTACATCGCTATCCTCTATCCATAAAACACTACTCTTCCCACTATGTATCATACATGTAACACCATACACTTACCTAATAAATATGGCAGTACAATTGTTAAGAGCAAACCTGGGTGGTCCCTCGGATATCCACCCCCGGCAGGGTTGGGTCATTGACACAGGGGCCTCCCGGTCGTCATCATGCGACTGTGTCAAGAGCATTGCAACGTCCCAAAGCTGCTCGTCGGTGCAGCTTTTCTTTAGTAATATAAGGGGACTTCACTCTAACATCAATTCTGTACATCAATTTCTTCAAGCAGAATCCCCTACTCTCCTTTTTTTGACAGAGACTCGAGTAACATCCACATCTGACACATCTAGATTTTATTTTCCAGGTTATCAACTGCTCCAAAATTTCAGACCTAAAGGAGGAGGTTACTAGTTTCAATTGTCCCTATTTTGATTATTCTATATACAAATTAATTTCTGCTGGTAAATTTAAATACATATGTTGCATCTACCATTCCCCAAATACTCCTCCAGAGCAAAGTCTTTTTGATTCTCTGTCCTCACAACTCAGTGTCCTCAACTTAAATGCTTCTTCTGAAATCACTGTGTTGGGTGATTTTAATGTCCATAATGTTGAATGGCTCACTCATTCAGCCAGGACTGATGATGCTGGTCTTGAATGTGAGCTATTTGCAGACTCATTTAATCTCACTCAACTAGTCAACCAACCCACCCGTGTACCAGATAATCCTAATCATAATTCCCACCTACTGGACTTATTTTTAACAACCAATTCAGAAAATTATGATGTTACAGTGAGGTCCCCGCTTGGAACTTCTGATCACTGTCTGATACAGGCCACCTGTCTATCACCTACCACACCTTCCCACTCTGAACCTGTTTTGGTGACTAAATGGCATTACGATAGGGCAGACTGGGAGGGTCTTCAAGTTTTTTTTATTGATATTCCCTGGACCTCTTTCTTTTCTAATGATGCACACTCCACCTTGAGCCACATACAAGATTTTGTAAAAATTGGAATGGAACTTTTATTCCTCATCAAAAGTACAGTAAAAGATCTAATTCACTTAAATGATTTGACCATAATTGTGCTAGAGTAACTGAACAAAAAGCAATAGCCTACAATGCATACACAAGATCAAAAACACATGAAGCCTTTAATTACTTTAGAAACATCAGAAATCATGCCAAAACTGTATTAAACCTAACTAAATCAAACTTTCTCCACAAGCAGGCAAATAAACTTCTAAATAATCCAAATGATAACAAAATATTTTGGTCTACTCTTAACTCATTCAAATCCAACTTCACTACTGCTTCATCCATTCCACCATTAAAATCTCCGACTGGCAATCTTGTAAGTGATCCACGAGGTAAAGCTAACCTTCTTGCGGATATTTTCTCCACCAACTCAACCTTAGATGAAATATATCAAGATGTCCCTGTACTTAATTTTAATTCGCCTGAAATTCCCTCACTTAAGATCCACACCAGACATGTCAAAACTATTTTGCAGAATCTCTCAGTAGATAAGGCTCCTGGTCCAGATGAAATTCCTCCAATAGTACTTAAGAATTGCTCCTTGGTGCTCGCTCCTGTATTGGCAAAATTTGTCCGTCTGTGTACTCATACCTCATGCTTCCCAGTACCCTGGAAAGAAGCAAACATCCATCCAGTTCCTAAAAAAGGTACCTCTTCAGATCCATCAAACTACAGACCAATAGCTATAACTTCCACTCTTGGTAAAGTCTTTGAAATTATATTACATAATCACATAATTAAGCATCTTGAGAATAATAAATTAATCAGTGATAGGCAATATGGTTTTAGACGATGTCGATCAACTGCAGACATTCTTTGCCTTCTTACGCATCAAATCAACCAAGCTACAGACCAACATGGTGAAACACATACAATAGCACTGGATATATCAAAGGCATTTGATAGAGTCTGGCATCAATCCTTATTGTCGAAGATGTCACACTACGGCCTTGCATCATTAGTTCCACTAATTTCTTCTTATCTTCATAACAGAAAAATACGTGTAATGGTAGATGGCCTTTATTCTCAATTTCACTCAATAAATCCTGGTGTTCCCCAGGGATCAGTATTGGCCCCAACTCTTCCTCATTCATATCAATGATCTCATATCTACCACTCATAATCCAATACATTCCTACGCAGATGACTCAACACTCCACAGTTCCTTCACATTTACCAATTCTTTCACCCAACCCGATCTTATAAATTCAAAAATAAACACTGCAATTTCTCTGAACCAGGACCTTTCTAGAATTAATGGATGGGGACAAAAGAATCTAGTTTCCTTTAATGCACAGAAAACCAAGTACATTAAATTTTCTAACCGACAGAATCTCACTGACTCCCATATATTTTTTAATGATGTAAATATTCCCACTTCCCCTAGTATTGACATTCTCGGTGTAACATTAACTACTAACTTGAGCTGGACACATTATGTTAGAAGCATTGCTAAGAATGCCTCTAAAAAACTGGGATTCCTGTACAGAGTTCGAGAATTCTTCACTGACGAGCAGTTGGCCGTAATATATAAAAGTCATGTGCGTTCTCAGATGGATTACTGTTCACCTCTGTGGGGTGGAAGTGGAGTGGTTGCATTGAGGCAGTTGGACAAAATTCAAAATAAAGCTATTAGATTAATAAATAACCCTGCAATCACACAGGACCTTCCTACATTATCCATAATTATGAAGAAATGTTGCATCCCTTGCATTATTCTACAGATATTTTCACATCAATTGTTCTGAGGAACTTGCTTCAATTGTGCCGCCTCTCCACATCTTTCCCCGTAGAACTAGGGCAGCTGAGAGCGCCCATGAATTTACACTTTCTCCTCCACAATGCAGAACTTCTGCTTATCAGAATTCATATATCCCCAGAGCTACTACTCTTTGGAATTCACTTCCCTCGAATTGCTTTCCACAAACTTACAATCTACAAATGTTTAAATCCAGTTGTTACAAAAATGTTATGAATGGAGGATGCCTTTAGGCACATGGACCTTTTTGTTTTATCTGTGTTTTTCCTTCCTCCTTTCATTGTCTCTTAAAAAAAAAAAAAAAAAATTAAGATTAACCTCAAGACATCAAGCGAATGGGAAGGGGATGGATGGGAGGGCCCTACATCGTCAATGATTACAGGGCCCCTACTAAATATTAGGTTTTCTTTCTTCCCTCCGGGAATCAAACCTATAATTTATTAGTGGCCCCTCCATCATTGACGATATGCCTGATATCTTAAGACTGGAGGGGGTCATTCGTGACAATATAAAAAAAACATTAACAAACTACTTAGGTAGAGACAAAGAATCTGTGTAACAATTTATAAAGCTTTTATTGCATGCATACAATAATTATACAAAAATAGAAAAGAAAGCAGTGCGTTATTTCGAAGAATATCTGCTTGTTGTTGGTCGGTTCTACACTTGAGATCCGTCCTATTGCTGTCTGGAGACAAATAACCAACGACTTTTAAAACATTTTATTGCTTGCATACAATGATTATAAAAGAAAAGAAAGCAGTGAGGTACTTCGTGGAAGATCTGCTTATAGTTGACCGGGTCTACTCTTTGAGACCCGTCCTATCGTTGTCTGGGGACATATTTGTATTCCCATAACAACGGCTTACCGAACTATAATTCTTTGGATTATATTTTGGCCTTAGCGTAATTGTACATTTTGTAAAAGTTTGTACATTTTGTTAATACTGTACTATACAGTTGTAACTATGATAGATTATCTTTAAATTAAATGTTGAGCTATTGAGCCAGCTCGCTTTATAAACCCTTGTCTAGCGGGGTGTTTTGGGCTCATTTGGGCATATTCAGGCCCTCCTGCATGATAAATCAAGCATCTGCATGAAAACAAAATTATTTAGCAAAAGACTAGGCACTAAAAACTTCAAAATGAGACCAGAACGAGCTACGTAGCACTCGTGGTTCTCTTGCAGTGATGCCACGAACATGGAAGTTTAGCATATATTGGTATATTTTTCCCAGCTATGCTCACTACTGGCTACACTGCCGGCCTCTCGAGAACACAGGGAACATGAGTTAATGGGCGGTGGTAAGCCCTGGTAGTCGGCTGTCTGGCCCGCTGTGCTCCCGGCCATTTGCACTCGATTTTAACCCTTTAAAAGCCTTAATAATGCTCCTAACTTGCTGCAAATTGGTGCACGACTTAAGTCGAGCGCCGCCAATAAGGGGTTAAGTATCACAGCTCGTGATCTTATTACAATACCCGGCGGAGGGGCTCAGGGTTTATGCTTTTCCACGCTCCCCCCCCTCTTTTTCCCACCTCAAAAATAAGAATTTAATTAGTAATAGCATACTACTAGACCCGCCGCCGTAATGCTACACAGGTCAATTGTGGAATATCCCGAACCACCGACAGGTCTCGCGTCCAGAAAGTGTGAAAGGAAGCCCACAAGTTCGTGTTAGCCATGCCGTCTATTGAAACAATTTTGGAAAAAGTAAGAGAGACGTTCTACTTTCTTATATTATGGGCTTTTACCCATCATGCCGGGGATACTGCCCTCAAAAACAATTTACGAGAAAAGAAGTCGATGTTTTCTTTTTATGACGCGAGTTCTGTTTGGTTGGTCCATAGGAAGCCTGGTTGTTGGGGTTGTGTTGTCCTCATAACTAACTTGGACATGTAGTGGGCATAAGGAAGTGATATGTGTAAGTCCACGTTTTGGGCCGGGACTGACAGTTCTAATAACCCTTATTACAATGTTCTTTTTTGTAATACCAAAGGGAGAATCTGAGCGATTTGTAGTTGGTCGGTCAGTTTCCCTTACCTGAGGTAGTTAGGTTTGTACCGCATCGCCGTCAGCTCAAGTACTGTCTTCCTGTCGCTTAAGCCGTAAGGAACACAGATCTTAATAATTACTCAAAAACCCCGGCGCATGGTTACCTTTGCGCTAATGTACACTCTGGCAAGGCTTAGTCTAGCGAACAGGTAGGTGTGAGCTGACGTGATGATAGGCGTAGCCTGAAACATGTATACCTGTACCGTTCCTCCTCTGCCTACTAGTATGGATAGGTTAGAGTTGAAAGACCGGGAAATCATGCCCGGGTGTTTCTCGTGGCAAGTGATTCTTTTTAGTGTAACTATAGACAAGCGCTTATTCCATTAACCCCTTTTAATGTATGGAAATCAAGGCTGAGTGCGTTGATGCCACTCTCGTGGTTTCGAACGTACTGTACTCCAATGTAATTGGTATAGTCGTCTAATGGACATGGTAAACTGATTCAAGAGTTTTTTAACATTGTAACCTTCTCTCTGTACTATGACAGCCTTTTGGCATTTTATGTAGCGTCCGGAAGGTATACGTCAGCGAGGTCTCGAGGTCTCCAGTTGCCTACTAGTGGAAGAACGAGACCGGGAGTGACCCCTGGTTCTATCATCCCCCTTCCAACTGGTGGTACCACCTTTGCACCGGTGGGGGGTGAAGTTATCCTCAAACATGAATAGGTCCACTTGTGGACGGTAGAGCTCTGCAATCATCTTTGGCGGATGTTTTGCTTAAGCTCCAGACTGCTGAAGTGCTATGTCTCCGGGACAAAGTCTCGCCCTGACGTTTTTACTACGCCCGGGAGAGTTAAGATGCATGTCGATGAGTGCTCAGCGTTTCGGCTCGAGCAAACATTCGTTCTGACAATATATGTGACCTTCGAAACCTCACTGGCCTCCGCCTTCTAAAAGCAGTGAAACGCGTTGGCATTGACCCTTCGAACAGCTATTGCCTGTCTTAACCCTTGTTTAGCGGGACCCGACTTAAGTCGGCCTAGAGAACCAATGACTAAGTGGCGGGGCCCGACTTAAGTCTGTGTGCAATTTTTGAGCAATAATGGCTCTGAGAGAGAGACGAGCGACGGGAGGAGCGTAGGTCGGCTCATGACCGCTCGGCACGGGTCCCGCGCGACTACTGACGTTCCCTCCACACACATTCACACTCACTGCCTTACTACACAGGGAATTATGTAAGGATATTACCGTATTTTAGGGATTTTGCACTCGTCTTGCACGATCGTTGCAAGAGCACGCGTGGTCGTAGAAGGATGGTTCTGGTGTCATTGGAAAGCTCAATTATTGCCCTTTCAGGGATACATAATTGTATTATGCTCTGGCTCTTGTTTATGCATGAAAAAGAGCATGGAAATAAGGTCGTTTAGGGTAAAACCACCCGCTTGCCAGGTAGTAGAAGTTACCGACCTAGCCGCTCGTGGAGTGTTAAGTCATAATAATGTGAGTTTAGTGGTCAAGTCTAACGGAGCTAGAGGTTCTCGTACCTATAACTGTTCTGTTCAAAAGTAAACCCCCAGCCTTGACCTTAGTGGTCTAGTCTGGACTGATATCCCCAGTCTATTGTCTATGAAGCATCTAAGTCTATCCATACCGTAGGTAGGGGAGGAAAACCACTTGAGTGCCATGTTGCCTCCGTAGCACCAGTCGAATGTAAGCCGTAATTTGCTTGAGGAATGAGACCTACTTTTCCCCCCCGCCGGCAGAGGTAGGAAAAAGTTTGTTGTCTTCCATGAAAAATCTCTGGACTCTCAACCTGCCCAACTTTACCTTTAATTGGGTCCAGTTGAGAGGGCCGCCCTAGGATCCTTCCCGCCTCCCCATAGAGTCAGACTGCAGACGACCGTCCATGTTTCCAATGAACAACGTTACGGTCGACCACACCCTGACTGGGGGGCAACCTGTCGGTGTCCCAGGTCAGTCCTATCCACTGACGCACCCGTGACGCAAATAAGGAGTGACTTTGGCATTACTTCCTGTTACTTAGGGTGTGAACATGGTTCCTTACTTACATACATGAATGTGCTTTACCTACTAGGTCTTGCCTTACTTGTAACCTGCCCTAAACACCTTCTATAGCTAGGTGTGAAACGACCATGATAGGGGCCGGAGCCCAGTTATGTTAATCTCCACTTGACCCTCAGGTGTGACAGATACTTTATGATCATTGGACATATTGGTTACTAAGACTTAAGTATTAGGAATGACAAGGAGATATGGAAAGATGTGGGTGATTGACTGACATTGCCATCGACCGGCGGCCGCCGCTCTAGCATCATTGATTCCTCGAAAAGTACCTTGGGTATGCCGGCTTGAATTTATTAGCTGACGGTAAAAAACGTTTGTAACTACTTCCAGGGGGGATAATTGGGCCGGCGGTGCCCACAGGTAACCGGACGTGTCAACATTGAATGTTGATTTGGCATGTACCACGGCCGACTAGGTTTTGCCCAGCCGTCGCCATAACTAGACGGCGAGCTCTCTGGGGAGCCGGATGTGTGGAATGCCTGTTCGTCCACGTCCGCTGGGGCGTAGCCCGGAGCCTACCGTAGTGGTCTCTGGTGCATACCAGGGTACCTCCGACGGGGCCTGCTCCCGGATCCGTATGCCATTGTCAGGTTTTGGGAGAAGGAGAGAGTAAAGGAATCGAAGAGGTGATGTAGGTTAAGATCGGCGTCCGCCTGTCGCTGGCCGTAGTCGTATCCTACTATCTAGTATTAACAGATTATCTCACCCTTTCACTTATACTGTGTCTGGTAGAGACTGGTTGAACATTACTTCCACATCCTGTTTGGTTTCAGAGTTCATTGTGGATGCTGTAAACACTGGAGAGAAAATTACCCGGTAAAAAAATATTCTCGGGTTAGCCTTTTACCATACAGAATCTGAGAAGTTGTCTAGCCCGGACCGCCTCGAACAAGGCTGTCCGTATGTCCCTGATTGACCTCGCCGGGTGTGGCAGTAGGAGCTGTTGAAATACTCTAACCGCTTCACTAGCCCTTGTTTCTGTCTGTGGAGATGTTGGCTTAGCTATGGACTGGGCTGTGTCTCTACTGAGTAAAAATATTGCAAATTTTCTATGAGCATTATCTCTCAACAAGAACTCACGTTGGAGTTCAATGGGGTCGGGAGTTATGAATGGCTCTGGGAAGTCCTTGAGTGATAACTGGGGAGCTATAAGGAACTCAAAAATAGACAAGGGAACACCTCCCGGTTGTGGATTTAGCAAATCAAACTCTAGTTGGCTAGGTGGGGGAATAGTGAGGGAGGGTTGGGACGTTAAGGCAATAGCAAATTGTTGAACCTCCTGACCCCAGTCCACCCATGGCCCGTGCCTGACCTCCCCCAGGTTTATTTCCCGCTGTTCTGCCGGAAAGGTAGCCGGAGTTGTCACCAACTCCGGTTCGTTTCTCCTCAAGGAGTCATATCCGTGAACGCCATAAGGCCGGTAACAGTCAGGACACACTAGATCCCCTGGGGAAGGCGGGGCAAGTTGCTCTGGTACATAAACGGAGTCATATCCGTGAACGCCATAAGGCCGGTAACAGTCAGTACACACTAGATCCCCTGGGGAAGGCGGGGCAAGTTGCTTTGGTACATAAACAAAATATTGATAATTTGTAATGTTGGGAATAGCCCTAATCTGTACTTTAACAACCTTACCTTGGGCGTCTTTTGCCCGCAAGTCACTATTCTTATTGCCCACTCCTGCGGTACTGGGATCTCTCCCTTGATTGATCTGTGCTCCTCCCCTGATGCCGTAGGACCTACCGACTGCCAGAGTCCATCCGGCTCTTGCTGGGGTGGGAGCGTGTCTGTCGTCTGATGCTGTTTACTAACAGAATTAAGATGAATAAGTGGTTTAGAGCAAAGAGAAGCTGAGGTTCCTGGAGGGGACCCCAGACTGGTTTCCGCCGGGGAATAAGACTTTACTTTAGACTTAGGATTGACGGTGTTAGGTTGTGTGTTAAATTTAGACGGCTCTGAGGCCGTATTAGTAGAAGGGGCCGGAAGTACACTAACTTTAGCTGGTGACAGGGGGCGTACAAATACACTCGATTGAGCTTCTGTGTTAAACAAGGGGATTGGTGGCAGTGGCCGAATGTTAATATCGTCCGAGGTAAGAGGAGGTGCAGAGGCAATCTGGGGAGACCCCACTACCGCTGGGCGAGACCTTTTAGATTGCACATTGTTGTAATACTCTTTGTAATAACTCATCCTAATGCTTCGCCGTGACACATTGACTACGGGGTCTTTTAAGAGATTTGGGTCTTACCTTTTCTACTGTCCCACTACTCCCTATTTGCGTAGTTGGACCTGGTACTGTCAGTGACTGGTCCACTACCTGATGCGTCAAGGGATACTCTACTTTCCTTTTACATTGAGGTACCGGTGGCGGGCAAGTTGCTGCCTGTCATTTAAAATTGGATCAAGTTTACTTGGTGCTAAGATGTTTCTCTTACTGGAAGTACTGGAGGTTAGAGTACTCACCAGAGAGTCAGGGTAACTAGACCTGGAAGGAAGTGACTTGTTTCCTCCTTGAGAACTTAAACTGGGTGTTAGTACACCCGCCGCTATCGTGCGGTGCCGCTCAAGAGCCTTGGCTGTAGAAACTGATAATTCTTCCTTGTCACAAGGTAAAACAAATTTAGAGAGCATTACTTAGGAGCCTTTTAGTGTTACTCTTGCTTTAGACCTCACTCTGGCGTTTGCCCTACTACCTCCGGTATCTGCCCAGAGGTGACCGGGAAAAAACTCCGGCAACTCCGAGGCAGAAACCTATGAGCTTGATTGTAAACTAGACTTACAACCTTGTGGTTTAATGTCGGTCGGACTGGCGTGAATCTCCGCCGTAGTCTGGATCTGCGTGGGGAACTCGAACTTCTGCCTTTTGGGAGACAGAAGATTCCTGCTAGCAGACTGTTCACATTGTAGCCTAGCGGACTGGGACTGAGATGGCCAAGTTGTCCGGGAGTTCGGTGATGTTGAGCGAGTTCTCTTGGTATGGGGAGGGGAGTCTGCCTCAGAAAATTTCGGTTCCCAGAGGGGGCTAAGGGTTCAACTGAGTGTTGGGTGTTAGCTGAGTGATGGGGATTTGACTGAGAGACTAAAGGATCATCAAAAGAATAAAGGCGAATGAGCCGTGATAGTTCGGTGTTATCGCATAGAAGTTCTACGTTAGCCACTCGTTTGGCGTAAGAGGAAAATTTATTCTTAATCTCTATCAAGGCCAAAAGGCACGAAAGATCTTGTGTATTGATCCATTCAATAAAAAGGTCTGAACACACTGGACATTTCTGACACGTCCAAAGGAAATTTGACCTGTTCAAGCATGTAATGCACCGAATGCAAAGTCTGTGTGCTGTTACTGGGACTAATAAGCAGGTAGGCGTGGCACAAATAGTAAACTGAGGCATGGCTCCCCGCCGGGAACAGTTCCTTCCTCTGGTTGTGCTGCTCACGGTGTGACGAGATCTGGAAATAAAAATTTCCAGGAATCAATGCTCATAAGGATAACCTGAGAGGCTTAACACATCCTGCCTGCTCCGATGCGCCAGAAAATCAGTTTGCATGACCAACTGGTATTCCGTCGCATCTGAGTAAAAAAAAAAATTGGAAAACCCCACCCCTTTCCTGGCGTCGCCACGGGTTAACTGCTTACCTGTGACGTGAGTCACTGACCCTTAATTAACCGACTTTTCTTATCCGAATGGCTATTTGGACTAGCTGGATAGAAAAAAGACCACGAACTGTGCCGCTGAGCGTACGAAGTAAGTGGATTGTAAAGGTTGAGTCAAAGTCGATGTAATCGAGCTCCTTTCCGCCGGGGAAGGAAAGTAGTAAGACACTACAGTGGGTTAGTTGGAAGCCCCTCCCGCCTTGCCCGGCGGGAGCTGCAGCCTCAGATTCTCAGAAAGAGAGCCGGCGGGAAAAAAACAACTACGGAAAATCGTCTAAACAGTGAGACCGATCAACTGAACACCCACAAAACAACAGGATGTCTCCCATCCCTCAACACATGTGACTGAGACATATGCACGAGGGAGCCAAAAGGGGGGACACACATATAATTGTAAACACAATAATAATAAAGTACACCTAGCCCACTAAGGAGACCCTACTGAGGCTGGCCACGAGGCTCGTAGAATCATCATCTTGGTAGAAATCTTACCCCTGAAGATCCACAGACGTAGCACAAGGAGATGAGGCCCCCGAAAGGGGCCCGCACGCAGACTCGGACGCTAGAAGGAACCGCACCACGTGTGGCCACCCTTAGACTAGAGCGTCTGCCAAAGAATCAAAGAATGCAACTGCCTCATAGCGACGGCCTGAAGCATTAATTCCTGCGAAGATAGTAGCCTCCTAACTAGTTAGTAAGAGCAATAGCAATAGCTAAGGTGCAGTGAAATTTAAAAACACAAACATGAGGCGCTGGTCCTGGAGAACTTGTAGGCGCCTGCACAAAAAGTACCCTATTTTAACACTCCCTGCGGGCATACCAATGGGGTAGCCTGTGCTAGCTAATCTAAACCCTGTTCAATACAACTTAGATATATACAAATGAGTAAGGACTCACTAGAAGCGAGCGAACGAAGAATGTGGCGGAGCGCAGGCGACACAAGTCTAGTCAGGTTGCCCGTGGGGAATAGAAGAAAGTATGGCGGCTTGGGGAGCAGCGTCAAGGAAGTCCTTACAAGAAATCCACGAGATGGAAAGCTGTAGTATAACAATTATTAAGTAAAGTTTTACTTTTTATTTTTTATGAAAGTTTTTTTGTAGCGGGTACCCAATCATAAGACGATTTCATAAGAGAATAAGCGTTACCCTTATGACGAGTACTCCGTTCTTCCCCGCGGCGGTAGATTCAAACTGGCTACCGCGGGCGCTTGAATGGAGGCTAATATATTAATAGGCATATCGTCAATGATGGAGGGGCCACTAATAAATATATTTATATGAATAATGATGAGTACTGAATAAGACAAATTACGCACAGTAATAGTACAGTATACTGTACAGGTATTCCCTTTTTTATTTAGGCGGGTTTTCGATAATTTTCCAAATTTTTCCACAATTGGAAACACTTGCATGAAGTAGATAATTATTTCCAGAACATGATGGTGTTTTTAGAATTATAAGTTTGTTATTTGTTGATATATCGACCTTATAATATAGCCTACTTTGATGGTGCATGATATCATCTATAATGATCACATCACACACTATCAGAATAGGCTATATTATAAGGTCGATATATCCAAAAATAAAAAAACTTACAACAATTTTAAAGTAAACATTGAGTTTTGGATACTGTATACTGTACTGTACTGTATACTGTATATCTACTTCATAAGTTTTTTCAATTGGACAATTTTGGAAATAATCGGAAATCCACCTAAATTAAAAAGTTAATAAACTATTACTGTGTGCAATTTGTCTTATACTCATCATTATTCATATAGGTCTTCTCTTGGGCTACCGAGATGTGTGTGAATATTCTATTTTTTTTTTTAATGTTGTTTCTGTTTGGGCTTGTTTCGAGTCAGCCACCCCCAGCTGTGGGGTATGTGCCTGAGTACTGTATATACAGTACCTAAAGTACATTCATATACTGTATACTGTGCAGTGTACATGCATGCATACAACTTTAAATATACAAATAGCTTTTACTATCTATTCAGCATTTAATGAGGTAATATTAAAGGCAATGTACAGTATGCAATGGTTGTGAAGATATTGTTTGTTATAATAAAATATCCATTATTCAGTTCACGCAGACTGCCGCGTGGCTATACAAATATATGGAGAGGCAGCGTTGCCAATGTCTGGCAGGTGGGTAACAAAATTCCGCACCACCCTGTATATTATTAAATTATACTGTATATTTGGTTGTTAAGGGGAGATGGGTCTTTTTCTGGTCCCCCTTCTTCCTCATGTTTAGCCCCATTGGTTTTGAGATTACAAGACATTCGGCCCATTAGTTTGACAATTTTAAAACCTTTCACCCAATTTCGTTGTCAGTTTTAAGACCTTTCATGCCATTTAGGTGTCGATTTTATCCTGACGAGCGAAAGCGAGCCTGTAATTTTAAGAGGAACCGGCGTACAAATTTATCTTGAAGGGGGGTCTATGGAGTGTTTTATTAAGTTTGATGGAAGTCTAGCGAGGAAACTAAAAACTCAATGAATATATACTGTAGGCCTACATTAAAAAGACCATAAAAATAGCCACTATCCCCTTAACACTATGCCACTCTTGCCTTGATACAGACACGGGAGGCAAGAGTTAGTTAGTTAGTTATGTAGAGCAGATTAACTGGAGCTCAGTGGTCTGGTTAATCTGCTCTACATAACTAACTAACTAACTCTTGCCTCCCGTGTCTGTATCATCCCTGTCCAGCACAGACAAAAATAACGGGAAAAATAAAATATATGAAAAATAATAAAGCTTCCCTCACCGCCAAGCTAGAGAAAACGGGAAAGTTTTTATTTTGTTTAAGTGCATGAAAAATAACAATGATTCCCCTAGCCCCGAAGTAGAGAAAATGGAAAGGTTTTCTTTTGAATATTGAAGGCCTTGATATATCACTGTTTGTACATAACATTAACAATACAACATGCACACACATACAGTACAGTATTTGTACACTCGCACAGATTCACTTAGGGGGGGTCACATTTTTGTTTTTATCTTTCTCTCCTTTTCTCTCTTTCCCTGGCTTGTATCCATTCGGCCCCATTCAGCCAACTGTTTTAAGACGTTTATCCCCATCCAGGTGTCGATATAGCTCGCCAGCATTGTATGGAGAAATTTTTCTATCGAAAAATTTACAAATTTAGCTTGCTGTCAAAAAAAAAAAAAAAAAAAAAAAATATATATATATATATATATATATATATATTGACACCTGGATGGGGGTAAACGTCTTAAAACAGTAGGCTGAATGGGGCCGAATGGATACAAGCCAAATTGAGAGGGAGAGAGAGAGAAAAAAAGCAAGGTTTGCCCCCTTAAGTGAGGAGTGCCTGTAGTACCTGTACTGTACCAGTAATATATATACAGTTAGTTGAGGGAAGAAAGTGTTCCAATACCTTACCATGACATAAAGTCCTACATCAGTAACTAGTGAAGCAGCCAACACTGTACAGTATTATGGACACACAGTACAGTATATCCAAATATTATGTTTGATAGTCGTTATGTGAGAATATTTAACTTTGTCATGGTGGGTGGTCAACTACGGTATAGCCGGTGTCACACAAGGGCTTGTATTCTATTCTAGGCTCTGAGCCTTTGTATCCGATTCAAAATATATTAAAGAAAAGGCTGGTATTTCAAATTTTATGTTATTAAGCGTTGTTTCCACATAGCGATTTTGATTAGTTCTTTTGCGTTTATCTTGTGTTGTCCAATTTTTGGTTTGTTTATATTGCAAGTTTTACATTATAATTAGACCCATGTTATTTTCATTTTCAGTTAAAGATTAAGAAAAACACCTTAAAAATGCCCATAATGCCCCAAATGCCCCAAATGCCCAAATACCCAAATACCGGTACTATAAAGATAGACTAGTAAATTATTGCGGTTACTAGGCTGGGATACAGATGCCCGTGTGACACTGGCTTAACCCCTCCTTCTCTGTTGTAACTCCAGGGATCCAGAAACACAGGACCTACAAATTAACTATCTGGTCTGTACTGAGGTAAAAGTTGGAAGGACTGAGGTAAAAGTTGGAAGGACTAAGGTAAAAGTTGGAAAGATTGGGGTAAAAGTTGGAAAGACTGAGGTAAAAGTTGAAAGGACTGAAGTAAAAGTTGGTAAAACTAAAGTGAAAGTTGGAAAGACTCGGGTAAAGGTTGGAAGGACTGAAGCAAAAGTGTGAACCATGTTGACACTCGCAGCACACACATATACAGTATGCTGCACATATTCTATTCTGTTGGGGTCGTGATTTGACAGCACTGCACCACTTCCCCAACCCCCCTCCCTCACTCCACCTCCTTCCCTTCCACTATTGGTAGGAGGTGGAATGAGGGAGGGTGGTTGGGGAGGTGGGTGCGGCGTTGCCAAGATACGATTTGCTGGGATGGTTGAGAAATGGAATATGTGCGGAAAACTGTACAATTATATGTTTACCCAGCCACGCGCATACACTCACCTTCAGCTACATCATTCCCCAGAGTGTTGGGCTTGTACTAAAGGGAGACTAAAGCCGATGTCACTCCACCAAATCAATTGCCTACATGTATCGGAGCCTTGAATCCACCAAATCAATCGGCTACATGTATCGGAGCCTTGAATCCACCATATCATAGTATTTTAATTTATTTTTCTGTTTACCGGTATTCTTATTTTGAATTGGACTCTACACGATTATTATCTCTAGGATACAAAATACAGTTATAATGAGAGCAAATATTTTCAGATAGTAGACTCTATTTTAGCTAGCTTTTGACTGAAATTGTGGTTCTGATACATCCAGTACTAAAGTGCTGGTGTGATGCAGGCTTTATGAATATTGGTGTTCAAGTATTGACAGTTACCTCTTGCTAGACTGAGCTAAATATTTGGATACCTGCAGTACGATACTCAAAAAATTTATGATGCCATATCTCTCTCTGATTGTCATATCGTTGATTTCAATATTGTAATTCCAGCATCATTAATACTCAAAACAAGTCATAGCTGGGTATTATAACTTTTAATGGAGCCATGGCCTTCCTTAGGGACTTCGGGCTGTTCGGCCAGGCAGCTTAGGGAACAACAACAACAACAACAACAACAATTTTTAATGGTCTAGTTTTCCTGTATATGAGCTAGTTATGATGTGGTGGCAAGGAATACAGTGGTAATTCATGGGTTTGTTGTGCCTCTCACCTCACCTCACCGTCCGTAACTTATGACATCTTGCAGTATCCACACTAAATGGGGGTATCACACTAGAGATTTTATAGTAAATTTTTGATGCTCAACATATTTCAGGCAACATGGGATTATTTTGGGTATCAGAAGATAAATTAAATTAGATGGCCAAATTATTTAAGAAGTTTTCTCATAAGCTGCCAGAACATGTTGAGGATAAAAGTTGAGTGAAAAAGCGGTGGTGATATCGGCTTAACACTATTTGATCCGACATCTTTTGGGTTATTATGATATATTATTTACTTATTATTGATGATTTTGCTTTCTATAGCCATTTTCAAGCAATATATTTTAGTTTGTCCCCTAGGCTGACAAAAAAAGTGCTCATTTGATACCTGTTTATTCTGTAACCGTATCGTTTATATCTTTTGCATGATATTTTTATTATAAGTATATTTTCACCATATTCTAGCAATGTCCTATTTATTTTGTATTGATAGTTTAGTAGACTTTGGATGCTCTTATAAAATAATATGTTTTTTGTGGGTAGTTATATAGGTCACACTGGAAGAACTACTAATGATCTCATATTATAGACCCAACACCTCATTTATACTCATTTATACTCATTTATTTATGTTCTTTCACTCCTTTATTTCCACCATACAATATTGATCTGTTTTTGACACTGGAGATTGGCTCACTCTTTATTTGTGTTAACACTATCTGTTGCCACATCTCTGGGGTTATTAGGATATTTTGTTCACATATTACCGCTATATAGGATTAGGATTGATAGAGCCATTTTTTAGCAATATATTATTTAGTTAATCTCCTAAACTAAAAAAAAACAAGGCTTCCCCCACACTTCCTGCAAGCTAAAATATCGTCCTACAACCCCCTTCAAGCTTAACTTGTAGGCTACATGTACATTTTTTGGTAAAAAAAATATCCTGGCCAAAGGTTGGTTTCTCCTAGATTGCAGTCTTCCTATCACTAACCCTGAACTATTTGACAGCTGAATGGGATGAAGTGTCTTATTATTGCCAAATTAACAAGGTGAAGCAGCTTGAAATCTCCAATCCAGTGGAGTGAAACTGGGGGTATCATAAAATATCTTCAGTTGCTATAAACATTTTATGAATGGAGGATGCCTTTGGGCACATGACCTTTTATATTTTTGTCTTTATTTTCCTGCCTCTATTAATTTTCCCCAAAGATTTTTTTTTTTTTAATCATGTTAGTGTGTGAATGCCCGGTTCTCCTGATAAGTTTGTAGATAAATTATTTAACTGATAGGCGTGCCAAATATCAGTGTTGGAACAGATTATATTTGTTTCCTTTTAACACATTTATAGTCCATTCATGATATGTAGGCCAGAAATCTTGATCTCTATCCTTTGTAACTCAAAAAGGGCCAGAGCAAATGGGCTGTAAAATTCCACACCAAATCTGTGGTTGACTCTTCTTTGATTACTTTATGGAGTTATAGAGGTTAGTGGTCAAGATTTCTGACCTAATTATCATGAATAAACTAAACTTGGGCTTACACCCTTGCTTTACCGAGAGCTTTGCCTTACCTTGCCATACATACCGGCTCCCTTGCTTATTACTTACTGTGTACACTCTAGAACGTAAATCGTGACCTTAAATTTTCAAAGCTATCCTGAAGTGAATCAAATCTTCTCATTAATTCTTGACCAAATATTTATATTTGGGAGGTTTACATTGCTGTTGAAGGGTTCGTTTTGAGCCAGGGTTTATGTCTTAGTCTGTACACATTTTTCACCCCAATGATGTCTTCTCTATTGTATTTGATTCCAGCTAACAATATATAGTAGGTCTCGTTGCAGCTGACGGTAAATTGATGCGCCTTCATCTTGATTACCAGAATTTTGCATAGTACAGTAGTTTCACTTACAGGTCTCCCTCGATTAACGATTAGGTTACGTTCCTGAAAACCCAATCTTCAATAGAAAAATCATATAGCAAACCTTCAAATTAATGGGGTAAATGGGGATGCATTCTTGGACCAGCCAAAACACAAACACCTAAAAACTTATAATAATAATAATGTATCATAAATTGGGGTATCGGATAGTGAGGGAGACCTGTATTTCTGTTCTATAGTTACACATATTTTTGTTGAGTATTGAACATTCAGTTGCTAAGGGATCAATATACCTTCAACTGAAATATAACTGACTACAGATTATTTTGTATTCAGAAGGATAAATATTTAACTTAAAAGTTGGCTTTTAGAGATCCTTCTTTAGTTGAAGAAAAGCATTGTAAGTTAGCCATAAAATATTAGAATGAGATCATGAAGAATTGATAGTAAAGTGTGTTTGGCTGATGTGTGCTGTAGTTTGCATTGCTGCTTTATACATATTTATATTGCATCATATTTAGGTATGATAAAATGTTATAATTTGTTTACTGTATTCCAATGCTGCTATTATTTTTGCTTTTTTAAAAGTCCCCTTTAGGTATGTTATTATTTATTTTATAGTGCATATAATGTACAGTACTGTACCTTGCTAATTGCTATTATATAAGATTGCTATATAACTTATTATATTATGTTTTTATGTGACACATTTGCTATAGAAAGTTGAACAAATTTACCACCTCTGTGTACTTCTCTCCAATAGACTAATTGTGGGATGCAGTAATAGGGAATGTGGGACATTGGGAACTATGTAATCTCTCTCTCTCCTATTCTCTTCTCTTCTCTACTCTTCTCTTCTCTCAATAATTAATCTAAAACTATAACAATGGTAATTTGTTGTGCTTCCAATTTTAGTAAGTGTCTTGTGTACCATGGGAGTATTTCTTCTTCTTCTAGACGGCACCCAAAGCAAATATTATCCCAATATACTGTATATCGAACAGAGTAGACTACCAAATTGACCACTTACGAATTTCAAGCTATAAGGAAGTTGGAGCTTTAAGCATTGATCTAGAACTGAAATGTAGTAATGATGTAGGTGTCTGATAGATAGAAAGTATGATTAATTTGGTTTTATGTATATATAAATGTACTACGACCGTAAAGTAAGATCTCAAATCCTGCTGTTAATATGTACCGGGTTACTGTAGCCTTGCTATGGGATAAAAAAAATTGCTGAATAAAAGACATTAAACCAATAGAAAAAATGCTAATAGGATCCAGGTGTTTTGATTTTTGCAAGTGAAAAGTTTGTTTTACTTATTTTTAAACTATAATATAAAGGTGAAGTAAACTGAATGGTTATGAAATATAAAACATTAATAAAAAATACATAACAAATACCTTAGAAAAATACCTTAGAGGATTTAATGAGGTGCTTAATGTGATGGATGTGTTATCTGTTGGGCATGTCCTCCTCCTCTGCCTCCCTCACACAACCACTTTCCTTACGAACGCCACCCTCCTCACAAACACCTCTCGTGTGCTCCAAGCCCCTAGAAATTGAAGTCATCCATTTCTTGTTCCATCCGTTCCACATTCTCAGGCCTCTGCTTTCCCAGGTACAGAGTCAGGAAAGATTGGTGGCGAGCATTAATCTTGGTGTTGTACTGATCTTGGAGGTGCTGCATGACTGTCTGCAGGTGTCCCATAGCCTTCTCTCTTGCATTATAGTTTGATTCTATTGCCTCCACTTATTCTTGTAACTTACCAATATCTCCCAGCAGCACTGAAAGGTCTCGTGTAGTGGGTTCCTTGGGTGATTCTATGGGTTCTGTTGGCTGTTATGGTTTCTTTTTTGCCTTAATGACCAGTTCCTTAATTGGCCTTTCTCTCTGGCATAGGGATGTAGTGACCCCACCGCCCGCCACTTCGGTGGTGCAGTCAGTCTCTGTAACAGTTACGTTAATTTCTTGTTACTGCCTTATTGTAGCACGGTTAAGTCTGATGTGGTGCGGATTCGCCAGGTGCAAGTGCTTCAGAGGGACTTTGTTGAGTCTTGCTGAGACACTGATAGCGCTAATCCAACATTGGCCACTGATAACATGATGTTGTGGCCAGCCCTATGAGAGTCTCGTAATGTGACTCAGTGGTGGGGTTAAACTACCGTAAATTGGGGTAACTTCAGACTGCGGTGATAACTTCGGACATCGGCGATAATAAGTAATTAGACATTGTCATTATATAATGGAAACACTTTTTATTGTTTTTTTTGTGGGGTCCATTTAGAGAAATGGCAAAGGAAGAGCATGTAAAAGTCCTAGGGAACTGACATGAGTATATGTACACTAAACAAATATTACCGGTATATATATGACGAAAATATGTAAATTTTTCGCTACCCTGCCAAACTTCTATCACCCTGAAGAAATTTGTTTGTATGAATGATGTTGTGACTGATATAATTTTGTAGTAACATTACCAGAGACAACGTCCATCAAAGGAAATTTGTTACACTTGTATAACGCTCTAGCTAGAACACTTATCATTTAACCGATTGTGTTTAAAAAAAAAACATGCTAACTTCGGACATGGAACAAAAAAATGTTTTGTTATTATTTGCCCTATGAAAATAATTCATAATACTTGTCCATCATTAAAATGGTGGTAACAGATCAAATAATCATTCTCTGAGTCCAAAAACCCATAAAAATATGCTAATATGCTAATCGATTTATATCTTTCGGATAATTCTGGATATATAATATATACAAATTAGGAGAGGCATATATCTTGTCCAAAATTTGTTTTATCTGCCGAAAGAAACTCCAACAAATACGTTATACCTATAAAAATGCTCAAATTCATAAACATGTATATGCAGTGATATAGTATACATACCTATATATTTTCACTAGCCCTAGTTAATTTTCGAGTTATTGATTTGACAGCATTGGTTATTTTTCCTGATCAATATTTTCTAAAAGTGAGCTCAATGCCTAACGAGAACAGATCCAAAAAGAATATATGTTAAACATCGTGTATAACCCCCTCCTATACTGATTATACAGGCCTAAAAGTATTGACTGTGCATTTTCCACTAAAACATCGGACAGGAATAAGCAGCAATAATAAAATATTCATATAAAATAGTAGGAGCCGAAAAATGAATTAAATAAGGCCACGAACGTACGTCCGAAGTTCTCCTCCGTTTGTCCGGAGTTATCCCAGCTTTCTTGGCAATAATTTTCCATAAGAAATCACCGTATGTCCGAAGTTATCCATACATGTCCGAAGTTTTCCACTTTTCAAGAATACTTCGGACATCATTTAGGATAAGGATAGCTCTCTTATTATGGGGGATAATTTTAGGAGGCTAACTGGATTACGGCGCACTATCACCATACATCACTTGACCTAGTTAAATCTCTATAATGTGTTTACACTCAGTAGAAATTGTCAAAAAAACTCGAAAAATTTCCGAAGTTACCCCAGTTTACGGTACTGTATTAAAAAAAAAAAAAAAAAAAAAAAAAAAAGCTGTCGCAAGTCTTTCTTGTACTGCACAGTACTACAGGGGAAAAAATGAAACCACGCTCTTTGTGGATGAAGCGTTTGTTAAACTTGTATGTATGTAGTAATATTATTATTACCATGCATACATACATGTATGTTGCCTTTATGGACTTGGAGAAGGCCTATGACAGAGTGGATAGAGAAGGTTTGTGGAAAGTACTTAGAATATACGGAGTAGAGGGCAAGTTGCTGAAAGCAGTGAAGAGCATGTATGAGGGTGCAAAGGCGGCAGTACGTGTGGAGAGTGAGCAGAGCGAGTTCTTTGACCTGAATGTTGGTTTGAAACAGGGGTGTGTGATGTCCCCATGGTTGTTTACTGTATATATGGGTGGAGTCATGAAAGAAATACTATCAAGAGCAGTGGATGTTGGTGTATCGCTGAAAAGGGAGGGAATTGAGTGGAATCTACCTATACTGCTGTTTGCGGATGATACAGTTCTGATGAGTGATAATGAATGGGAGTTGCAGGGTCTGGTAAATGAATTTGGAACAGTGTGCGAAAAACGGAATTTGAAGGTAAATGCGGGGAAGAGCAAGGTTATGGTCTTCGAAAGGGGTGAAGTCACAGAGTGTGAGGTGAAGCTGAACGGTCAGGCTATGGAGATCGTCAACTCTTTTAAGTATCTGGGCAGTGTGTTGAGTAAAGATGGGACTATGGATGAAGAAGTGCGGGAGAGGGTACAACAGGGGAAGAGGGTTGTAGGAACGCTAAAAGCAGTAACAAGAAATAGGGTGGTCAGTATGGAAGTGAAGAAGTCCTTGCATGACAGTGTGGTAATCCCGACACTGACTTACGGAAGCGAAGCATGGACGTTGGTTGAGAGACTGAGCAAGAGTGAGAGCAGTGGAAATTAATTACTTAATGAGTGCGTGCGGAGTTACATGGAGGGATAGACAGACTAATGAGGAAGTACGAAGGTGGTGTGGTGTGGAGGTAGATGTGCTGGAAAGTGTGAAAAGGAACAACTTGAGATGGTTCGGCCATATGGAACGTATGGAAAGCGAGAGAATGACTAAGAGGGTGTATGAGAGCGAGGTGGAGGGACAGAGAGGGAGAGGTAGACCGAATGAGAGGTGGAAGGATGGAGTGAGGAAGTACATGAACGAAGGCGATGGTGGTTGGGGGGAGGGGCGTCGACTGACTGGGGACAGAGCTGCATGGGGGCGGTTCGTTCGTGGCCACCCCTTCGGGGATCACGGCGTCAAGCAATAGACAGATAGATAGATACATACATAAATAACGGGACAAAAATGCGCGGATTCTAGATCTTACTGTATTCTAGCTGGTTGTTGTTGTTGTTGGTGTTCCCTAAGCTGCCTGGCCGAACAGCCCCGAGTCCCTGAGGAAGGCCACGGCCACGATCGGGCTTTCCCACAGAACTCTCATTGAGTGTAGATTGTGTTGTTGGCGTAAGTGGATGTGTGAAATGCAGTCTTCTATGATGTGCTTGATGGTATGGGGTGCTGTGTAACATCCCGGGCAGGTGTCGACGACGGAGTCATCCAGTCTCTTCTGATAGCTCAGAAGAGCTGGATGGTGTCCGCATCTCAGCCTGGCCAGGTGGACTCTGTCCTCACGAGGAAGGGAGGATTCGGAAGGATGGATTTCGGGAGGTCGTGCTTGCAGCTACGTGTTGTCTAGAGTGGGTGGATGGATCGGCGATAGATATGAGTATGGATATGCTTCTGAAAGTTAGTTTGTGGTGGGCAGGGAGGGAGAGAAGACAGTGTTTGTGTGTGATACCGTGTGCTGGGTGTTGTTTTGATATTTCTTGGTGTCTGTGGGTGTGTTGTCATGTAGTGTAGTGGGTGATTTTGGTTCGTGGAGGCTGCTGCCAGGAATTGAGTACCTCTCATGTCCAGATGGTCTTTGACTTTGAGGATTTTGGTTTCTTGATGTAGGTGATCTGTGGGTGTAGTAGCTGTGCAGCCTGTAATGATTTTTAGGGCTTTGTTTTGAATAGTCTGTAAGGTCTTATGATGTGTTTCAGCTAGGTTAGAAGCCCAGGCTGGGCTTGCGTATTCCATCACTGATCTTATGTATTGTTTATAAACTGTAGTGGTGGTTTCTTTGTTGTGTCCAAATTTTGTGTGAGCAAGTGACCTGAGGGCGTTAAGTCTGGGTGTCAGTTTCTTTTTCGTGTTCGTGGTGTGCTGTTTGAATGTCATATGAGTATCATATGTTACTCCTAGGATTTTGGGCGAGTGTGTATGTGTTATGGGTGTGTTGTTTATGGTGAGTTGAGGGATGTATTCGTGTTCTGTCCAACTTGTGAGCAGGGTTGCGGTGGATTTGGCTGGGGCTAGATTAAGTCTGTTTGTAGTGCACCAGCCATGTAGTGTGTTGAGATAGGGTTGAAGGAGATCTGTTGCTGTGTTTGGGTCATGGTGTGTGCATGTGAGTGTTATGTCGTCTGCATAGGAGGCTAAGTTTATTTGGGGTGTATTGGGTATAGTTATGTCGTGCATGTACAGGTTGAAGAGTGCGGGCGATAGGACGGATCCTTGTGGGACTCCGTTTGGAAAGTTTCTGATGCTAGATGACTGACCGGCAAAAGGTTTGTGCGCACATCTGCCTGCTAGGAAGTTGGTCAGCCACCTTTTTGTGTTGTTGTTGTTGTTGTTGTTCCCTAAGCTGCCTGGCCGAACAGCCCCGAGTCCCTGAGAAAGGCCATGGCCACGATCGGGCTTTCCCATAGAGCTCTCATTGAGTGTAGATTGTGTTGTTGACGTAAGTGGTTGTGTGAAATGCAGTCTTCTATGATGTGTTTAATGGTATGGGGTGCTGTGTTACATCCCGGGCAGGCGTCGACAACGGAGTCATCTAGTCTCTTCTTATAGCTCAGGAGAGCTGGATGGTGTCCGCATCTCAGCCTGGCCAGGTGGACTCTGTCCTCGCGAGGAAGGGAGGATTCGGAAGGATGGATTTCGGGAGGTCGTGCATGCAGCTGCGTGTTGTCTGTGAGTGAGTGGATGGATCGGTGAGAGATATGAGTATGGATGTGCTTCTGGAAGTTGGTTCGGGGTAGGCAGGGAGGGAGAGAGGACAATAATTGTGTGTGATACCGTGTGCTGGGTGTTGTTTTGATATTTCTTGGTGTCTGTGGGTGTGTTGCCATGTAGTTTAGTGGGTGGTCTTGGTTCGTGGAGGCTGCTGCCAGGAATTGAGTGCCTCTCATGTCCAGATGGTCTTTGACTTTGAGGATTTTGGTTTCTTGATGTAGGTGATCTGTGGGTGCAGTAGCTGTGCAGCCTGTAATGATCTTCAGGGCTTTATTTTGAATAGTCTGTAAGGTCTTATGATGTGTTTCAGCTAGGTTAGAAGCCCAGGCTGGGCTTGCGTATTCCATCACTGATCTTATGTATTGTTTATATACTGTGGTGGTAGTTTCTTTGTTGTGTCCAAATTTTGTGTGAGCAAGTGACCTGAGGGCGTTAAGTCTGGGTGTCAGTTTCTTTTTAATGTTTGTGGTGTGCTGTTTGAATGTCATATGAGTATCATATGTTACTCCTAGGATTTTGGGTGTGTGTGTATGTGTTAGGGGTGTGTTGTTTATGGTGAGTTGAGGGATGTATTCGTGTTCTCCTGTCCAACTTGTGAGCAGGGTTGCGGTGGATTTGGCTGGGGCTAGTTTAAGTCTGTTTGTAGTGCACCAGCCATGTAGTGTGTTGAGATAGGGTTGAAGGAGATCTGTTGCTCTTTTTGGGTCATGGTGTGTGCATGTGTTATGTCATCTGCATAGGAGGCTAAGTTTATTTGGGGCGTATTGGGTGTAGTTATATCGTGCATGTACAGATTGAAGAGTGCGGGCGATAGGACGGATCCTTGTGGGACTCCGTTTGGAAAGTTTCTGATTTTAGATGACTGACCGGCAAAAGATACGTGTGCACATCTGCCTGCTAGGAAGTTGGCCAGCCACCTTTTTTGTGTTGTTGTGCATGTTTGTGTTGTAGATTTTGTTTGTTAGGTTGTGGCGGGGGATGGCATCGAAGGCTTTACTAATGTCGAGTGTGGCTAATAGTGATCTGTGTGGTGGTCTAGCTGAGTTGATGCCGTCGAAAGCTCTTTGTGTAAGGTCTGTGAGAAGAGTGTTTGTGGAGTGCAGTGGCCTAAAGCCATGTTGTGTTGGAGCTAGGGGTAGGTCAGGTGTAATTAGTTGTAATACTAGGCGTTCCATGACTTTGGAGGGGTAGCAAAGGAGTGTGATGGGGCGGTGCGAGGAGGGTAGCGTGGGGTCTTTGTTGGGTTTGGGGAATGTGATGATGATACCATGCTTCCAAATGTCTGGTATTGTGTTGTGTGAATAGCTGTAGTTTGATATGTTAGTGAGTGCTTGTATGCCTTGTGGTCTGAGGTGTATGTTGCTTATGTTGTCTAGGCCACAGGCGGGTGAGTGCTTGAGATTGTTGATGATATGCTTTGTCTGGTGATTGGTGAAGGGTGTATAGTCAGGGTCTGTGGGGAATTGTCTCTTACGTCGGATGACACGTCGGTCGTCTTTGTGAGGTTTTAGGTGGCTGACATGTGAGAAGTGATTGATGAGAGTGTTTGCTTGTTGTTTACATGAAGGAGTAGAGTCTGTTGTTGTGATTGCAGCATGTGATTGTGTTGTGTTGCTGTTGGAAAGTGTGATGCTGTTTAGTGTTTTGTAAAGTTTTTTGGGGTTTGTTTTGTGATCAAGTGTTTGTAGGAAGTTATTCCAATTTAGTTTTTGTTGTTCTTGTATTTTGTTGTTAGTTTGGGTGTTGAGTGCTTGAATTTGTTGTGTGATGTCTTGTGTGTGGGGTGCTGGGGAGTGTTTCAGTATGTCGCGTTGTCTGATGAGGTTTTGAATTTCTGGTGTGAAGTTGGGTTGTGTCTTTTTCTGTTACCTCTTGGAATGTGTTTCTTGTCAGCGTTTTGGATAGTTTTATTGAGTATGTGTACAGCATTGTTGATGTTAGTGATGGGTGTACTGTTTAGAGTTGTGAAGTGTTGTTCTGTCTCATTTGTGAATGCTTCCCAGTTAGCTCTTTTATAATTGGTGTATGTGTGTTTGTGGCTAGCTGGGGTGAGTCTGGTTTTGGTGGTGATAATGTCCGGAGGGTGGTCAGAGCCTAAGGTTCTGACCACCCTCCAGGATGTTGTGGGGGCGAGTTCTGGGGAGCAAAAGGTGATGTCTGGAGATGATGGGTTATAGAGGGCTTGGTGAGGAATATGGGTATGTTGATGGATGTCGTTAAGGATGATGAGGTTATCGGTTTGGTTTTGTAGTACCAGCCCTCTGTCTGTGTCGGGGTTGTCGACAAACCAGGCCGACGTCTTGGCGTTGATGTCACCACCCAGGATGATGTGTGGGGTGTTTGTGATGTGTTGTAAGTGTGGTCTGTATCATTTGGTACTGTAGGGGATGTTTGGGGAGGGATGTATGTGTTTATGATGGTTATGTTAGAGTTGTTGCCAGTGCGTATTTTAATTGACTGTATTTCTGTTGTGTTATCATTTGGGGGGAGGAGGGATTTGGTTTGTACACTGGTTACTATGTATGATATTTCTTTGTGTACCAGGGTGATGAGTCCACCGCCCCCGCCGACAGCCCGGTCTTGTCTGATGGTGGTGAAATTATGAAATGTGGGTGTTTTTTGTGTTGTGCGGAGTTTTGTTTCTTGTAAGATGGCAATGTGGATGTTGTGTGTTGTTTCTTGTGTTGTGTGTATGTTCAGTTGAAGCCATCTATGTTGTTTATGGGAATGTTATGTTGTTGGGTGCACGAGGAGGGGTGTGCTGGGGGGGGGGTGGGGGGGGGGGGGGGTGATGGGGAGAGGTGGGGGTGGGGATTGGGGAGGAGATGGGGGTTGTGGTGGATGGGTGTGGGGTGTGGAGTGGATGGAGGGGACAAGGTGGAGTGGGAGAGGTGGACGGGTTTTAGGGGGGGGAGTGGATGATATGGGAAGGTTAGGTGGGTTGGGGAGGAGAGGTGGACGGGTTTTAGGTGAGGGATTTGACTGGGAGAGGGAGGGGCATGAGGAACAGGTCCAGGTGTTTGTGTAGTGTTTCTTGGAGGCAAGTGTTGTGCAGGTGAAGTGGGTCCAGTTACCGCATGAATTGCAGAGAACTGAACCCTTAGTATGGCGACTCGAAGTGATGGGTTTTGAGCAAGTTGGACATATGTATGTGTACGTGGGTCCTGGGTTGCTCTCAATGTCTCCGGCTAGAAGAAGTCTTCGAGAAATGACAGCCGGAGAGTCATTTCTCGGTGTAGGAAAAACTGTGTGATGTGTGTGTGGTGTGAGAGGTGTGGAAATTCCCGGCGCGACCGGAGCCGCTCCAAGGACCCGTGACCCCAGGGAGGGGGCAGGGGATGGTTGTGACGGTTTGGCTCCCGAAACTGCTCCCCGCGGCCGGCATCCGGTTTTCCTCCACTGGTCGTTGATTTTGTCTTCGGCCGTGGAGGGTCGGCAGCCATCCGCGGTTGGCAGCCTCGGGAGGTGGCCCCACGGCGTAGACGCCGCCACATCAGGAATTCTGCTTAATATCATTGTCTGTAGCTCCAACTTCCATATAGCATGAAATTAGCAAGTAGTTAATTCATATCAAGTGGTCCAGTTAATACTCAAATACAATAAAAATGCTATCCAGGAATAATGAGTCGAGTCAAATTAATAAGTATTCAGAGGGTACGATAGTTGAACTATTTTGCCACTGCATTTACTGTTCTACAGATAACAATTCATTCTTTGTAGGTAGTATTTTTATTTATAATAGGTAACTTCGTTTTTTGTAGGTAGTGTTTATATCTGTATTATTTACCTATTTATTCTCTGTGGTAGTATTTTTATCCATATTAGGTAACTGTTAACATACTAGTTGGGGAAGGGGGATAGCGTTAATAAGAGTATTTTGTTGTATATTTCCGTATTTATCGTTATACAGAGATATCTCTGAACATGTTTGATATTGAGTTGGACCTGTTGTTAACCCATTCAGCACGATGAAGCCGTTTTACTAAAATTAGACTATTATATACCGTTTAAGAAGGACCTGTGTTGTATTCAGAGGGTTTATTGAGACCGTATTTACCCCTTTGAATCATAGAGGTAGATTATAAGCTAAAGAAAAGCATCTAATAGTAATCAAAATACTGTGTGATGAAAATAACGTCATCGTGTTGAATGGGTTAAGAGATGGTGTGTCAGTACTGAGAGGTGATAATAGTTGCCTTCACATCGTCAAACATTTTGTCCGAACCTTGCGTCTGGCGGCTAGAAGAGTGGTACAGTGGTCCAGCGTGGCCTTACAAAATCAATAAGAACATTTAAAAATATCTTATAATTTCTATCTGTAATGGATGCTCTCTATGAGTCTCAGTATGGCATTGATATGGGCACCAATACATACTTTTGTTTTTGTTTGTTTTTTTTTTTTCCCCCCACACACCGTAATGCCTGAGATTGGTGGCCATGAACATTAGGCAATGTCACGAATCGCTAGGTCAAGTTGCCAGGGCTCGACATCTACCAATAACATTTTGACAGTGCGTGTTCGATCCGCCGACCCTTTGATCAGCAGCCGACGCTCTACTGACTATGCCATTCATGCATACCGTTACATAATACATACCAGTACATATATTCATGCATACATACCAGTACATACATACATACCAGTACATACATATATACCAGTACACATACTATATAGACTTGTGTGATCCATTAGGGGTACGATATCAGTCTCCCGTCCTAAAATTACGTTAAGTGTGTGTGTGTGTGTGATGTTTAGCCATGAGCCACACGATTCGCCAGGGTAAAATTCTATAGACTTTGGTGTGTGTGTGTGTGGTGGGGAGGTTCACTTGGTAAATACTGTACCTTATATACAGTGGTAGCAGGCTCACTTTAGTCCATTCATTATATGTAGGCCAGGAATCACAACCTCTAACCTCTGTATCTCAAAAAGAGTTTAGACCAAATGGGCTGTAAAATTTCACACTTATTCCCTGGCTGACTCTTCCCAAGTGGTCGGAATATTAACTTGATTACTCTTGTCATTTTTAGTTATAGAGGTTAGTGATCAAGATTATTGGCCTAATTATAATAGACTATAGGTTCTGGTTAATAGTGCATAATTTGAATCAGCTTGGGAAGAACCTCGGGGTGTTACGGGGGTAAAAACCATGTCAATTACCCCTTGGGCTCCTATAGGTTGTTCCTAAGATGCATGAAATTGTGTAACGGTAGCCAGAATAAAGTAATAAATGTGTTGATCGTATTCACTTAGTTTTAAGTTTTTGTACATAAGCCTGTAGTGTGGCTGATAATATCACTATTCAGTATCTGCAGTAGTGGATTGTATATTTTGCAAATAAATAATATTGATTGTTATTTTATTTTGCATTGCATATTTAGTGTTATGATATACACATTGTAAAACTATGGTAGTTTTGTGATATTCAAGTGTAGCGTAGAATATTATTCACCTTGTAGTATGGTAGTTTTGTGATATTCAAGTGTAGCGTAGAATATTATTCACCTTGTAGTATTATATATACTGTAGTCTGTTCATTATTAGTAGGAGAGAAATATTGACCTCTATCCTCTATAATTATAAAAGGATTAGAGAAAATGGGCTGTATATTTCCACACCAAATCTGTGGCTGACTCTCCCTAAATGGCAACAATATTATCTCCACTACTCTATTATTCTTTTAGTTATAAAGTTTTGTGGTCAAGATTTCTGGTCAATTATAATGAATAGACTGTAGTGAACATTTATATTATTTTTCAATATGTGTTTGAAGGAGACAAAAGGCAAAGCTGCCTGTAGCAAGCGTCCAGTCCAAAGTTGAAAGAATGATAGAGAGCCAAATTCAAGGTGCATTAGAGTGCAAATGTCTGGACACACAGAGCTTGAAGCAGTCTAAGTGAGGGAAAGACAGGCTGAAGGAGAGAAATCCATGCTTTACTTGTTGAGTGGAAGGAAGACTGGGAAAATCAGTTCACTCTTGGGTTAGAGAGTTTATCATTAGTCGTTGTGCATTTCTATTATAGCTTATACAGTGTTTGCCTCGTGTTTGTACCTGTCCTATCTCAATAAGTGATCGTTCCCTACAGCTGCAGTCTTACGCCAACATACTCTGGAACACATACAATGTTATAAAGCTGATCACACTGCTATTTATACTGATGGATCAAAATCTGCCTCTGGTGTTGGCTGTGCTGTGGTCTTCTCCAACCACTGCGGCGGGTGCCCAACCCCGAAAGGGGTTGAAATAGGGGAGCTATCCCCCCCGCCAAAGGCGGCTTTCTAGGGCCCTTTCTAGCTGATGCTGAGAGGATTGGGTTCTAGTCATGTGGTGATGGGCTGGTCTATCAGAGTGAGAATTGAGCAATCTCTGCCATACCCATAGCTTACTGACTGTTCCTTTTACTTATATATTTTCTAGATCTCAAGTGACGGCGTCTCTTCCGTGGATTGACCTTCCAATCTGCCAACCTAGAGGTTGGCAAATTGGAAGCCAAAGCGTCACATTTTTCCTTTGCCCCTCAACTTTCTCTTCATAATTGCTGAGGGGCACAGGGCCCTGGGTGGGGCTTTGGTTTCCCGGGCGTTTCCACACCCTCCTCAGCTCCCCGCCATGGAGTGGCTTCGGTCACCCAGGCTTTATTGTGGTAGGCAGGGAGGGTTTTGTGGGGACGCTCGGTTATGGCCTTGGCCTTGCTCGGGGTCTTGGGGCTGTTCGGCCAGGCAGCCTGGGGAACAGGAACAACAACAACAACCACTGCGTCCAGATATCTCTCCGCTGCTTGCTTTTGTCTATACTGCTGAGTTGTATGCCATTAAGGCTGCGGTTGATAAAGTTCTCCGATCTCCACCTGGTCGTTATGTCATATACAGTAGGCTCACATATCTCGATCAATCTCATCTCGATATTTCGCATCTCGATGCCACCTTCAAGCTCTCCCCAATCACAAATCTCGATGAAAAAACGTTAATCTCGATAGCTAATAGCTAAATATCGATGCTAGATGCTTATATACTAATATAAACAGATTAATCTTGACCAAATTGATGTGTGAACCTCACAGTCATTGTGTTTTGTTCACCTGTATACTAATGTACCGCTAGTATCGATCGTCTCAAGCGGTAGTCTAACCTGTCTCTGCCGCTTTCATTTACGTAGTAATATAAATTACTTTACCATGTTTTAATATACATTATTATTTGTATGAGGAAAATCTAATATAATAATAGTAAAGACAAAAGAAAACTTGATTAAACTTTATACCATGGAAAATTTATTGAAGTCGGTAGATCTAGCGGCCACTTGGTGTACCAGTCACACATCCGTCATTCGCTTGAAAACTTGTATTGTGAAGTCGTCTACCTGGACCTTTTTTTATCGCATTCATAAAATGCCGGTACTAGTGGTGACAGGGTGAGGAAAGCAATTGCAAGAATTGTTGACGGTGACTGTGCGCCGGGTGCGGAGACGCAGTAACCTAACTGCGTTCGCCTCGGAACCAACAATCAACCACACAAACCTCTTTATCAATAAATATAAGGTAAAAATAAAACTCTTTCATTATTAATTTTATCTATTTTAACATATTATATATATTGCATGTGATTGTGGGGGGCAAATGTGAAAATTGACAGATTTGATGTAGGTTAGTCGGCAAGTGGCTGGAACCGATTGTATTTTTTCCCATAAGAAGTTAACTTCGCATCTCGATATTTCGAATCTCGATCGGTATTTGTGGGAACCAATTATGATCGAGATTGGAGATTCCACTGTACAGTATAGTGATTCCCGTAGTACTATCGAGGCTCTTGGACGCTATAGCCCCCGACACAAATTGGTTGTCTACATCCAACATTCCCTCCATGACCTGCATGACTCTGAATGATGAGTTCAGCTCTGTTGGTTGCCAGTTCATGTTGGGGTTGCAGGTAATGAACAGGCTGACTGTTCTTCAAAGACTGCTGTTGATATGCCAGTGTCTCAGACCTGTCTCCCAGTGGAAGACTGTTTAACTGCCTTAACTCCCAGACCTCGGGCATTTAAATCTTCACTCCACCGCCCACCATGGCATATTTGGCACACAATCGCCTTGTTTACACATCTTGTAGCTTCATATTTGCATATATACGTGTGGGACTGAAAATCGATCAATACTTGTCTGTGTGTGTGAGTTTGTGTATGTATGTTTATCATGTGAGCACAGAGAGAGTGGTGAGTCACTCTCTCCACCCTCACAGTTAGTATAATTCTGCCTTCCTCCTGGGAAAGATGATGTAGTCACAGGAGAGGTAAGGGGGGGGGGGGGTTGCTTGGTGATGAGGGAGATGGTGGGGGGGAGTAGGGAGAGGCTTGGGGTAGTGAAGGAGAGTACAAAAAGCGAAGTGGATCTTTTAAGGGTTAATTATCCCGATTGTGTATACATCATTCAATCCAAGAAAAGCCCTCTGTGAGACCCTGTGCACCAAAGCCAATGCAAGGAATAAAAGCAGTGTCTGCTGCCTGGAGAGTTTAACCCTTTTAGTACCGGTGATGTCTATTTAATTTGATTTTGGCTATATTTAGATGATTTTATACAGCTTAGAAAAGCTATTAGAAATACCTATCCAAAGGTATAGGGTATGATAGCTAAAAGGATTCATTGAGATAGTCTGCAGCATTTTAATGGGTAGATGTCCTTCGTAACCTGAATAAAATCGTCTTAACACCTAAAAGAGCGGCCTAGGCGGTATATAATATGTAGCCACCAGCTGGGTGTTTTTACCCAAAATAGGGCTGTTTACGTGATCATTTTCATGCCTAAATAAGACCCAGAGCGTAAAACAAGTATCTATCCCTGAAAGGGCATAAACAGAGCTTTCCAATGACACCACAACAATCCTTGTATGACCGCTAGTTTTCTTGCAACAACCACGCAACACGAGTGCAAAAACCATGTAATTCGGTACTTTCCCCATACATTTCACTATGTAGCGAGTGTGAGAGGGTGGAAGAGGGTGGGATTCATGTCAGTTGGTCCGCCGCGGTGGTCTGGAGCAGTCATACGCTCGCTACTCTCCTGCCACCACTTGTCTCTCTCTCTCAGCAACATTACGTGCTGAAATTGCCACACGACCTATGTCACGCGCCGCCACATAGTCCAAATTTATTTCACTCGACTTATGTTGCGCGCCGCCAGTTAAGGGTTAATGGTGGTCAGAAAATAATGAAAAGGACACCTCCAGTACTGAATAGGTTAATCCCTTGAATATGACGCATATTGACAGTTTCTTTTGGCCATCAATAGACGACTTTATACAACTTAAGAAGGATCTGTGGGCCTCAAAAGGATAAATAGTATTTTAATTTACCCTCTGACTTCCATATACCGTTCCTAATCTGAATAAACTTGTCTAATGATAGCCAGAATAAACTGTCAAAACACATGATTCTCAAAGGGTTGATAGGTTGAAGCCCAGGTGATCTGTTGAGTTATACCTGTCCTTTGCCCCTCAACTTTCCCTTCATAATTGTTGAGGGGCACAGGGCCTTGGGTGGGGCTTTGGTGTCCTGGGTGTTTCTGCATCCTCCTCAGCTCCTCTCCTGAGAGTGGCTTCGGTCACCTGGGCTTTCTTAGTGGTAAGCAGGGAGGGTTCTGTGGGGGCGCTTGGTTATGGCCTTGGCCTTAATACGTCTTTTTCACCTCCAAAATACTATTCCCACTTGTTTTATTGCTCTTATATGTTACAGTAATATCTCCATATTAAACGTAAAAATGAATAATGAATAACGATATTTATAGTAAAATTACGATTTTCGTCGGGAATGAACCAAAATGCCTCCTCATGGCGGGCCCCGCTATGTCTGACACGTTGACCCACCTTAGGGTACGTGAGGGGGCTGACGGAGGTGACATGGGGGTGTGATGATGTTCCTGCCCACCCTTCCTGCCACCTCCAACCAAGTGAGCAGGCCCTTTCACTTCTCCTTCTATATTTCTTTTCGTTTTTCCCTCTTCCTCTATCATGGCGGGGGGGAAGTTTGCTTCTCCCCTCGAAGATAAATACTCGCTAATGATTGAGCGTCTCAGAGTCGGATAGGATTCCACATGCTCTGCGCAAAGTAGACGGCATATCATTAGAGGCCATATTACGGGAGATCGTAGTGACAGTGCGGGAGATCATAAGATCGCCCAGGAGGAACTGCCGTCCTATGGTCGCCAAGGAATAACCGCCGGTCCATTCATGTGCGTGCAAAACGCGATTCCCAGTGTGTGTGGTTGATTTGATGGCGATGTGGTGGATAGGTGGTTCCTTATCGCCCTTTTGATGTGGAGTTAGCATAATCCCTACTCAGCTCAGTATCTGGGCCTAACTATGTTGTTATAGTCAGGGGTGCTATCGCGGTTGTTCACCGAGTCCTACATATGCAATTTGGACGTAGGTTGCCTGTGCACGGTGATATCGTGAGTAACGACAACTACCTATATGGGCCTTCTCACTTTATGCCTGGCAGCATAGTTTTGTAGGTTGTGTGGGTCTGGCCCTGCCCTAACTTCCTTGTTGCTTAAAGTGGGCCTTCTTCAAATCCCACCATGATGACGACGATAGATGATCACCAGTTGTTGGCTGACCCCTCTCCTGCCCCCTCGTCTTCCCCTGGTGTAGTTGGTACTCTTCCTGTGCCTATCTCCTGTGGGGACATGGAACTGAACTCTGGTAACGCCCCCGGCGAGACACTGATCAATGATTTGGACACTACCCACCCCAACGTGCTCGCTGACAAAGTGTCAGGTCGAGAGTTGAGAAGCCCTAATATACTACCTCAGCGCAGATTAAGAGGCGACTAAATTCAAGTGTTCAAAATCATCAAAGGCATCGACAATATGAACTGTAGTAAGTACTTCACTATCGACCAATCTAATTACACGCGGGGAAACGGGTGCAAAATTATGGTAAATCTTTTAACTCTCCCGAAGCTAAAAAAAATCTTCAATCGAGTTGTCAACTTATGGAATGGGCTTCCCCGAGATGTTATAGCCAGCAGCACCGTTGATTCATTTAAACTTCGCCTAGACAAATATCTCGCATCAAACCCGCGACTGACTGCGTTTGTAAATGAATAACTTTATTTTATCCTCCCGTCAGTTACTAACCCATCTGTCCCCTACTAACTTCCTAATCCTGCCACGGACATTAGTTCCAGGGCAGTAGTTCCCTTTCCAATGTTCCCTTACCCCCACTAAACCACTGTTTGGACACTTGATCCTCAGTGTTTTGGAGGACAAGCAGCCTAGATGGGTCACTAGATCTGTTGTTGCTTGATTTCCTTTGTACTCCTTTGTACTCCTTTGTACACCTTCGCTGACTGATGTAGATAGCCACACGGCTCAACCTTCTCCTCAAATTGTTCGACCTGTACCGTCCAGTGGTCCTGATGCTTCTGCGACATTGACAACGCCGCAACAGACAGTAAATTCTCCTCAGTCGGCTTCTTCCAAATCCGACACAAATTATATACTGTACCTTCATCCAAATGGCGGCACACCATGGCGGAAGGCGGACGCAAGTTTGAGGCTCCGGCATATGTTATGGGAATGGTCAATTAATTCTAGGATATCGAGTGCATACGGGGCTAACAAGAAGAGGAAGGATTTAGTGAAGTGTTTGGAGGATATATTGGTGTGGTGGAGGGGTGATATATAGTGTAATAAGATTGTGTAGTGACGGGACAGCGGTAGGGTTGTGAGTTGTTGAGTTTGTAAACAAACATGGCAGAGGGAATTTCGGGTATGACGGAGGCGGAAGGAAGGTTACAACGTTTTCGGGGATTTAAGAGCACAGATAAGAAGTTAGAAGAGGTTAGTATTGTTGTGAAGGATTTGGAAAAGTGGATGAGTGATACGGAGAAATGGAAGGGGGATATTGGTGAGAAAGTTAAGGCACTGTGTGTAATGTGTGGTGTGACAGGTGGGGAAGGGAATAGGCCTAGCGAAGGAAGTGAATGCAGGCCTATTTTGGCAGTTAATGAGAGCCTAGAGATGGTATTGAAAAGGGTAGATGAACTGGGAGCAGAGAATATGGCATTGAAGGAGCAGCTGAAGGAATACGAAGGACGTTTCACGGAAGTAAAGGAGTCGACTGCATGGACGGTGGTAGGTAAACAAAAAGTCAAGGATTTGGAGGATATTATGAAAGAGCAAAAGGAAGAAATGAATATGACCAAAAAAAGTGTTGAGAGTGCAGTTGTAGGGGTCATGAAGAACAAGGAGAGTGTCGTGAGGGAGGCCATGGACAGGGATAGGGGTGTAATCTTGTATGGAGATATAGAGACTCATATGAATGATAATGGAGTGAGAAAAGTGAGGGATATGGAGACAGTGAAGGAGGTCTTGAAAGGTGTGGATGACGACGATATGGATGGGAAGGGCAGGTGGAGGAGGTCAGTAGGATAGGTAGATATAAAAGGGGAGAGATGAGACCTATAAGGGTACAGTTTAAAACTAGGGTAGTGGCGGAGACTGTGACAAATTTTAGTTGGAGGCTAAATACAAATGATAAACTGAAACACATAAGACTAAAGAAGGATTTGAGTATAGAACAAAGGACAAAAATTAAGGAATTACAAGAAAAGGCTGATGAAAATAATGGAAAGTTGGATGAGGAGGATAAGAGAAATTTTTACTGGAGAGTGAGGGACGGAAAAGTGAGGAAGTGGTTTATAAGAGTAGAAGGGAGGGGAGAGAATGTGATGGGAGTTGTGACGGAGGAGGAGAACGGGGTGGAGGTGTCACCGGGAGAGACAGGAGACAAAGAGGCAAACCCAGTAGTGCTAACAGGGGAGTAGGGTACGGACTGGAGGAGCGGGATGGTGTAATTGCTGAAGGAATGGTAGATGGATTAAGGATTATGTTTAGTAATGTGGATGTGTTTACCCAGGACAAGAAAAGAGAACTGATATGTAGGTTGCAGGATGAAGAGGAAAAACCTGATGTCATAGCCCTACAGGAAGTAAGACCAAAAAATGTTAGAATTGAAAGGGAACTGGTGGAATATAGTTTGGAGGGTTTGGAGTTATATGAGAGAAATGCTATTAGAGCAGAGGTTGGAAGAAGACTGTTTATTTATGTAAGAAAAGAGCTCAAGGTTAATGAGGTGGATATGAGACAGCAGTATTGTGAGTATTTGTGTATTGAAGTAAAATGTGTAAGAGGATCAATTCTAATTGCCTCTATATATAGAAGCCCAAATAATAGCAGGGGAGAGGATGATAACCTACTGAAAGCAATGGAGGAGATAGATAATAGAGAGAACAAATATAAAATTTTGATTGGAGATTTCAATTTGCCAAGGATCAACTGGGCAAATTGTACTACTCCAGCGGGACAGGGTAGCCTGGAAAATAAGTTTATAGAGAAAGTGAGAGATTGTTTTTTAACGCAACATATTGTAGAGATGACAAGATATAGAGATGGGACGCAGGGGAGTGTACTTGATTTGATTTTAGCAATGAAGAGGATATAGTGGAACATGTTAATGTGGATAGCCCTATAGGTCGTAGTGACCATGCCTGTATAAGCTTTAGTTGTAACATTAAATCAGAGAGGGATAATAGAAGCAATAGAAAAATATACATGTATGATAGAGCAGGTTATGAGCTGCTGAGACGGTGTTTGGACATTGACTGGGGGAAATACTTGAACGGTGAAGACGCTGAAGGAATGTGGAGGAAAATTAGAGTCAAACTGGAGAATGCTGTATCCAAAAGTGTACCAGGAAGGGAAATAAAGTTAATTATCAAAATCTTTTGCAACATGAAGACATTAACATAGCATGCCTCAGTGACCCCTATCAATAACACCCTACAATAACCTACATTTATAGCACAATAAACTAAGGAAATCGAAAAGTAAGCAATTGATACATCGACAATGAATACATAATATAAAGAGAAATAATTGCAAATATGAAGTAACAACAGATTTAAACAAAGAACTCTTTAACAGAACAATAAAAAAAAATCATCAATATTAATAATACTAATAATAATAATAGAAAAAGAAAAAGTATAACAATATACAGACAAGTAAGCAGAGGTATACAAGAACTTCATTTAAAATGCTTGATTAAATTATTGATGTCAAATTTTAGAATACAGTCACAATAATTGACCCTAAAAAGATTAAATTTATGGAACAATTTACTTGCCTCAAAACCTCTGTCCACTAAGAGTCTGTATAGTAACCTAGCTCTAGCCCAAAAGTCATCTACTTTAGTGCAGATTTTACAAAATCTTATTAATTGGGAATAAAAACAATTATAAGTGATTTTACTATCGATATTACTACTAGGGAAAGGAAAGTTTATTACGTTAAAATTAAAATCATCACATTTGTGATATACTTTAAGTATGCACTGTTCATTAACAATCTCTATATTTATATCAAGAAAATTTTCAACTTTATAATTTACGTTACATTGTGTGAGGGGAATAGAATTAGGGTAAATAAGTTTAGCAACTTGATTAAAATTTAACAAATTGCAAACAAGAATATCATCAATATATCTACTATTATTACTTAACAGTTTAGGCAAGTGCTAATTTTTTCTGGAATTTATTTTTCTTGCTACTGTCACTAAGTCTTTTATATATTTAAATTCTAAAGCAAGCAAGAATAAGTCTGCAATTAAAGGGCTAGCATTTCCACCCATAGGAATTCCTAATATTTGTTTGAAATGTACGGCCCGAATCTAACATAAGTATTGAAAAGGAGGAATTTAAGGGCATCTTTAAGTTTAGTTCTATCAAAATATACAGAACTAGTGGGAGTAGAGCTAAGTGATGCATTATTAAAATATGTATAAACATTTATGAAATAATTACCATTCCCAACGAACCTGTCAAAGTGCAAATCTATAATAAAGCAAAGCTCTGAATATACTAAATCTAAAGGCAAATTGGTATACAATATAATATAAGGATAAAACAAAATTGAGGAAAAGAACTAACCCAGAATTGCCAATGAAAAGAAAGCTTTGGATATTGATTAGAAGAAAGAAACGATTGTGGGAAAGATTAAAATTGTTAAAAAAGAACAGGGGGTCTAGTATAGAGGCTAAGGAAGTGGATCTGGAACGCAGACAAATAAACAATAAAATAAGGTGGGAAACAAGGAGGGGGGTGAAGGAGCGGGAGAGAGAGATAGCTAGAAATGTGAAGGATAATCCAAAAATATTCTGGAAGTACATTCAGGAAAAGTTAACAAGAAGAGTAGGGATCCCAGAGCTGGTAGGGGGGTTGAATGATGGGAGTAGAGCGGAGACTGATAAGGAGAAAGCAGAGGTGCTGGGGAAATACTTTGGGGGGGGTACTAACAGTGGAGTCGGAGGATGCAGTGCCTACTATTCCCATCAAACAGGCACCGGCACTAGAACTAATAGAGTTTTCCCATGCTAGAATAAGAAGGGCTATAGAAAAAATGAACAGAAGTAAGTCACCGGGACCGGATGGGATACACCCAAGAATCATAAAGGAAGGAGGGGAGATGTTAGTAGAGCCATTGAAAATGTTATTTGAGGTATCGTTTAATACAGGACAAATCCCGATGGACTGGAGAGAGGCGAACATAACAGCTATATTTAAGAAGGGAAAGAGAAATGACCCAGGGAATTATAGACCAGTCAGTTTGACAAGTGTTGTGTGTAAACTAATGGAAACGGTAATTAGAGAAGGAATAATGGATCATATGAAGTCAAACCAACTTTTCAGTGGGAGACAGTTCGGATTCTTGTCGGGGAGGTCGACGGTACTACAGCTAATTAAGGTGGTAGATGATTGGATGCAAATTCTAGAAGATGGTAATGTAATAGACGTGGTATATTGCGATTTTATGAAGGCCTTCGATAAGGTCCCACATAAAAGGTTAATAGAGAAAGTTAGAAGCTATAATATAGGGGAGAAATGTGTGAAATGGATAGAAGCCTTCCTGAAAGAGCGGAGACAGAGGGTACTGGTGAATGGAATAGGCTCGGGGTGGAGGGAAATTACAAGTGGGGTACCTCCGGGATCTGTGTTGGGACCACTGCTGTTCGTTATATTTATCAACGACTTGCCTGAAGTTATAACTAATGGAAGTGAGGTATACCTGTATGCGGATGACACTAAACTGTATAGAAGAGTGAGGAGTAAGGAAGATATGGGTTTGCTTCAAGGAGATGTGGAGGGCATGAAGGGATGGTCTGAGCATTGGTTAATGCCTTTTCATCCAAAAAAATGCAAGTACATGCGGATTGGGACAAGCAAGATAGACAAGGTAGGATACAGTATGTATGAAGCGATGGAGGAAGTGAGAGCAGAAAAGGATATAGGAGTAGTGATAGACAATAAGTTAAATTTCTCAGAACATTTAGCGGAAAAGATAAACAAAGCCAATAGAATTGTAGGGCTGATAAGGACATTTGTGTCACTTGACGAAGAAATCTTCAGGAATCTCTATACAGCGCTGGTTAGGCCGCACCTGGAATATGCGAACCAGGTGTGGGCTCCATATATGGTAAAGGATATAGAAGCAGTGGAGAAAGTGCAGAGGAGAGCTAGCAAGCTGGTACCAACGTTGAAGAACGCGGGCTATGAGTAGAGGTTGAGGACACTGGGGCTTCCGACACTGGCCTATAGGAGAAAGAGGGGATATGATAGAGACTTTTAAGATAGTGTCAGGAAAGTACGATGAGGATGTGTGTGAAGGTATCTTCTTGATGCGGGAGGGAACAAGAACGAGAGGACACTCTAAGAAAATTTACAAAGAAAGAAATAGGCTTGAGAAGGCAAAGAACTCATTTAGTGATAGAGTGGTAAATGAGTGGAACGCACTGCCCCAGTATGTAGTCGATTCCGAATCAATAAGGAAGTTTGAAAGTAATCTTGATAAAGCATGGGGAAGACAAGATTTGAAGTTTGATTATAAAACAAAAATACAGAATAGTAAAAATGTTGCGTCTGCTACCGCCGCCGCCAACACCGTGAACGACCGCAGCAGTGCAAGTACTGGTACTGAGCTGGATACACAGGCCTAGTTTGCCTTTTTCCAGAGGATCTACTGTAAGAAACTGTAAGAATTAAGACGCTCGAGCCCTACGCCGGCCCTTCCCAACCTCGCCGGAAGAGAAGGGAAAAGTTTACTACACCGTTGACTGCCACTCTACAGGAAATGTTTGCCCCTCCATGTTGGCCACAATTTTTCTCGGTTGCAAATGATCCACTAGGTGATATTAATTTGTATACATATCTCCAAACTGTGGTTGGTGATGTGAGTGTGTTCACTGCATCCGACTCAATGAGATTAATTAAAATTTCCAATGAGGGTCAATCAATGGCCATGAAGTCCCTTCTGGGAGATCCTCAGGAGGGTTTTGCTGGTCACGAAGAAACCAGACTCAACCAATGTGTAGGCACGATCTCTCTCCCTTCAGATATCAGAGTCCTAGAGGATAAATTTGTTGACTCTGCACCAAGGTTGTTCTCCATGCTACAGAGGATTGATCCCACTGTCGTTGCTGTTGATGCGTACTCCATTCCTCCACGTCACGACCAGGATACTCGACCGCCGTTACGTATTGTAAAAGTCACTTTTGAACGACATGAACTGCCATCTACTATGAATGTTGCAGGCCGTATATTGCAAGTAAGACCCTATGAAAGGCGCCCGCGCCAATGCAGGAGCTGCTGGAAATTTGGCCATCCTGAGAAATATTGTCGATTTCCCACTTCCCGATACTGTGGCTCTGACTCTGATCATCATCCGCGTGTCTGCACACGTGATGCCAATTCCCAATTGTGGTGAAGCTCATGCAGCAACTGATAGGTCTTGTTCCCATTATGATTTCCAGGAGAATGTCATCCATCTCCAGGATACTAAGGGCCTGTCATACCGAGCAGCTTCGAGAACTCTCAGAGAACAAAGCCTTGGCCCGAAACGTAGGTACGCTGCGATAGCGCGGCCGCTCTCCCAGCCTCATCAACACCTACCTGGAGTGCCTCCTCCCGCTGTTCCCAAACTGACGTCTCAAGTACCACCTACTGCTAAACCTTCTATGCCTGCACCTCCTATCCCAATTTCCAATAGGTTTGGGAGTCTGACAGACGATATGGAGGTCTCTCCGACCTTAGCAGACCATTTCGCCGAAGTATCCACCCCTTCTAATTCTGCCCCATCTCGCCAGTCGAGACCCTCCCACCCCGCTGCTCTGTGACCCGTACGGCCTACCTCCTCTCTGATTACTAAACCAAAACGTTCATTCACACACTCAGCTGCGACTTCTGCTGCTATAGCAGACCACCTTGCTTCGATTGAGGAAACAGTTGCATTGTTTGATAGTTCAAATGATGATCAATGTGGCTGTCATACTTGTGGTAAAGCTTTCCTTCTCGGTCATAAGAATTCCCCTCTTGCCCAGCTTACTGCTGATTTACCGGGTTTTCTTCGTCGGAATCCTCCGTTGGACCATGCCCCTAATTGAGTGTGTGTGACCAACATAATAATAAAATAATAATAATAATAATAATAATTTTACTTACCCTCCAACCCCGGCTACGCATTACATAAATATTCCCCGAAACCCGGGTGTTTTGGCCGAAAAACGTCTAGGCTAGGCTACCGTATCTTTGTTATTCTGACTGCTTCCGCATTCCCGCGCATCCCCAAGCGTAGCTGTGTTATTTACCTGTAGAATGGCGTTAAGTAGAGCTCTCGAAGTCAGCTGGTTCAGTTGTGATGATGATTTCATTGGAGATAACTTTATGGCAACAACAGCCACTTTACACTACTTTTCGATACTTAACAACAACATACAGGCACACACGAACAAGCGACGCTCTCCTTCTTGTGGCCGGAGATGCGGGGCGTTGGTCCAGCCGGCTGTTGTTTACATGCGTCGGACCGACGCCTCGCACACCAAGCTCGCAGGCTTTCAACCACTGGGCGTTAAAGAGCCCTTCCGGGCAGCTGTGGTATGCTTTTTTATGGGCGTTCAAGAGCCCTTCCGGGAACAGAGGGTTAAAAGAGCGCTCAATCTTCAAAATTAATTTGCAAGCGCTCGAACACAAAACACAATTTCAATAAAACTACATTAACATATTTACAACACAATTTACATAGTTATTAATACAATAATTATAACCACTAAACTCTATAATTATGGTTAAAAACACATGTGCAGATATGGTCCCAGGTTTATTCAACGTTTCGCCTTCTACGGCTTCTTCAGGAATACTGAAGAAGCCGTAGAAGGCGAAATGTTGAATAAACCTGGGACCATATCTGCACATGTGTTTTTAACCATAAATGTTGCAGCCTACGCTGTTTCTTTCTTAAACTCTATAATCATCTGTCACTACACCATTCCCCAGGTCGTAACACTTTTGACACATAAAGGTCTTTAAATGCTTCTTGAAGGACTCAACAGATATAGACTGCTTAATACAGTCCGGCAACCGATTAAATTATGCAACCTTGGAGCCGTGTGGGAGAAAGCACGAGACACAAAAGCCGACTGATAAGCAACGGTAGGCTCATCCAATCTCAAAAGATCATCCCCACTGCGCAGAGACATACAAGGTCGATCCCGTTGGGGGAGCAAAAGTTCAGCCAGGTATTTAGGCTCACCATACTTAACCCCTTTGAAAACCATAAGACAAAGCGTGAACTCAATTCTGGCCTTGATCGGGAGCCAATGCAACTCAATCAAACTCGATGTAGTAGGTGTTCTAGGTGGGAGGCCAAAAACCAGTCGAGCAGCACGATTTATTACTGACTGCAGTTTTCGTAGCAAATATTTGGGTAGGTCAAACCATAGAGAGTTACAGTAGTCTATGCGAGACATGATTGGAGAGTGAATCAGTGTCAAAAGACACTGTTTGTCCAGCGATTTTCGGACAGCATATAGGTTACGAATCTAGTACAGTAGTTGCAAGTTTTGACTATTTGATCAATTTGCTTTTTAAAACCAAGTTTTGAGTCAAAGAACACACCGAGATTCTTGACACATACAGCAGGAGAGAGTTTTGCTTCACCAATGTTAAGTGATCCAAAGTCGTTGACACCGGTCCTTCTGTTTCCATGGATAACAATTAGTTCAGTTTTCCCATCGTTCAGTTTCAGCTTTCTGCGAACCATCCAGATCTTTATATCAGACATCAACATTTTCATTCTGTCCTTTATATCTCCTACATCATTTATCTTAACATAAACTTGAGTGTCATCAGCATAAAAATGATATGATAATCCATGGGCACGAAGAAGAGATGCCAGACTGCTTGTGTACACAGCAAATAGAATAGGGCCCAGCACAGAACCCTGAGGCACCCCATACAGTAGAGAAACTGGATCAGACGGCATCATCCACCATCACTGATTGGGTTCGATTAGACAAATATGATTTAAGCAAAGCAAGTGCCCTGTCACTAATTCCAGACTGCTGTAGGTCGTCTAGCAACAACCGATGATTGACCGTGTCAAAAGCAGAAGAGAGATCCAACAAGACCAATAGAGATGAGTTACCGGCACAGCACTCCATCACCAGATCGTTGTGAACCCTACAAAGAGCGGTCTCGGTAGAGTGATGTTTCTTATAAGCAGATTGACGGTGGGGAACAGTCCCGTTGGCCTCCAACACAGGTACAGTCAGTCCCCCCAATCCGCGCCTATATGGGCGGCATTACACGACGGGTATTGGAAATTCGCGCATTGGGGATAACATAACTTATGGAGAAAAATACATATGGGCGGCAGCCCGCATTTCCACCCACATTTGACGGTAATTTTTGATAAAAATCAATACTAATTGGACAACCAAGCATACACAATAATAGAAACATAAACAAGTCATTCCTTACATTAAAAATAAATGCTATAAGTAGGTGAGAATAGTGGGGGCTCCGAGGCAGACCCCGCGACAGGCGAGTTCATATAGCCTAGGCGTAGGCTTCCCCGGCCCCGTCACTGTCACTGGCCCCGTCCCCATCTCCGGATATACCCATAGATTTTCCGATCGCAGTAGTGCCTTCACCAGTTTATTCTTCCTAGGCATTTTTAAGTTGTTGAAGGGTGTAGGAAGGCGGTTGTTACACAATAAATGGGTCAAGTCTCGGCGCACGGACACTTAAGGATTCCGACACTGGCATATAGGAGAAAGAGAGGGGATATGATAGAGACTTTTAAGATAGTGTCAGGAAAGTACGATGAGGATGTGTGTGAAGGTATCTTCTTGATGCGGGAGGGAACAAGAACGAGAGGACACTCTAAGAAAATTTACAAAGAAAGAAATAGGCTTGAGAAGGCAAAGAACTCATTTTGTGATAGAGTGGTAAATGAGTGGAACGCACTGCCCCAGTATGTAGTCGATTCCGAATCAATAAGGGAGTCTGAAAGTAATCTTGATAAAGCATGGGGAAGACAAGATTTGAAGTTTGATTATAAAACAAAAATACAGAATAGTAAAAATGTTGCGTCTGCTACCGCCGCCGCCAACACCGTGAACGACCGCAGCAGTGCAAGTACTGGTACTGAGCTGGATACACAGGCATAGTTTGCCTTTTTCCAGAGGATCTACTGTAAGAAAGGATATTGGGACTGAGAAGGAAGCGTACGTGTGGTTATGTGTGAGTAATAATAATAATAAACGGTTTATTAAAGAATGGCAGCCTCATGAGCTGAAAATACACATTTTACAATTTAGTGGATGAACATGAGATGTACAGATATGAGGATGGTAAGCTCAGTTTACAAACAAAATAAATAAATACAATAATGATGCATGTGCAGAATACAAATTATCATAAAATAACCATGAGAGTAAGTGATATACAGTACATATACACATTTATTTACTTACTCATATACAGAACATACGTATATACACGTACGTGCGCACATACATATACATACATATATAGGAACATAAGAACATGCAGTAAGTGTGCACATGTCTGTATACATAAACGCTCACGTATGCACACAAACATACATACATACAGAAACTGTTTTGGTATGGTCAGGGTAAAGAGGGTGCAGCAATTCAAGTCCGTATATGGTCCGTATGGTCAGGTACAGCCTACTACAATGGGAGGTTAATCCTCGGTAGTGTAGGTGTGTGTGTGTGTGTGACAGAAGGCGAAATATGGAAGAGCTGGGCGTTCTATTGTTAAGGGTGGAAATACATGGATGAAGATACGCGAACACTTAATAATAGATAATGCTTATGCATAGATTTATAATCAGAAGTTGCGCTAGTGAGCAATATGTTCTCGCTCATATGTACGTATATTTACATACATATGTGCATATGACCATATAAATACACGTACAGTACATATATATATTATATACCTTATATTCTCAACCGGGCTCGAACCATTGACAGCACATACACACAGACATACATATACATAAATATATGCACATTACATGCATATATGCTCTTCTCTTATCCTACCTGATACTCTCAGCCGGGCTCGAACCACAAACAGTATACACTATAGACACATATATATACATAAATAACGCATACATACATACACATATACGCACACATACATACACATATACTGCACATACATAGATACATATATACACATATACATAAACAAACTCAAGCAAATACATACATAATTATATTCTAATACACACACGCACACACACTTATGCATATATTATTAAAGGTGGGCGCGTATATATGGTGTGACAGGCCGTTATTACACATTATTAATAATATTAACTGGTTGGGATAGGACTATTTTTATATCTGTCAGTTCTTGCTCTTATTGGTTGGAGTGTGTTGAAATGACGAGCTGCACGTGTAGGTCTAGGGGCGTCTGGTGGAAGTAAGTTTCTGTGTCGTGGGTGAACAAGCAGCTTAGATGCAAACTGTTTGAGTGTGTTGTAGTGGTGGGTTGAAAGTGCAGGTATGCTAAGGGTGGTGAGAGCTTCCTCGTACCCTGGATATGTGCCACCCAGGATGATCCTGCATGCCCTCCTCTGAACTCTCTCCAGTTGACGTTGTTGTGTTAGGGTTAGAGAGGAGGACCAGGCGGGAGAGGCGTAGGTGAGCTTAGGGAGTATGAAGGTGTTATATATACTCTTCAGCTCATTCTCCGGCGCCCCCAGGGATCTCAACCGCCTTAGCATAAACAACTTGTAAGTGGCGGTCCTGACTGTGGTAGTTACATGTTTCTTCCAGTTCAGTTTGTTGTCCACAGTGATTCCGAGGAGTTTGGTGGACTCAACAAGCTGAAGGGGATGAGGACCAATTGTGACAGTGGGTGGAGGAAGGTCGGTAACGGAAGTGTTGATGTGCATGACCACTGTCTTGTCATGATTGATAGTCACATGATTGTCTGTGGTCCAGGCTTGAAGACGGTCGAGGATGTTTTGTAGGGGGTCATAGTTAGGGGAGGTGTTATCGACAGTAATGCCGACTGTCGAGTCGTCCACGTACTTCCAGTGGAATGGGGTGTCCTTTAGGGCATCATTAATCAAGATGAGGAACAATAGAGGCCCCATCTTTGTGCCCTGTGGGACTCCACATGTGATGTCTAGGAAGGTGGAGATGAAGCCTTGGTATCGCACTGCTTGTCGTCTGTCACTAAGGAAGTCGGTCAACCACGCAACCAGGGTAGGATGTAGCCCCAACTTTATGGCTTTGTTGATGATGATGGTGTGGTCAACAAGGTCAAATGTTTTCCTGAAGTCAATAAAGGCAAGGGCGAGGGAAGTCTTTCTCTTCTCAAGATTTGTGTAAATATAATCTAGGAAGCTAATAAGACAGTGAGTGGTGGAGGAGGTTTTTACGTTGCCAAACTGTTGGGGATCTATCAAGTGACGGATTTGTGAGTAAGCCCAGGTGAATACAAAGTCCTCACAGATTAGACTAGGGATGGGCGTAATGGCAATTGGTCTGAGTTCATTAAGAGAATGTGGGGAGGGGGTTTTGGGGATTGGAGTGACGTATGAAGTTTTCCAGTCTGCAGGGCATTTACTTTGCCTTAAGGAGGCATTAATTATCGAGCAAAGGGGGGTGGCAAATTCCACCGAAAATTCTTTGTATATTTTCATGGGTAGGTCTACTGGGGTTGTTGATCTTTTTTATTTGAAACTGGAAAGCTTTTTGGCCACTTCAAATTCTTGAACAGTTACTGGGGGGGGAAGGGGATGGGAGGAAGTCAGGGAGGTTGGTGCGGTCTAGTTTGGGGAGGGTTTGGCAGATGGTAGAGAAGGGGGTCTGTTGATGTTGAGTGCGTATGTGTGTGTGTGTGTGCTTCCGTCTCAGTCCCAATATCCTTAAGTGTCCGTGCGCTGAGACTTGACCCATTTATTGTGTAACAACTGCCTTCCTACATCCTTCAACAACTTAAAAATGCCTAGGAAGAATAAACTGGTGAAGGCACTACTGCGATCGGGAAATCTATGGGTATATCCGGAGACGGGGACGGGGCCAGTGACAGTGACGGGGCCGGGAAGCCTAGGCCTCCGAGGGGTGTGCGCGCGGAGTAGGGAGGGTGGGTGGCGCGGAATACAAAACACATAATTTTTACACCACTCTTCAACTGTGATTCGTGTTTTAGGGATTTTGAGTACCTGTTTTACCCCTCGGCGCGGAATAGGGTAAACGCGGACTGAGGATATGTGTATTAGGGGGACTGACTGTAGTAGCTGGTCTAGGATAGCGCGTTCCATAATCTTAGAGAGGAATGACAAATTAGAGACTGGGCGGTAGCTTGACAAGTCCTGCACGTCAAGACCTGATTTTTTAATGAGCGCATGTACAATAGCTGATTTCTCAGTCTAAGGAAATGTACCTTCAGAGAACGATTTATTAATGATTCTATAAACAAGGTCGGCTGCGTGTTCGTAAACGTCCTGCAACCTTGATACATCGAGAGGATCAAGATTGCAAAAGGTCTTTTTAGAGTTCCTAATATAGCAAAGAACATCACTGACCTCAACTGGTTGGAAGGTGGAAATAGTCAAATAACATGAATGAATTTGAACCGCGAGACTTAATGGCTCACTTCAGGAAGAAGTTTGACTTAATGAATTCTGACCTTGTCACTTATGAACTCGAAGGATTTCAGTGCAACGTTCGCCAACCTCCGGCTTCTCTGATCCATCTCAACCGGGTTCGTGATCCGAGTTCACCTCCACTGGCTACAGTATTCGAAAATCCAACAAGACTACATCTACAGTATCGGCTCTGGGCTCACAGCCTACCACTGTCTCCCACGATGACACCGATGTTGGCTCATCCACTGTAGGGATTATGCACGTTAGCAAGTGTGGTTGCTCCGCCTGTTTTAAGGCACATATCACACCCTCTTTGACGTCCTCTGACCACAGATCCATTACCACCCGAGTCAACACTTTTCTTGCCACCCGCGTCGCCCCAACTGACGCTACATCCCATGGATCCGAGTGCTTGTGTGTCTTCCATCTTTGCAGCATTCGTCTTCAGCCTGATACGCTACTCACTATATTACAGTCACAATTCTCTGACATTCAGTCACAACTTCCATCGGCCGCTCCTATCCCCAACTCTTCAGCGACTCCTTCCCCGCATGATCCCCCTCCACCTCCTTCTATTTCCCCCCCTCAACCTCCTACTACTCCCCCCCTCCACCTCCTTCTACCGCCCCCTCCACCTCCTTCTACCGCCCCCTCCACCTCCTTCTACTCTCCCCCCCCCCTTCTTCCCCTGTTCGAGACCGTCACCCGCCCCTCTCTTCCGAAGCTCTACCATCGGTTACCTCCGTACAGAGGGCTCAGAACCATGGCAATCTGAAAGTGATAACTCCTGATAATGCCTGATTATATAATCTACTGGAATCTTAACGGATATCAATCTCGCATTCGCATGGGTGAACTGCAGCGTTTATTAAAACTGCATTCTCCATTGTGTCTGTGTTTACAACATATTGGTACAAAAATCACGTCCCTTAGAGGTTATCAGGTGGCAGCTGTATCTCCGGCTGTTGCTAATCATTATCGGACTGCCATCCTTGTATGTAATGATCTTGCTTAAGTTACTGTCCCATTGTCTCCAGCACCTTTTCAGTCTATTGCAGTTAAAATTTCCGTGCCTCGTCTACCAAACTTAATTGTTTGTTCAGCTTATAATCAACCCTCTTGCAATTACCCCATAGCAGATCTGCAGTTACTCCTGGATCAAATGGCACATCCCTATCTAATTCTTGGTGATTTCAATGCACATTCACCTCTCTGGGGATGTTCCTCTACTGATAGTCCCGGCCGCTGTATTGAAAGCATTCTTGAACAATCCCCTCTCTGTTGTCTAAATCTTGGCACTCCTACATATTATTCATCCTCCCATAATACTTCATCTGCTATTGATTTATCTCTTGCCTCTGCAGCTGCAGCCCCTTGTTTTGAATGGACACTGTCGGAGGATCGGTTCTCCAGTGATCACCATCCAGTCTTGTTGCGACTACTTGGCCCAGCACATAGTACACAAATACCACACTATAACTTGTCTAAAGCCGATTGGATTTCATTTCAAGCTTCCACTGCCTCGATAGACGTTTTCTCCTCCCACACCACACCTGCAGAGAACTATCAATATTTTCTATCCATTTTACATTCTATTGCTGATGAACATATTCCACTCACCAAGCCTGTTATTCGTCCACACCAGGTGCCTTGGTGGTCACCACAGATTGCTTTATAAGTAAAGTTTAAGCACCAGTTAGAGCGTCGTCTCCACGCAACCTCTGCTCGTATATGTACGTTGCAGGGTACTTTCACTAATTCTTCCTCTTCATGTTATGTTCATATTATCACTCTTGCGGTATTTCAGTCTTTTTTGAAGACATTTTATAATAAAGTAAGTGCCTACACCAAACGTGCAATAACTCTAAGCAAGCAACTTTCTTGGAGAAGGTATATATCTGGTTTCACGTCTCGAACATCTATCAGTACTCTCTGGTCTAAATTCCGAGGCATTACTGGGGTGCGCTCCCGTTCTCCCGTTTCCCCCTTGCAAGATCCTGCTACTGGAGACCTCGTTCAAGATCCACCTGCCATTGCTAATATCCTTGCTGACCCACTTCGCTAGAGTCAGCTCAGATTCCTCCCTACCAACTTCTTTTGTCAATCTTAAACGAACTGCTGCATCGCGTCCCCTACACTTTGATGGAGGGGGAAACTGTCATTACAATGTACATTTTACCCTTTCAGAATTGGAACATGCACTAACTAATTTCTCTGACTCCACCCCTGGACCAGACGGTATATCTTACGCCCTCATTCGTGATTTACATCCGAAGGCCTTTCTCTTTCTCCTCCAATTATATAATCAATTTTGGACTAAATGATTCCTTTTCCCATGATTGGCAACATGCCTATACTGTACCTGTTCCTTAGCCCGGCAAGGATGCTAGTCTCCCCACCAATTACAGGCCTATAGTTCTCACCTGCCTGTGTAAACTAATGGAAAAGATGGTGAATCCTCGATTACTACACTATGCGACTGAACACGACCTACTGTCCCCTTTTCAGAATGGTTCTCGCCCTGCGCATTCTACGCAACACTCTCTTGCGAGACTCGAGCATCAAATAAAGAGGGGATTTTCCCAGCGGCTACCAACTGTAGCGGTCTTTTTTTATATAGCTAAGGCATATGATACCACTTGGAGATATAGAATTTTGAAACTTCTACATGCCTCTGGTATGCGTGGTCCTTTACCGCGCTTCCTGGCACAGTTCTTGGCGAATCGCACTTTCCAAGTCAAGCTCAACGGGACTCTATCTACCACATGTCCACTTTCCATTGGTATCCCCCAAGGGAGCGTCCTTAGCAGCACTCTCTTTATCGTTGCCATCAACCTAGTTACCAGTTGCTTGCCGTCGGGGGTGTCCTATAGCCTTTTCGTTGATAATTTTGCAATCTTTTACACATCTTCCAGTCTCGTACACATTCAACGCCGGTTAGGGGCGGCGCTCGCGAGTATTCATCGTTGGGCCCTATCTACTGGATTTTAATTTTCCGCTGAAAAGACCAAGGCACTGGCCTTTTTCCATGATGCGAGGGTGCTACACGGCCAGTCAATCAACTTGCGGATGGGCGCGGTGGATATTCACTTCCGCCCTACTGTCAGGTTTCTTGGACTGATGTTTGATACTCATCTCAACTGGAAGGCGCACATCTGCTTTGAAGGCTCGATGCCTGGGATGCTTTAATGTATCAAGGCGGTTGCCAGAGTCCACTGGGGGGGTGACCGGACAACATTACTTAAATTATATAATGCTACAATTTTATCTGTTCTTGATTATGGATGTACTATTTACGGGACTGCCTCCCCCGTTACCCTTGCCACCCTTAACCCGGTCCATCACTTAGGGGTACGCATTAGTTCAGGTGCGTTTCGGTCTTCACGCATATGCAACCTTCTCGCGGAGGCTGGCACATTGCCCCTTCCGATGCATCGACAGTTGGTAACAATGCGAATGGCGATCTGTTGTAGGGCTGTCCCTTCCCTGCAAAATCTTTTTAGGGATGTCTTTGGACACGTCATCGGCTAGGCATGTTACTTTTCCGGATGTCTCCAGTCAACTCCTATCTACTTATGGAATACCTTACCTTTCACCACCCCCACCCCTTGACTTTACTCCGTGGTGCCTATGGCGTCCTGATGTTTGTTTCCTACTCGCCGACCTCCCTTCCTCAATGCCGCCCTACGCTCGGCGCTCTGCGGCCCTCAACCACCTATTTGGCCATACTCCTGCTACTTTTATTTATACGGATGGGTCCAAGGATGCCTCCTCTGTGGGCTATGCCGTTGTTTCTGAGTATGGAACTCGTCAGTGTACTCTCCATCCGCACTCTTCCATCTTTATGGCAGAAATCCTTGCAATCAAGAGTGCCCTAAACTTGGCAACCACACTACCTGTTAATGTCCCTAGTATTGTCATATGCAGTGACTCTCAAAGCACACTACTAGCACTTAATTATTTTGCACCCAGGGAACATCTGACTTGTAGTATTCTCCGGGATATCCATGATCTTCTTCAATCAGGACGTCGCATTGGCGTAGGGATGCAGCGACCCCACGGCTCGCCACTGTGGTGGTGCAATCAGCTTCTGGAGCAGTGGACCACTGGTTCCTATCTTCAGAAAATTCCTGTGCTTGGTATGCTTCCAGCCTGGGCCCCACTGGGGTAAATAAAATAGAAAAACAGTGGTGGAACTGCCATCTGGGTGAGGGACTGCTCTGGGTCTGCTCCTTCAGTGTTAAGGGCCATATAGGTTATTCCACGTAGTGGAAATAGCACTGTGGAGTCGGTCAGTGGAGGCATGTCTGGTAGCCTGGAGGCAGTTTCTGCCATGGCCATCCCATTTGGGGTGCTTCCTTAGGAAGCGAGGCGTCTGATTGATGATGATGATTACTTTCTGCTGGATCCCCGCTCATGTGGGGATCCCTGGGAATGAGAGAGCAGATTCTTTGGTGAAACAGGCGTGTCAAGGCTCGCCGACACCTTGCCTCGAGCGCCCCACAGACATTTTCCCCATTCTCCATGAACGGGTATGGGCGGCTTGGCAGAGGAAGTGGTCAGCTATTGACGCTAGTAATCGTCTTCGCTCTCTTCAGACTATGGTTAATCGTTGGCCATCCTCACTTGACTCATGTCGCAGGAATAAAGTTGTCTTAACGCGCTTACGCATCGGGCACACACGTTATATACATGGTCATCTTATGACTTCACCTCCGGACCCTCCACCATATTGCCGATGTTGCCAAACCCGCATCACGGTTCGTCACATTCTCTGTGAGTGCCCATTGTATGAGCGGGAACGCCGACTTCATTTACGTACTGATTCTATCCACACTTTCTTAGCTATTTCACCTTCGTTTACCTTCTCCCCTATCCGCCAGTACCTGACTGCAATTAATTTATTTCATGAAATCTAATTGAAATTTTTCATATACAGTACCACCTTTATTTACGTAACAATTCTATCCAATATCTTCTAGCTATTTCGTCAGCGTTTACCTTCTTCCCTATTCACCAGTTCTTAAAGGCGTTTGATTTATTTCGTGAAATCTGACTGTTGTCCTTCTACTTCTACTCCTACTCCTTTCCGTCATATTTCCCTTCACCAGCCTTATGAGGGCTCCGGCTCAGTAGGCTGACAAATTACATCTTTCTCTCTCTCTCTCTCTCCGCATGGCGGGACGTTACAAATACCAGTCTAACTTTTGTTCGGGTTAAGCAGTAAATAATATAACCAAAATACACAATAAAATACTGTTGCCTGAATTATTAGAGTTTATTATAGGATAGGTATCAATCATAAAAGCGCACTTAGGAGTCTTGGCACATAGACACAATAGGTCACAAAAGAACTTCTAGAACGGAGTTAGCACGAGTTGAGATATAACGCAGTTAATCAATCACAAGTCCCTTTATCATGGGGGACACAGGAAAAGGAAGATGTCACTGAGGTTGAATTTACATGTAAGGTTGGTGGGTGTGTGGGGCTGTATAGGTAAGACATAGATAGTCTCACAAGGAGTCCATGTACAAAATATTTTACCTTACAACAAAAGACAAATGTGGTTTGTGTCCTCAGCTATGGAGGCCTATTGAATGATAAGGGAGATCTGGTATACAGCTTTCAACTAGCTAAGTCATCGTTCTTGAGTCTTGATCCAACATCTATTTGTCTTCTTTAGCTCGTCCTTGTAGTGGCTCAACGGCAGGGTCGGTAGTGTTCCTCCGACAGCATCCTTGAAGTGGCTTGACGTAAGGGTCGGTAGTGGTCCTCCCGCAACGTCCTCCAGCAGGTCTCGACACACTGGACTCCTTGCTATCCAGGGAATAGGTCAGGAGTTCTGGCAACCTAGCAATTTTCTTGCTCGAGTCTAGGATGTTGCACTGACCAATGTTCTGGCAACAAACTTCTACCTAAGGCTGGAAACTAACCAACTGCGCGGACCAGTGTTCTAGCAGTGGGTTATTACCCAGGTCTGAGAGCTAATAGACTGCACGGACCAGTGTGCTGGTAGTAAGCTAGTGCTCAGCGCTGAGAATCAAGTACAGACTGCACGGACCAGTGTGCTGGCAGTAGTTTCTGTAAAGTAGGCTACCTAAGTTGTGCAGACCAATGTGCTGGCAACTGTCGTCACTCCCAGATTCTGTAATGCCTGTAATGCCTTCTGTAGGCATGCCTTCATCATCGTTGTCAGGGGTGAGGCATTTGGAGGCAAGAAGGGCATGGTGGGTAGAGTTTCTAATTGATGAGCGTGAGGTCGACCCCCGCCGCACAGCCCGGGTGGTTGCGCTGAGAACGAGAAGTGTCTGGGATCCCACTTTCAAATTGCGGGCACCCTGAGTGAGGCTAGGCGAGGCTCGCTTCTTCGTTCTGGGCTGCGGCGCGTCTTCTCTGTCTGGTAATGTATGGTCTCTCTTCCGGTCTAGTTGTATGTTATGTTCTTATTTATTCTGGGTGCTGGATCGTCTCCCAAGTTGTGGTTGTTCTTCTTTTCCCGGGATTCTGTCGTCTCTTCCCGTTCTTGCTTGTTTTCTCTTTTCCTTTATCTTTTCTTTCCCTCTTTCTTGTTGTCGTCTACCCGTTCTTTGCTTGTTTCCCATTTTCCGTTCCTTCTTCTTTCCTTCTTTCTTGCTGTTACTTGTATCCCTTTTTACACTATGCTTCTGTTTGTCTTCTTCCCTTTTCTCGATCTCTCGTATTTCAGTTCACAACCATTACCACTCCAGCATTACAGTAATATGGAACATGTACTTCATACATTACACATAACAAGCTGGCCTACTTGCCTAAGTTTTAGTACGGGAATATCATTATCGAGCATTATTTTTTTTTTATATTTATCCCGCAGATTAAGAAAAAGGCCACTCTAGACCCCTATCAAGTTTAACCCCTCTTTGGCGGCACCCGGCTATAGTCGGACAAGAGAACCCCAACCTAAAGAGCGGGGCCCGGCTATAGTAGCATGCAATTTTGAGCACGTAATGTGCTCTGAGAGAGAGCCGAGCGGTGGGAGGAGCATAGGTCGGCTCATGACCGCTCGGCACGGGTCCCGTGCGACTACTGACATCTACTCCACACACACTCATACTCACTGCCTCGATACACAGGGAATTATGTAAGGAAATTACCGTATTTTAGGGATTTTGCACTCGTCTTGCACGATCGTTGCAAGAGAACGCGTGGTCGTAGAAGGATGGTTCTGGTGTCATTGGAAAGCTCAATTAACGCCCTTTCAGGGATACATAATTGTATTACGCTCTGCCTCTTGTTTATGCATGAAAAAGAGCACGGAAATAAGCTCGTTTAGGGTAAAACCCCCCGCTTGGCAGGTAGTAGAAGTTACCGCCTAGGCCGCTCGTAAGGTGCTAAAAAAAGCTTCTCCAGGGCATCATTTTGAGGTAATAGTACTGTACAATAGCAGCGAAGTGAACCTTGGAGATTATTTTCCCTAGATTTGTTCACTTGAAAACTTGATAATACTGTAGGTATAGTAAGTTCTATACAGACCATTATGAACCACATCAAGGATAAGCTTATTTACAGGTATTCCTGTGACAAGAAAGTAACCCAAATTATGCAGGACCACTAGCCTGGGGCTGGATTCATCAACCCATATACTACCAAGTTCATTGGTTAAGTCTATCTTTTAATTTAACTTTTTAATTTCTAAACTTATCCACACTTCACTATTTCTACCCATCTATTGCCAGACGACTCAATCCTCGATGGGGTGGCTTTCACGTTCCTGTCATCCGTCAGCCAACGCCCCTCCTCCCACCCCACACCATTTACACTCGTATACCTCTTACCTCCGTCCTTCCATCTCAGTCTCGGTTTACTTCTCTCTCTTTGCCCTTCCACCTCACTCTCATACACTATCTTAATAATTTCCTCACTCTCCATACACTCCACATGATTGAACCACCTCAATGTGTTCCTCTTCACACTTTCCAGCACATCCACATCCGAAATTGAGGAATTTGTATGCCTAGTATGTAAAGGTGAGCTTGTGTTCAATGACTGTCTCGAGAGTGTTAAATTTGGCAATGAGGCACTGGAGATGGTAGACAAGTATTGCTACTTGGTTGATACCATCTCTGCCGGTGGTGGGGCTGAGGCCGCCACTATCGCCATAATAAGATGTGGCTGGGGAGAGTTTAGAGAACTTTGGCCACTACTCACCATGAGAAGGCTCCCTCTCCCCTGGAAGGGAAAGGTGTACACTTCATGTGTTAGAAGCGCAATGACATATGCTTCAGAAACGTGGCCTGTCAAAGCGGATATCAACAGAATAGAACGCAATGAGATGAGAATGGTGAGATGGATGTATGGGGCCAAACTGCAAGATAGGATACCAAGTGAAGAGCTAAGGAGAAGATTAAGTATCAAGAGTGTCAGTGATGAGATGCATACTAGCAGGCTTGCATGGTTTGGACATGTGGAGAGGATGGATGAACTAAGCTGGGTGAAAAGATGCTAGTCCTTGAAAGTGGAGGGAGCTGCACCAATGGGCGGACCAAGAAAGACGTGGGCTTGGACCTTGCTGTCTGATCTTAAATCAAAGAACCTGACAAGTGAGGCAGCTCTTAAAGCTTTTCACGCTCGTGTGGACGCAGGGGTTGCCGATTAGCAATCATAAATAGAGTTCTCTTAATCTTATAATTACCTCTCCAAAATTAGGTTTCTGCCCACAGCTAATTCAAAGACAACTGCAGAGGTTGAAGTAACTAAACTAAAGGTTTCTAAACACCCTGAAGTTCACAAAGGCTTTAAATTATCCCAGAATAGGCTCAAACCGCATCCTGTGTGTGAAAGGGTTAACAGGGTTGCCTGGAACGCCGCCATCAGGACGTGAGACCGGAACCGCACTTTGTGTGGAGCACTCGGTCTTTAAATTTGTGTATGTATGTACACCACATCGCTTTCGTACTTCCTCATTTGGCTATCTGTCACTCCATGTAACCCCACAAGCACTTCTCAAGTCACTAATTTTGACCCCTCTCACTCTTGATTGATGTCTGTCCAACAACATTTTTGCTTCACTCATGTCAGTGACAAGATTACCACATTATCATCCAGTGACTTCTTTGCTTCCATGTTCACCTCCCTTTTCCTAGTCACTGCTTTCAGCGTTCCTACAACCCTCCTCCCCTGCTGTACCCTCTCTTGTACTTCATCCTCTATACTCATTACACTCCCAAAAAACTTAAATAAGCTGAGTTTCCATTACCTGGCCATTCAACATTACTTCACACAACTCTATTATAGCCTTCATTCAGATAACTATATGGTTTCTAAATACAGTAGGTAAGTTCTATTAATAAAATAGCTATATAATATATAGAAGATGAAGGCTAACACTCGATTGGTAATAGTGTTGTAGAGTGTAGGGTTGTAGGGTGTAGAGTGTAGGGTTGTAGTGTATTTACCTATTTGTAGTTTACAGGAATTGAGCAGCGCTCGTGTTGTCCTGTCTTAGTTACTTTATAATCAATCCATTTTACTTAGACAAGTATCGTAATGGATATTCCCAGTTCCCAGTATTTTGGACTAACATATCATAACTTATGTTGCCCTATTTCCATATTTACTTTTATCCAACCTAGATTTGAACATGTTAATGTTCCTCGCTCTCACCACCTCCTCCTCCAAGTTGTTCCAAGTCTCTATACTCCTATATGGGAAGCTGAATTTCTTTGTGTCCTTACGACATCTGCCCTTCCTCAGCTTAAACTCGTGCCCTCTTGTCCTTCCATTATCCCTCACGAATAGATCTTCCCTATCTACTCGTTCCAAACTTTTTACTCCCTTGAACATCGTTATTAAGTCGCCTCGTTCCCTTCTCTCTTTCAAGGTAGGCAGTTGTAGTGTCTTAAGTGCAGGGTTATAGGGGTGTAGGTAGGATTGCAGGGTGTAGGGTTGTTGGGTGTAGAGTTGTAGGAGATTCAAAGAGTTGTCTGAAAATATGGGATTCAAAGAACATAACCAGGTCAAAGTTGCAGCTGCGAAACGGCTAACAGGTTGGATTCTACGTACCGTACATTTAAAACTCGCGGTGAATTGCCTATGATAACATTCTTCAAATCCCTGGTGCTACCGCGGCTAGAATACTGTAACGTATTAACATCCCCATACAAAGCGGGTGAAATTAATGACTTGGAAAGTGTAAGGAACTCCACCTCACATATAAACTCAGTAAAACAGTTACACTATTGGGAGCGTTTGAAATCACTAAAGCTGTATTCGTTGGAACATAGAAGAGAACGATACTTGATAATATATACGTGGAAAATCGCAGAGGGTTTTGTAACAAATCTACATACCCCAATAGCAATGAAGTTCAGTGATAGGAGAGACTGGGAATGCGATATCCTCAAGATGAAAAATCGGGGTGCTATGGGCTCTCTGCGGGAGGGCTGGTTATTACATAGAGGAGCACGTCTCTTCAACATACTCCCGCGGCGAGTAAGAGACATGAGAGGCATCTCGTTAGACAGTTTCAAGAGAGCCCTCGATATCGAACTACAAAAAGTGCCAGATGAGCCCATCTTCGCAGGGGAGCGCTCCGCCCCTTCGAACAGTCTGCTGCACCAATTTTCAAACAACAACAACAAAGGGCGGTGTGCTCCTCGGTGCCACTAGCAAGAGTGGCGAACTCCACATAGGTGACATAGGTAGGTAGGATGTGGGGTTGTTGCATGTAGGGTTGTTGGGTATAGAGTTGTTAGGTGTAGGGTTGTTGGGTGTAGGGTTGTTGGGTGTAGAGCTGTTGGTTGTGGGGATGTAGGATTGTTGGGTGTAGGGTTGTTGGATGTAGGGTTGTTGGGTGTAGGGTTGTTGGGTGTAGGGTTTTTGGGTGTAGGGTTGTTAGGTGTAGGGTTGTTGGGTGTAGGGTTGTTGGGTGTAGAGTTGTTAGGTGTAGGGTTGTTGTGTGTAGGATTGTTGGGTGTAGGGTTGTTGGGTGTAGAGTTGTTGGGTGTAGGGTTGTTGAGTGTAGGGTTGTGGGGATGTAGGATTGTTGGGTGTATGATTGTTGGGTGTAGGGTTGTTGGATGTAGGGTTGGGTGTAGAGTTGTTAGGTGTAGGGTTGTTGGGTGTAGGATTGTTGGGTGTAGGGTTGTTGGGTGTAGAGTTGTTGGGTGTAGGGTTGTTGAGTGTAGGGTTGTTGGGTGTAGGGTTGTTGAGTGTAGAGTTGTTAGGTGTAGGGTTGTTGGATGTAGGGTTGTTGGATGTAGGGTTGTTAGGTGTAGGGTTGTTGGATGTAGGGTTGTTGGATGTAGGGTTGTTGGGTGTAGGGTTGTTAGGTGTAGGGTTGTTAGGTGTAGGGTTGTTGGATGTAGGGTTGTTGGATGTAGGGTTGTTAGGTGTAGGGTTGTTGGATGTAGGGTTGTTGGGTGTAGGGTTTTTGGGTGTAGGGTTGTTAGGTGTAGGGTTGTTGTAGGGTTGTTAGGTGTTGGATGTAGGGTTGTTGGGTGTAGGGTTGTTAGGTGTAGGGTTGGGTGTAGGGTTGTTGGGTGTAGGGTTGTTGTTTGTAGGGTTGTTGGGTGTAGGATTGTAGTGTGTAGGGTTGTTGAGTGTTGGGATGTAGGGTTGTTGGGTGTAGAGCTGTTGGATGTAGGGTTGTTGGGTGTAAGGTTGTTGGGTGTAGAGTTGTTGGATGTAGGGTTGTTGGATGTAGGGTTGTAGTGTGTAGAGGTTTTGGGTGTAGGGTATAGTGTTGTGCGTAGGGTTGTTGGGTGTAGGGTTGTTGGATTTAGGGTTGTTGTATGTAGGGTTGTTGGGTGTAGGGTTGTTGGGTGTAGGGTTATTGTGTGTAGAGTTGTTCGGTGTACGGTTGTTGGGTGTAGGGTTTTTGGGTGTAGGGTTGTTGTAGGGTTGTTAGGTGTAGGGTTGTTGGATGTAGGGTTTTTGGGTGTAGGGTTGTTAGGTGTAGGGTTGTTGGGTGTAGGGTAGTGGTTTGTTGGATGTAGGGTTGTTGGGTGTAGGGTTGTTGGTTGTAGGGTTGTTGGGTGTAGGGTTGTTGGGTGTAGGGTTGTTGGTTGTTAGGTGTAGGATTGTTGGATGTAAGGGTGTTGGATGTAGGGTTGTTGGATGTAAGGGTGTTGGATGTAGGGGTGGTGGGTGTAGGGTTGTGTTGTTGTTGTTGTTGTTGTTGTTCCCCAAGCTGCCTGGCCGAACAGCCCCAAGGCCCCGAGCAAGGCCAAGGCCACAAACGAGCGCCCCCACAGAGCCCTCCCTGCCGACCACAATAAAGCCTGGGTGACCGAAGCCACTCCATGGCGGGGAGCTGAGAGGGTGCGTAAACGCCCGGGAAACCAAAGCCCCACCCAGGGCCCCGTGCCCCTCAGCAACTATGAAGAGAAAGTTGAGGGGCAAAGGAATAATGTGACGCTTTAGCTTCCAATCTTGGTAGATTGGGAGGTCAATCCACGGAAGAGACGCCGTCACTTGAGATCTAGAAAACACATAAGTAAAAGGAACAGTCAGAGCAAGCTATGGGTATGGCAGAGATCGCTCAGGTCTCACTCTGATAGACCAGCCCATCGCCATGGTGTAGGGTTGTTGGATGTAGGGGTGTTGGGTGTAGGGTTGTTGGATGTAAGGGTTGTTGGATGTAGGGTTGTTGGGTGTAGGGTTGTTGGATGTAAGGGTGTTGGATGTAGGGGTGTTGGGTGTAGGGTTGTTGGATGTAGGGGTGTTGGATGTAGGGTTGTTGGATGTAGGGGTGTTGGATGTAGGGTTGTTGGGTGTAGGGGTGTTGGATGTAGGGGTGTTGGATGTAGGGTTGTTGGGTGTAGGGTTGTTGGATGTAGGGTTGTTGGATGTAGGGTTGTTGGGTGTAGGGTTGTTGGATGTAAGGGTTGTTGGAACCCCCCTGATACTACTCTCCTTGACGCGGTTGGGGGGCTTCGGGGCCGGCGACTGGAGCTTGATGGGGGATGGTTGTGGTACTTACCCTTCCTATCTCCCCTCGAGCTTTCGTCCTCAGCTTGACTAATTTTGAGTAGTTTTTCATTCCTCATTCTATGATTTTCCCCTTCTATTCTTATTCTGTCCCATTTGGCTGTCCTCGGGCAGCCTATATCTCATGTCTCCCTGGCCTGGCTAGGTAGCAGACTCCTGGCCTCTTTGATCCTCAGGGTATTAGAGTGTTGAGCCTATAATTGGGCTTTGTAATTGGGGTTGTGTGGGACTGGGATCTGCCTTGCTTAGGCCAATCGGCTTTCTGCAGACTCCCATTTTCTTATGTTCTTATGTTCTTATGTCTCTTATGTCTCTTCGGTTGCTGATGTGGCCGGACTGAGTTGATTCCCTTCGGTAATGCATTTTTTGCTTCTCGATGTGATTTTTTCTACCTTCGACCTGATCTTTGATTCTTCGCCCTGATCACTTCTTGGTTGGTGTTGCGGTGTAATAGTTCTTGCCTCATCCTTCGGCCCTGCCCTATGAGAGCTCTGATGTGGAGCTCATTTGGTCCGGCTGAACTGGTGAAATGGCGAGAAATGTCTGCGTGTCTTCACCTTCCTCGATTTGTTCCCCTACTGCCCTTCCCAATCTATCTTGACTCGTTTAGTGATATATCATGATCGAATCCTTCGGGCCAGCCCTATGAGAGTTCTTTTGTAGAGCTCAGTGGTCTGGTTAAACTAATATTAAAAAAAAAAAAAAAAAAGGGTTGTTGGATGTAGGGTTGTTGGGTGTAGAGTTGTTGAGTGTAAGGTTGTTGGGTGTAGGGTTGTTGGGTGTAGGGTTGTTGGGTGTAGGGTTGTTGGATGTAGGGTTGTTGGGTGTAGGGTTGTTGGATGTAGGGTTGTTGGATGTAAGGGTGTTGGATGTAGGGTTGTTGGGTGTAGGGTTGTTGGGTGTAGAGTTGTTGGATGTTGGGTGTTGGTTGTTGGGTGTAGGGTTGTTGGGTATAGGGTTGTTGTGTAGGGTTGTTGGGTGTAGGGGTGTTGGGTGTAGGGTTGTTGGGTGTAGAATTGTTGGATGTAGGGTTGTCGGGTGTAGGGTTGTTGGGTGTAGGGGTTTTGGATGTTAGGTGTAGGGTTGTTGGGTGTAGGGTTGTTAGATGTAGGGTGGTTGTTGGTGTAGGGTTGTTGGGTGTAGGGTTGTTGGATGTAGGGTTGTTGGGTGTAGGGTTGGTCTGATACACAATCTGTAGCTTAACCCCGAACCAAGGCTATAATTATTAACTGTTGAGTCAGGGGAATTTATAGATGCTTCTTGGGAACAGCCCCAAGCCAATTCCCTTGATCGGCCTAATACACAATCAAGTGCCGAGCTCCAAACAATGGCACAAGAGGTCTTCTTGGTTGTCGTTCGCCTGCGGTGGTCTCTTTTCTGGTGACGATGTCTCCATTTGGGTTGGTCATTGGAAGAAGGGTCTGATGGTGTTGGCCTGTTGTGAGGGGCATGATGTGGGTAAAAAGGGCCTGCACGTTTGTGGGAGGGCTTTATGTCTTGGGTGTGGTTATGGCCGGTATCCTGGCTGTGAGTCGTGAATTAATATTCTCCTCTTTTTGTTGTTTCTGCTGCTGCATAATAGTATGCAACTGCATTAAGTGCCTAGAATGTATGGTAGGCATAGAAATGTCAGCACACAGTATAATATTGGTGTTTGGAAAGTTGCTCAGTGGTAGCTATAGCCAGAGTATCGCCATTTTAAGGTCCTGCTGCAGCAACTACATGTGTCAAAATCTTGGTAGGTATTCCTACCTCAATGGACTAAAATCGTCTACTCAAAGTAGTACTAATAGCCAGAATAAAAGGCGAAACACGTCCTTGCATTTTGAAAGGGTTGAGGGTACTATATGTAGATGGTTCAATCAGGTTAGCCTATATTGATAGACATTATGCCCTTGACTATGTGATATACCATTCTATTCTTATATCAAATGTGTTTATCACTACCAATATTCCTTTAAAGGGTGAATTATTATGGACACTGATACTTACCTTTTTTTTACCCTTTTTACACCTTCTTTACACCCTTACTTATGTGTTTTACAGCGTGCTTTATTCCTAGTTGTTTGTTGCCTTTCTTTGTTCACACTGTACTTAATCAAGGGTATGAAAAAGGTATATAAAATATTTGTTATAGTGATTAACCTCTATCTTTATATCAGATGAGTTTACTATCAATATACCTATACAAAGATATATTATTATGGACCTTTATTTGCCCTTTTCATACCCATCATTATTTACAGTTTTCAACCAATATACTGTACCTTTATAAGGGTATATTATTATGGACACTGTATTTAGCCTTTTGATAGCCATAATTATTTACAGTATACGCTTTATCGCTGGGGTACGCTACTGTTAACGGCTGTGTCACACAAGCACTTTATTGGTGGATGTATCAGAGCCACACTATCCCAGTCAATAAGTAACTATAATCCAGTTTACTATACAGTATGATAATATTCTCTTTCATTCTGACTGCACAGTATTTTGCATCCTAATTGTGTACAGTCCAGTTGATATGTGAATAAAAACAAAACCAATCAGAATATTATATCTTCTAGCAGATTCAAAGCTCCAATTTATGTAGCCAATAACTTGCTCGCGTGATGCCGGCTTTTAAGGGAGCCCACCTCGCTTTTTTTTTCTCTTTCTCTCCCTCTCTTTGGCTTGTATCCATTCGGCCCCATTCAGCCAACTGTTTTAAGACGTTTACCCCCATCCAGGTGTCAATATTTTCCTAGCGAGCCAGCATATATATATTTTTTTATTTTGACTGCAATCTAAATTTGTACATTTTTCGATAGAAAAATTTCTCCGGCGAAGCCGGATTTCTCCATACAATGCTGGCTCGCTGTCGCTCGCCAGGAAGAAATCGACACCTGGATGGGGATAAACGTCTTAAAATAGTTGGCTGAATGGGACCGAATGGATACAAGCCAGGGAAAGAGATAAAAAAAAAAAAACGGTGACCACCCTTAACCCTCCTGCTTTCTCCACGGCTTTTAATGTTTATATATATATATACTGTATATATGGGATATCTTAGCATTGTTGTTGCATGTAAGCTTGTTGTTTGTTATTTGGTAGTTTGTTGTGTAGTATACTTTAAATCATGAATGTACATATGATATTTTATCTACATTTGGTGTCTATGCTGCAATACATCATATGCTGGTAAAAGGTAAAATCTATACACATACACATATATATATATATATATATATATACAGGTAAATAAGTGGCTCCTCCATCAATGACGTAATGCCTATATTCATATTTAGCGCCATTGCTAACAAAATAAGTCCAACCGAAATATAGGTCTGTGCGGCCGTGTTAACTTTGAGGCGCGTGGCACGGCTCACAGGACGAAATTTAAATTAAGGGTTCCATTATGGCCTAGAGGATCGATCAGAGTAGGCCTATATGTAACAAAAACAACAACAACAAGTCCAAGCGGACTATAGGTCCATGTGGCTGTGTTAACTCTGAGGCGCGTGATGCGACACACAAGATGAAATGTAAAATCAAGGGCTCTATTACAGCCCAGAGGATAGATTTGAGTGTGTGCATGTGGAAGATACAGTAATTAACTTTGGTTCAATAATAACCGCCAAATTTAGTGAAAATCGGTTCATAACTTTGAGAGCGTCTACGCTGGTGGAGGTATGCGCTCTATTGATCACCTTCAAAATTCAATCACTACTTTGAGATTGTGTGCGCGCTAGCAATGAGGTTTCGGGTTAAGTTTTTGTTTAATTGCCTCACTTAGTGAGGGGTTTGTCATTAACTCTCATGTATTGATGTATTGATTGATCATTTGTTGACAAGCGAGATGATCACTAAGAAGGGTTTGCTAGGTTAGCAATGGTGCCAAATATGAATATAGGCAGTACGTCATTGATTCCAGAGCCACTACTAAATATTAGGTTTTCATAATTCCCTTTGAGACTCAAACCTATAATATATATATAGAGGGTGTCCCAGGAGGAAAGGTCATAACTTTGGGAAATGATAAAACAAGGTATTCCAAGCATAAAATGTTATATAACAAAAAATCCAAATCTCAACCATTAAAACTATATTAATAGGTTTATGTAGTGTCCTCCCCCGCATCACTGTACAATGACTCTTCCATGTCAAATAGTTTCCAAGTGGTCCAAATTGAGCTAATATGTCACTAATCATTTTGTAACTTACACAATTGTAATATCTTTATAATAACATGGTAAAATAATTGCAGGTTTTGTAGGTCTGGTAGGCATTAGGACAGCTAGGCCACCCATATGGGGAAATACATAGGAAAATACCATTTTCAACATGCAATATCTCAATATTGGTTGAGATTTGGAATATGACTTATAGAACATTTTAGGCTTAGAATACCTTTTTTATAATTTCTCTAGGTTATGACCTATCCTCCTGGGACACCCTGTATATATATATATAAAACAAGTCATATATATATATATATATATATATATATATATATATATATATATATATATATATATATATATATGAATTGTTTTATATATATATAAGTGACTTGTTTGTGCCTTATTTTTGAAATTGTTAAACTTGGGAAGGCTGTTGAAGTATGATGTATGGCAGCATAGACACATGGTAACATAGCTGTAGTTGTTTGTGCATGTTGGTGTTGGTTGAGCATGTTGGGTGTTGGTGCATGGTTACAGGAGTTCTGGTATGATGGTGGTGCTGTTGGTGGTGGTGGTGGTTTTGCTGAAGCTGAGGATGGTAAGGGTAAGATGAACAACAGAACACGCTGTCCTTTACCACCAAGACCTACTGTTGGCACTAACTCTCCAGAGGCTACTGGTGCTGCTGGTGGTGCTGGTGTAGGTGTAGGTGCTGGTAGTATGAACCTTCCTAGGCCGGTCCAGGCGCAGCCTTTCAGCGAACCAACTCGCTTCGGAAGAATGGCTCATTCAAGGGTGCCACCAAAGTCTGGAGCCAGACCGCCTGCACTGGGAACTAAGCAGCATTCCTTTGATGGACTGAACCAAAGTGACTTGCCGGAACTACCACGTAGGCAACAAACAGGCTCTGGTATGATCTTGCACGGTATGTCGGCAATGGCATGTTCTGCATCAGACCTCAGTGAAAGTAATGCACCCGCACTACCTTTAAGACCCAGCCCCCTCACTGCTGGTTATAACTCTGGGGCAGTGGGACCTCCTTTACCCAGTAGAATTCCTACCACTTCGGGAAGTATTTCAGCAGGGGAACTGAATAAAACTGGCAGTTGCCTTTACAGCCCCCCAAGGTCTAGGTCTCCACCAGTTAGTGTTGCATCATCTATTGGGACTAATGGAAAGAGGCCGCTCGTCAAGATACACTCGATAGAAGCAATCTCAAATATCACACACAAAGAGAAACCAAGCCCACTGATATATCCCCAGAGTGCCAAACAAAAGAATCCTAAACCACCCAATGGTGATGCTGGTTGGACAATGGAACTATTACCTCTAGCTTATAACAATGTTACACCACCTCCCGTACCGCCTCTCCCACGTTGTCTAGTTGACAAGAATGTTCCACCATCAGTGCAGTCACTAGCTGATGACAGTGTTCCACCTCAAGTGCCTCCACTTCCACGTTCCCTCAAGGCCAGCTTCATCAATTTCATGTTTAATGTTCACGTGGATGAAGACAAGGAGTGGTCTGATGAGGAGATGGAAGAAACTCACACTACACAGATTACAAACAAAGACATGTGTACTCCAAAGTCACCTTCTGAAATTGATTATGGAAACCACAGCGGAGTCATGGCAGTTGGTGGCGAGAATTTGAAAGACAGCGGTGATCATGATAGTATTTGCAGTGGCCATTTTGCAAATAATCCATTGTATGAGACTCTGGCACTCACCGATGCTCCCCCAATCCCTCCACACAGATGGGATAGCATAGATTTACACGATGAGCCCACCAATCTCGTCCCTTCTCTTGACTCAGCCGGGACCTCTGAGCAGGGAGTCATACCCAAGAACATGCGTCCTAAACCTGCTACCCGCACCAGGCTTGTCACACCAAGTTCGAAAACTGAAAATGAACTGGAGGAAAATGCTCCAAATTCTGAGGACCAAATTGTGGATACCGATGGATTAAACAGCCTCAGTATTCCTAGCACCGATGGTGAATTTCAGAACACACATGATTCTACAGCTGAGGCTCTGGAGGACGACACATATGACCTGGAGTCCAACGAAGAAAACCTTCGCCACATAAATTGCCAAATCAAGGTAAGAGCGGATTTATTTAGGATATATAGGTTAATATAACTTCCACTATAGTCCATTCATTATAACCAGTCTTGAAACTGTGACTCCTACACTGTAAACAGGTGAACGTTTAATAATAGCAAAATCTGTACACATACACAGTGTTCTTCGTTTTATGTATTCAAATTAGAACACAAACGATTAAAACACTTTGTGTAGCATTTTTGTTACAATTATTTAAGTGTTCATTATTGCAGTGTAATCTCTTGTAACTCAGGAAGGGCTCGAATAAAAGGGCCTGTAATAGTCAAACCTACTTATTGGTTGACTCTTTCCAAGTAGTAGAAATACCATCAGTCCGTTTAGAGTAGTGAGAGGTTGGGGTCGAGATTTCTAGACTGGTCATAATAGCTCATATTCTTAAATAAGCCCCATCATTGCCGGTGGTAATGAGTATAGTTTTGCCGTATTCAATATGTTTCGTTAGTTGTTTTAATCACCATGAGAGCTAGTGGATCCTTATAACAGTAGGCCTAATCTCATTGCAATTACAATAACGAGCGAGTCGTACGGCCTGGCTAGGAATATGGCAAAACTATAATAATTACTACAAATAATGATGGTGTTTGTCTATGAATACAGACCAATAGACTATAGTATGTTGTTAAGACTGCATGGGCTGACTGGTGCTACTGGTGTGTGGGAGAGAATGAAGAAGATATGGTTCCACAACTGCCACACACACACACACCACACCACCACCTTCACCATAACAACGGGTAAGTTTGATGGTTTTTAATTTATTCATATACTGTATATATATATATATATATATATATATATATATATATATATATATATATATATATATATATATATATATATACTGTATATACTGTATATATATATATATATTTTTTGTTTTAAAGAGTATTATGTTTGTAATTATGGGGTTCCCAACCAGTAGACTATTTTAACCATTAGATCTCAACCAGTACCAAATCAATCAGTAGATCATCTCAACATTTAGACCATCTCAGCCAGTGCAAATTCAACCAGTCAGCTAAACCAGTGCCAATTCAAGAAGCAGTTTTCTAAAATATATCGTCACTGTATCCTACTTATCCAAATTAATATTGTACATAAACTCCGGATCACGACTGTATCTTTGTTACAGACCTCGATCTCACAAATGATTAATATAAACTGTGTATTTAAAGTAACTATAATGATCTGCCCATTATAGGTTTATTGGTGGTATAGGTAGCTCCAACGAACTTGACAATAATCTGGACCCCTTAACTTCTTATAACTCAAAGTGAATGAAAGCAATTGGGCTGAAATTACTATAAGTTGGGAAGAGGTCACCAGGTAATAGGTGTGGATATTTGAAAGCAATTGGGCTGAAATTCCTATAATTTGGGAAGAGGTCACCAGGTAATAGGTGTGGATATTTACAGCCAGTTTGTTCTAGGCCCTTTAAAGTTACGAAGAGGTTCAAGGATCGAGATTTTTGTCAAGCTCGTTGGCGCTACCTATATAAACCCTTTTTCTACTAGTTAGAAAGGTAAATCACTATCAATATATCCTTATACTGTATACCTTTTTTATACTGTACAGTAATTGTTTTGTGTATGTGTTGTGTATTGTCTGTGTTTGGTGGTGTAGTATACAGTATAGTCCTGTAGTTTGTGCACCTAAATTTGGTTTAACCCTTTCAGCATGATGACGATAATTATTCTGGTTACCATTAGGCTATTTTTTTAGCTTATGATCTACCTCTAGAACTCAAAGGGTAAATAGTACCCAATAAACCATCTGAGTAATATGGTCCTTCTCAAGCTGCATAAAATCGTGTAATGTTAGCTAGAATAAATAGCCAAAAAGTGTTGATCGTGGTGAAGAGGATAATGGCTGAGTTCACACGATGTTCACACGCTACAATGTTGTGTCTGATTGATTAAGGGGGGATGGTTCATTTTTCTGGACCCTCTTCTCCCTCGTGTTTAGCCTCTTTAGTTTTTAGATTTGTAGACGTTTTGTCTATTAGTTTGGCGATTTTAACACCTTTCTTCCCATTTCGTTGTTAATTTTAATATCCTAGACAAAGTAGAAAGGAAAGCCTTTCATATAATTAACTCCCGTCCACTCACCAACTCTCTGCAATCTCTCTCTCTTCGCCGCAATGTTGCATCTCTCTCGTTATTCTATCGCTACGACAATAATCAGTGTTCCTCAGAGCTTTCCCAGTGTATACCACCTCCTCTACGTAGGGTACGTAGTACCCGCCTTGCAACACAATCCCACCCCTACTCTGTGCAACTCTCCAACCCAAGAGTGAAACGCTATTCTCAGACTTTCTTCAATTCAACTGCTGAGCTCTGGAACTCTCTCCCAGAATCAGTCTTTCCCTCTTCCTATGACTCAAATTGCTTTAAACTCTGTGTGTCCAGGCATTTTAGCTCGAACGTCCCTTGATTTTGGCCCTGTCACTCTTTCAACTCTGGGGGAGGCACTCGCTGCAGGCAGTTATGCCTTTTGTCTCCCTCATTCACACAGGAAAAACAAAATACAGTAGTGGTGTATGTATTAGGTATTTTTATTTAATTTTTATTTATTCCAGAGATCAATATATCAGTAAACTCTCTTATTACCACCAACGTACTATTAATAATGATAATATTAATGATAAAAATTTATTCCAGACTAAAAAATACATCAGGATTACACTTGGATAAGTCAATTCTACATATACTTTGGTCCATAAACTATTCAATATAAATATAGCATAAAAACAAATTATTACTCTTGAGCAGTAGAAAAATACCATAGTTTCAATAATAGTTGTCTGAATTACATTATCATTACTGTACTACAAACTAGTTTTGTGTTCGGCTAAACACACAGTTTAATAAATGCTCCTTAAGGGGGGTCACAGGCTTTTTTTTTCTCCTTTTCTCTCTTTCTCTGGCTTGTATGTATTCGGCCCCATTCAGCCTGCTGTTACTTTTAAGATGTTTACTCCCATCCAGGTGTCGATTATTTCCTGGCGAGCGGTAGCGAGCCAGCATATTTTATTTAATGTTTTTGACAGCAGGCAAAATTTTTACATTTTTCGATAGAAAAATTTCTCCGGCAAAGCCGGATTTCTCCATACAATGCTGGTTCGCTATCGCTCACCAGGAAGAAATTGACACCTGGATGGGGATAAACGTCTTCCAACAGTAGGCTGAATTGGGCCGAATGGATACAAGCCAGGGAAAGAGAAAAGGAGAGAAAGATAAAAAAAAACATAAACCCCCTTAAAGGTATATTGGTGGTAATAACTCGCCTAATACAAGGATAGGTAAATCACTATCTATATTCTTAATGATTATATGTCTACAGAATACCTACCAGCTTGGTAATGACATCTGGTGGTATAAGTTTAGGAAGTTCTCACTAAAATAATCAAGGGTATGAATAGAGTACAGTACATAATATCATTGGGTATATTGATAATGATTGACCTTTCTAACTGGTATAATATGAGTTTATTAACACCAATATACCTGTAAGTGGGTAGATTATTATGGACACTTTAAATACCCTTTCCGATCCAAAATTTGTTATGGTGTTCCATTCAAGACATAACAGTACTTCTGAAGCAAACCAAAAAATACTCCATAATTTTGTGTAAAATTTAAAACTGTTTTCTCCATACTTTAGGATTTGTTTTGTTTTAATTCTTGATAATTTATTTTTGCTTCCCTCCCCTCACCTCTCCTTTCCCCCGTTTCCATCCCCCAACCTCTCTGCCCCCATCCCCACTTCTCCGCCTTCGTCCCCACCTCTCCAACCCTCCACCTCACCGCCTCATAAACTTCTCTGTTCCCCCAGGGATCCAGAAGCCCCCTGATGTCCCCGGGTGCATCCCCCCGGGTGTGTCGGAGGGATGATGTGATATCCCCACCCCCGGTACCCCCCAGGAAGGCTAGCCCCGCCCCCAGCCCACCCACCACGCCCATAACACAACACAGGTACTTTGAGTTGTATTAATGTTAGTGTTACCTCCTAGTGTCAGATATAACTTTTATGCCTACAGTCAGGAATATATTTATTAGTGGCCCCTCCATCATTGACGATTATGCCTATTACATAAGGCACCCTCTTCAAACACTCATTTACCGTAGTTTGAATCTACCGCGCAGAGCATAAAAAATTGAGGAGCCTTCATCATGAGCGCACGCAACCTCACTCATGGTTCGTCATTATGAAATTGGGTACTCACTACGAAAAAACTTCGTAAAAAATAACAAATAAAAAGAAAATAAGAATAACTATTCATAAGCTTTCCATAACTTCGTGGATGTACAGTACTTGTGTGGATCTTTGATCAGACGCTGACTTCAGGCGTCATTCTTCCTTCTCTGCTCTGCGCTCAACCTGCCCTGACGTGTCTCCCCACGCTCCGCTCGTTCCGCATTTGCTGCGTCCCTAGTGAGTTTTTTCTCATTTGTTTACTCTGGGATGTATCGAGTAAGGTTAGGACATGCGTAGCAGGGGTGTCATGGGCGGGCTGCCCGCAGTTCAGTGTATTTTGGGTCGTGTGTTTGGGACGCCTATTTCGGGCGTACCCTCGTGGTCCCGGGGTGGACGCGTGAAACGTTTTCGCGATTTAGCTAGCCTAGTTATGTTGTTGGCTTTAACTATGCGTGATTAGGCTTCTTTTTATCTTTCTGATGAAGTTGCCTTATTTGTTTGTTTTCTGACGTTCCTAGCGTATTTTTCTTCACTTAGTGAAGTTTTTTCTAGGTCCCGTGTCAGTGCTTCCCTCTCCCGGGTATATTTCTTCGAGGTGTGTTGGCTGCTGTTCCTGTTGTGATAATATTCAGTGCTTTTTGTTTTATTACCACATGTTTAAGCGATACTCCGTCTGCTTAGGCCTAGCCAGCCTCTCGTAGCTTTTTACATGTACAAGTGTTATTGATTTATTGTATAAATATGTACTACTGTGTCATGTGTGTTCTGGATAAGTTGTGTATTGGCTTAGTCCAGGTACTATTTGTGTACCTCCGATTGCTTCTGGTTGGTGTGGGTTACCGTTTCCGGCGGGTTTTCTCGATTGCACCGAGAAAATCCGGCTGGTTGCCGAGTTTTTATCACGCGTGGTTAAAATAGGCTAGTTTCCCCCGGCGAGTGGTGGCTTGAGGGCTCTCCAGAATTGCGTCTCTGTAGTGGGGCCTGTATTCAGGCTTACTATGTGTTTCCCGGCGGAAGGGCGTTACCCGGTTCAACTAGGGGTTCATGCAGACACCTGTTGACTACAGTATAGTTTTTCCCGGTTTTGCAAAGCCGTTGAAGAACTGGGCTGTGTTGTTTTGAGTAGTCTTTCCACCCCGGCGATCTTTTGCAAAGAAGTGGGGATAGGAACAATTGGGGTTAACTTTTCTATTATTTTTCACCCGGCGGTTGAATCTCGGGAGGGTGGGAATCACGGATTTGCAAATTCGGTAGAATTAGCCTAACAATTGAGGGATACAATTAGGTATCAAGACATTCAACTCACGGCGATCTAATGATTAAGATGGGCTTAACCTGGCTAACTGCGTTATAATAAGGAGGCCGGCGTCTTAGTATGGGTTCCCGGTGAACGTTATATCACAGGGAAGACTGCGTCACTTATAAAGAACTGCTCATCTTTATATCATGTCTGAGGATATTCTTAAATCTTTTGGACACGTAAAGTTATTTACAAATCTTTACATACGAACCTACAGGGTAACGAGAGGTAATGGTGGGGTATTACGTCTCGTTGCCCGGCGGTTCATTAACACTTGTGTTAGAACATTGTGGGGTAACCTTATGAGCATTAATTCCTGGAAATTTTCTTTTTTCCAGGGCGGAGTTCCGGCGGGTCCTCAGAGGACCAAGTGAGGCCCGGGGGGAGTTAGCTTTTAACCAGTCTCTGCCATGGCTGCTCTAGCCCCTGTTTTTGCTCTTTGCTCAACACCCTCATGTTCCGGAATCCCTATTTTTGCGCACACTCTGTGCATTCGTTGTGTCAAATGCTTAGACCGATCACAGGGTTTGTGGGTCACAAAGAATTGTACCTTTTGTAGTCAGCTGGGTGTTAAAGTATTACAGCATGACAATCTGGCCGCGGCGGTTGCATTACGCGAGGTCAGACAGCTTCTTACTAATTATGCGACTGCAGTGGCTCATAAAGCATTGCAGTGTGATAACGTAATTCTGTGGGACCGTTTGATGGTTCAGTACCCCCCAATTAAACGTCCTCCTTCCCGAAGTAAAGTCACTAAGCCGGCAGAGGCTGGGCTGGTTAAAGAGCTTCTTTCCTCCCCCGGCACATCTAAGAGACCGCGAGAGCCGTCTCCCCCGGCGACAACTTCGGAATCAAGAGCTAGGTCCAGGTCACGGTCTCCTCTCAGAAAGCAGACACATAGTCACTCGACTTCACCTTCGCGGAAGAAGAGCAAGACAGACAAGACCAAGGATAGTTCTAGTGATACATCTAAGTCGAGGCGGAGTCACAAGTCCTCTAAAAAAGAGTCTCATGCACGAAAGTCCTCCCGGCGTTCGCCGGAGCCTCGAACCTCGAACCTCGCTTTCTGCCTCTACTCCCGACATGTCTCAAGTTCAATCTGACAGGTCGGAAGTGGAGTCAGAGACTGTGGTCGGGGATATTCCGGCGGACATAGTGTCCCCAAATAATATTCTCACTTTAGATTTAGAGGGTTCTCCCGGCAGGGATACCCTGCGAGAGGGCTCGAGTGAGGGCTCAGTCATTGGGGTGGGGCCTGGCTCACAAGTAAGTTCCGACCAAGGCCGGGGAGTTTGGAGGTACTCCCAGCCATGGCGGGACAGCTCTCTGCCTTCTCAGGCAACTCAGGTAGAGGCTGAAGTCCACCGGGACGCGGAGACACCGTCTTCCATCCCTGACTTAACATGGCAAGGGGCCCCCGCCTCGGCAGAATCCTCTCAGGAGGGACCGGAGGCAGGGGATGATGGATCTATTATTTCTGAAGTGGGTAATGAAGATAACTCTCAGAATAGGGATATTTCACCTAATAGTTCTTCATCTGCTCATTTTGTCACAGCGGATGAGATTGATGGGTTATTAGCGAGTGCTTTAACTAAGTATTTTGGCCAGCAACCGGAGCCTCCTATGGTTGGTCTGGGAGCTCCCACGCCAACATCGACTGTCCGACCTCTGGCTACTTCCGTTACTTTGACACAAACTCCGCTCACTCCCCTTGTATCACCTACTATTGTTACTAGGCCAACTTCGGCGGCACTAACTACTTCCAATGTGCGAGTAGTAGCAGACGTAAATCCTCCCCCATTAGACAAAGCCCCGATCAGAAAAGGGGCTATGCCTCTCTTATACGGGCCAGACGATTCGTGGGTATCACTGGTACCAACAAAGCCAGAGGCAGCACAGTCCACTATGTCAGGGGAGCTTCCGGTACCACGAGAGTGGGTAATCCAAGGAAATAAATCTAGGAAGTTAAGGGCTCTTGATATGCTGGGAAATGTACTTGATGTTAGTATTAAGGCCATCCCCAACTATTATACTCATGACTATTTTGTATATTCTTCTACACCTGCCCTACCCCCTGCATCAGCTTCAAAACTGTTTTCGGATTGGACAAAACATGATGGATTCAATGATATCAAAGCGCTGTCAGCTCTAACCCCTGAGTTGGGATTAAAGACATTTACTGACTCAGCCGCGAATCCAGTTTTGAAGGTGGAGCAATTGGGTCTGGGACCTTGGGTGGACTGGGAAGTCGAGGTGCAAAACTTTGCAACTACATTCACTTCTAAAGTTTCACACCTAATCCCACAAGAGAGCCATTCTTGGTTCTCTCTCCCAGTATACTCTGCCGGCGGAGTTCCCTCTGCTCTCTTTGCCTTTTTAGCTGCCCCTAGAATTAATCTATGCGAGCTTAAAGATCCTTTCTCTACACCTTCCACTAATCACCTAGACCGGGAGTTTAGGCTACGGGGTAAGGCATACAGACTATTTTCTCAGTATATTGTTACGCAACAGGTAGCAAAATCAATGCTAAGATCTGCTCAGGCTATCGCGGACACAGAAGTCCGAAAGGCAATCGAACTACTGTATCTAGACGCTTACTTCTCCAAACTTCTATTCAGTCACTAGGAGATATACGCACGGCCTTGTTAGAGGCGGTGCGGGCAAGACAAGATCTAAGGATGTCTCTAGTCCGAAAACTCCCGGATAGGATTGCAAATCAAGTAATATTGTCCCCAGTTCTAACTGCCTCTTTAATGTCCCCGGAGGTGTGGAGGACGGTGTTTAACATGGCTCAGGCCTTGAAGCACAGTCCCGCCCCGTCTCAGAAACCTGCTTTCACTTTTACCAAGCCCAAACCAGTCGCTAAAGCTCAGTCTGGTGGGGCGAAATCCTTTCATTTGCCTAAATCCTCTTCCACCCAAGGTCAGTACAGATACAGGCAGGGAAAGTCTTCAGGTACCCATAAAGGACAGAGGTATCAAAGGCCGGGTCAGGGCCCGTCTCCAACCAAACCCGGCCAGTCGTCTAAACTTCCACCACCACCACCAAAAAACTAAGGTCTCCCTCACTCCCAGGGCCGATCTCCCGGCGAGTGGATCAGGGGGTAGTCCAGCCGGCGAACCCTTGTCTGCTAACTGGGTCGTTCCGGGCGAATCATCGCGCATGGCCTTTAAACACATGGGCGAGGATGGTGGCATGCAAAGGCATCACCTGGCAGTGGCTCCGGCGACCTCGCTTACGTCAGCCGACAAAGGCAAATTTTGTTTCATGAGAGGTGGAGTCACTGATCCAAGAGATGGTGGCCAAGAATGTTATCATCCCGGTCCCCCAAAATTACCCAGTTTTTACATCCAAACTTTTTCTGGTACCCAAAAGGGACAGTGTTCAGATGAGGCCGGTCGTAGACCTGTCTTATCTGAACCTCCATATTCACAACGTATCCTTCCGGATGCTGACAGTGAATCAGATCAGGCTAACACTTCCGCCGAAAGGGTGGATGTGTTCTTTAGACCTGACGGACGCGTATTGGCACGTCCCGGTAAACAAACGGTTTCAACGTTTTCTAGCGTTAAGAATCATGCATCAGACTTATGTCTTTCAGAGGATGCCGTTCGGTTTAAACCTAGCACCTCGCATATTCACGAAATTAGTCCGGCAAGCCCTGATGCCCTTGTTGCAACAAGGGATCAGGATTTTGTGGTATCTAGACGACTGGCTGGTGGTGGCGGAGACGGAACAATTATGCATAAGTCATGTCAACATAACATTAACTCATTTAAAAACTCTAGGATTCAAGGTAAACCTGGTAAAGTCAAACCTTGTTCCCTCACGAGTGGTTCAGTGGATAGGGCTGGTCTGGGACACAGCTGCTCTCACTCTGAGTCAGAGTGTGGACAATCGGAACAGGTTTCGCAAGAAACTGTTTCTGTTTTTTCACAGTCTGACTACGACACGGAGAGTCTGGGAATCTCTGGTCGGCTCTCTCAACTGGATCCAACTAACTGTAAAGTTGGGCCGGTTGAAAGTCAAACGTTTAATTTTGGAGGGCAACAAATTTGTTCCACTATTGCCGGCGGAAACATTATGGCCCTTCCCAAAATTAATACACACCTTACTAGCGGTCTGGGCGAAGAGGGAAACATTGCACTCAGTCATGTCTTGGACCTCTCCTCCACCGACGGTATGGGTGGACACGGATGCGTCAGGCACGATAGGTTGGGACTTTCAGTCAAACCAAGGGCACCAGGGTCAAGGGCTCTGGTCCCATTCAGAATCCTCCCACATAAATGTCAAAGAGTTACTAGTCCCCTTGTATTTCCTTCAGGCTCACGGCTTTTCTTTGCGGGGCAAATCGGTGGCCTTCAGGATGGACAATCTGAATGCGGTTCACTGCGTTCAGAAACAGGGGTTAACGCGATCTCGGGGGTTGCTAAACGTGTCAGAAAAGATTTTTGTACTAGCCGACAAGCTGGACATTCAGCTTCACGCTTCTTATCTCCCCGGCGTAGCGAACGTCTGGGCAGACGCTCTGTCTCGGAGACAGAGCACAACAGTAGAATGGGCGCTCAAGCAACACATTTTCGACCTAATGATTGCGAAGCCTTACCATCCACAAGTGGATCTATTTGCGTCCGAGGAGACTCACAAACTCCCGCTGTACCTAACCCGCCGGACAACCACGCCGGCGGGAGGACCCGACGCACTGGTGACAGACTGGAACATGTGGAGTTCCATTTATCTGTTTCCGCCGCCAGACGCTTCTCTAATGTGCCAAGTAGTAAACAAACTACAAGATTATCGGGGCGTCGTCTCATTAATCACGCCCCTGTGGCCGGCGCAGGCGTGGTACCAGCAATTAAAGACGTGGTGCCCGAACCCGGTGTCGCTCCCGGTCGGGTATTTCCACTTAGACACGATTGGCAACCTAGAGACCTCGCTGACTTTTGCATTATGGACATTCAGGAGGCCAAATGGCTAGCTCCGTATGGTAGAACCGCGACCGATAAATTCATGAATCAATACACACAATCTACTAAGAGACAGTATCATTCGCATTGGCAGTCTTTTACTTCTTGGATACTCAGAACAGAACAATCCGTGCCGTCGGTAGCTTTGATTTTTAATTATTTAAACTATCTGTTTGAGCAGAAACAGCTATCAGTAGTAACGTTAAAGAATCACTTAACAGCAATTAGGGTGCCATTCCTGGACCTTACGGGTCTAACCATACCACTAGCGGAGGAAACAGGCTTCATGAGGGCATGTTTTAAGCTCCGCCCACCTCCCCGTCAGCTCATGCCTACCTGGTCTCTGGACAAAGCATTGTCATTACTTCATTCCCGGCGGTACCAAAATACTGCAGATTTTGACTTACTTTTAAAAAGGGCAGTATTCCTTATGGCTTTAGCTACCGGGAACAGGGTGTCTGAGCTGGCGGCGATGAGCAACACACCTAATTGCATCAGGTTTGGTAGGCTCAATGATTGTATTCATATTGCTCCTTCCCCAGGGTTCATCGCCAAGAATGAGCACAGTGATCACATGTTTTCAGAGTTCACAGTGCCGGCATTGAAAAGGGGAAAGGTGCACCATAATTTATGTCCAGTGCAAGCGCTTACCAAATATTTAAAAGTCGCACCTAGAAATCAACAAGGTGCTTTATGGGTATCTAGTACGGGTAAACGCGTTATGAAGCGTAAACTAGCTTCTCTCTTAGTTAACGTCATTTAGGAAAGTAATCCCGGTGTTGTGGGTAGAGCTCACGATTTACGCAAATGGGCGACCTCTTTACGTTTCCTTAAGAATTTTTCTGTTGAGGACATAGCAGCCACGCACCTCTGGTCCTCTAATCATACTTTTTTTACTCGATACCTTTCAGTAGCTTTGGACAGGCCTTCCATGCCATGTATAGCTTTACGGAAGAGGGTCTAGGTGGCCTCTGGGTCACTTATTTTAGATGAGGAAAAGAGAGGGGGGGGGGGGTGCAGTCAGTGTAACATAGGACACCCTAGACCCCGCCGGAGGACGTGTGCGAAGCTTACGAGCTGTGATACAGGGTGTAGGTGCTGTAATTTTAAAGAATTTTCTGTAGTATTCATTACAGGAAATTGTGCTAATGTCCAATCATAGTTCAAAGACAATGCTTGTTGTAAATAGTTTTGGCTGTGAAGCAATATAATTTTAAGTAAATCTTAGTAGTTGCGGCCGCAGCTGGTATGTGTAATGTAAGTACCTCTTTACGGTATATTTTTCAAATTATATCCAAGAGTTAATGGGGTTTATATGTGCACATGTAAACTTTGATGTTTTTTGTTTTTCACCACTTACTTTAAGTGGGGTGCCTTCTTAACTACCAGCGCTGTGTACAGTGTCTCGGAGTTAACTCCTTTTTGTCCAAGCAGGCTTCTTCGAAGCACGCTCCTGCTGGTCACCTTTTTGTATATTTTTATGCTGTATAATGTATTATGCACACAAATATATCTTTTTTACAAAGTATGAATACTATGTGGTTGTTTGATTATCTGCTTTTGCTAGAGTTATGATATGATTACGAATGTCCCCCTCCAGTCTTAGATATCAGGCATAATCGTCAATGATGGAGGGGCCACTAATAAATTATAGGTTTGACTCCTGTAAGGAGATAAAGAAAACCTAATATTTAGTAGTGGCCCCGTAATCATTGACGACTGGGGCCCTCCCGACCATCCACTTCCCATTCGTTGATGTATTAAGGATTTTGGTTTACTTGATATGTCAGTGAAGGAAGAATGACGCCTGAAGTCAGCGTCTGGTCAAAGATCCACACAAGTACATCCACGAAGTTATGGAAAGCTTATGAATAGTTATTCTTATTTTCTTTTTATTTGTTATTTTTTACGAAGTTTTTTCGTAGTGAGTACCCAATTTCATAATGACGAACCATGAGTGAGGTTGCGTGCGCTCATGATGAAGGCTCCTCAATTTTTTATGCTCTGCGCGGTAGATTCAAACTACGGTAAATGAGTGTTTGAAGAGGGTGCCTTATGTAATAGGCATAATCGTCAATGATTACGGGGCCACTACTAAATATTAGGTTTTCTTTATCTCCTTACAGGAGTCAAACCTATAATTTGCCATGCCCACCAAGTCATCCTTATTGCAATCACAAGAGTGATTTCCGTGGCCTCTTCAGTTGAGTTCTGTCTTTTGCCTGACAAAGCGATGGGCATGCTATTGTGCCGCAGCAAACAATGGATGCAGAACCAAGGGATGGATCTTAGTTTGTCAGCCACCCATCTCGAGATATGTCCCGCAATTCAGATGAGTTTCTTTGACTCTCATCAAATAAAAAAAGTACTGCCGGAGAGCCTCCCAGTCGGCAGCGCCAAAGTGGTAATATTTCGCAGAGCCAGACCACACATACACCAGTGCTACACGCAAATTCAAAGCCACTACGACACCCTTTCTTTTTTTAGGTGACCCCTGTAACTGACGTTCTCTATGAAGCGAGCTTGTATCCGTAATTCATCCATCCTTGAACTATTGATTTGAACTGTAACTCCGCGTGAGGAGCACTGATATCTATGTACAAACGTTGTTAAAATTGTTCGATATATTCATTGTGATTACCATGTTTAACTTGATCCATGCTTTCTAAAGAAATATCATCAATATTGTATGTATTCATTTGTGTGTATTATTCTATGTGAGTATAGCCAAGTATTGAATTCCATTCTATATTTTTACATGTAATAAACTACCATTTAAATGTTACTCTGTGTTGTACTTGTCTTGGTCTTGCTGTATGCCTATACAGGTATATGTACTGTACCTTGTGATAGTTTCATTTCTTGCCCAGTTGAGAGTGAATCCACTTATGGTGTCATTCAAACCCAGTGAAAATCTTGGTATAACAGTAGTAGGTTTAAGCTGAACAGTGTATGTCATTAATACTCAGAGGATGCTATATTTCGAGTGTATGACATTTCACGACTCACTAGCGTTGGGGGTTAAATATTCATTATTAATATTTGATTTTGTTTTTGTTTTGGTGAATTCCTCAGGTCTGGCATAGCGGAAAGAGAAGATGATGTTGATCCCTCCTCCACTACTACTACCATCCCCACCACCACCACAACCACCACCACGCCCACCATTGTTACCACCCCCACCTCCACCCCAGCCTCACCACCACGGACCATCACCATTGTTACCTTGGACCCTAACAACCTGGCCGTGGAAACATCCTCAACGGGTTAGTTGGAGAGAGAGAGAGTAAGACTGAGAGAGAGAGAGAGTGAGTGAGAGAAAGAGAGAGTAAGACTGAAAGAGAGAGTAAGACTGAAAGAGAGAGAGAGAGAGAGAGAGAGAGAGAGAGAGAGAGAGAGAGAGAGAGAGAGAGAGAGAGAGAGAGAGTGAGTGTGTGTATGTGGGAGGGTGTGAGACAAAAATATGTGTGTGTGTTTGTAATTTTGTAATCACGAATTGCATTATTTGTATTCACCCTCCAGTACAATGCCAAACACCCTAAGGAATGTTGTTGCTGCAGGGATGTGTATTTGTGAGTGGTGCTCGAATTGTAACTTACAATGTAAATACTTTTTGCTTTGAAAAAAAAAATCTCTTCTCTTTTGAACTAATGATGGTAGACACTCCATAAGTACAACCATTTTGGATTTGTGAAGTACTGTATGTAATTCTTATATTTTCAAACAAGTCTTTCCCTTAGCAGCACCTAATATCAAACGAGTATTGTGAAAATTTGTTTATTTATGGAAAGTACACGGATTAGTATTCCCATTTCTAAAGGTTAAGTCATTTTTCAAGTTATTTTGTCCATTAAGAGCATTGCAGATGGAAAGAATTGTTTAAGAATACAAATATCAATCTTTCACACAGTTACCTTGGTTGTATGTCTGGACCACTTTATCCTTTCAGATGTTCGACCATAAATGTAAGTCTTATTATAGTGACTATCTGTGTATTACTGAACATTAATCTATTGGTTGTTTAATTAGGCCAAGAGAGAGGCAGTGTGTGAACCACTTGAAGTCACTTTTGATAGTACTTTGCTCAGTAAATCCAGGCCCTGTACAGTCGCGCTAATAAGTGATGTCTCAGCACCAATTATGTTTTTATCAATAATTGGTACAGTCGTCAGGATTAATTAGTTTCATTTTCCCTGTTAGTAGCACTGCACAGTGGAGAGGTATCCCCTCCACCTCCTCTCCTTGTTGTTCCCATACCCCCACCTAAACCCTCCCATTTTCTCTCCAACCCCAGAACTACACCCACCCTCCCTACTCTCGCTCTCACCCAGCTAGGAGCTACTTCTGGGACCTCACCGATTACATTTATTCTGAACACCTAATGAAGGAATGAAGTATTTCACACACATCTCTTGACCACCATCTCCTGCACATTAAACATATGAACTAAACAAAACCTAACCTGAAGTTTCTAATTACTACCGTTACTAGTAGGGTTAACTGTATAATGATGTGGATATACCAGGTATGAGGGGTAGAAATACACACTTGTATAATTATACAGTATATAAGGTATAATGAGATTATTTGGTTATACACAAAACTGTTATACAGAGTGGTATTGTAGTAGAAGAATTATTGATCAGTTCAATATTATAACTCTTGTAGTTAATCTATCTATCTATCTATCTATTGCCTGACTTCCTCATTAGTCTGTCTATCCCTCCATGTAACTCCGCACGCACTTCTTAAGTAATTCATTTCCACTGCTCTCACTCTTGGTCTGAGTCTCTCAACCAACGTCCATGCTTCGCTTCCGTAGTTAATCTGGTAGTAAATAAATGGGCGTTATATAGTTACTTAGTAATTATTCTTAACAGGTGTGAATTCAAATTATCTTGAAAGTTATCTCAAGAGAATAAGCTTGACTAGGCATGAAGCTTTCAATAGTATAATGTGGAGTAGATACCCTACGTCTTGCCATTACTCAGGGAGTATTTAACACAATTTACTATGTTTCAACCCATATTGCTACATAGCCATAGTGAACGCCCCCCTTAACTTTGTTACAAAATAAGATGTTAAGGGTAAGGTGACAAAATGAATAAGTCCTTCCCTAATGTATGGGTGAGCGTTAGTGTTGAGGGCAAGGGAACTTTAAAATAAGACCCTCCCTAATGGATAGATGAGCGTAAGAGTACCCGAGGGGTAGTTAACTAAAATAGGACCACAGGCCGTAGCTCGATTGGTAGAGCGTTCGCCTGCTAACCGTGAGGTTGACGGTTCGAGCCTCGGGCCAGCCAGTGAGTTATTGGCAGATGTCAGTGCTGTTGGTGAACGGTGCGGTCTAGCAATCTGTGGCAACTATTCACCAAGTCCCTGATTCATCAGAGCACCCACCCTAGCCTTGCTATTCAGCAGGGAGTGTATGGTGGTAAAAACTGCATCATCATCATCATCATCAACCCTTCAGGATTATTAAGCCTGTTTATGTCAAGTAATATTTTCAAGCCTGGAGCCTCTTTTCGAAAACCCCAGTACTGTACCTTGCCCGAGGGTAGTTCGTGTCCCGTTTATATACAATAGTTTTACATTATGGCCAATTGGGAAAACAATATGGCCTAATGATTGGGTAGATAGCTCCGTTAAGAGGATGAGTGTTGAGTTAGCGTAATGAAGTCACATGGCCGACTCACTGGGCACATTCTCGACAATAATTCTTAGCATTTATTGGCAAATTGGCTGTTTACACTTAATGAGTCCTGAACTGTCTGGAAGCAGAGAGTTTTGTGGTGAATATGATTAAGCAAATGGGTTTTTTTTGTATACGGTGCTAATAAATAGTGATATTAGTATTTAATAATTGTATAAAAAGAAATAATTCAAAATGGTTTACTTTGTGTGTTCATTGATGGGAGAGGCTCATGGTGGAATTGACACAGACGGTCCTCGTTGTCTCAAGCTTGTTACATAGCCCAGACTTAGCCATTACAACGATGAAAATTAAATACAACTTCACGTGGGTTAGTTTGACAGCTATATTAGAGTATGATACAGTACTAAACCATCAGTACATCGGTATGAACCTTTCAGGGGTCAATGGTAAATTTATCGGTATGCATCACTCGAATCATATGTAAGGTTTTCGGCGAACATTCCCCCCCCCCGCCGTCTCTCTCTCTCCATCTCTCTTTCTTTCAAATTTAGTAACGCTAATACTTGACTCTGCCTATGATACATTGCATTCCTTCATTAGGGGTTCAGAATACATGCAATTTGTGAGGTCCAGAAGTAGCCCTTAATTGGGTGAGAGCGAAAGAAGGGAGGGTGGGTGTTGTTCTGGGGATGGAGAGAAAATGGGAGGGTTTAGGTGGGGGTATGGTAACAACAAGGAGAGGAGGTGGAGGGGATACCTCTCCATCGTGCAGTGCTACAAATGCCTGAGTCCAGGGAAACATTTAATCCTGACGACTGTACCAGCAATATTTACACATGCTTTTTTTTTTTTTGAGTGAGATATACAGGTACAAACATGTACCTACACTTACCCACCCTATTCATCATCTGACAGACATTAATACAGCACAGAGCGAGCCAAACGTAATGACAGCTGGGACATGACTTATTAGCGCGACCGTACACTAATCTGAGACCGAGAGAGAGAGAGAGAGAGGGGTTTGAAGGGAAACCCGATTCTTTTGACTGTAACTTTTAGTCAATATACTTATCAAATAAAATAAAATAAGAGAAGGTTTACCTTTATGCAGTAAAAGTCTCATAATCTGGAACCCGATATCCTAGGTTCGAGTCCTTGGAGTGCCACATGTAGGCCTATTTGTAACATAATAAATCAGAAACATCCGATAGTCTGAAATATACCAAGTAGCCTACCAATTTCATGTCTAATATATGGAAAAAATAACTTTATTAATTGCCTCTAACCAGTGTGATTTTAATGTAATGTAGCCATAATTAAAAGTTAATAAGCCTTTTCATACAAATTAAATGAAGTATGTATTTAAGCCATCTGATATGGTTGGAGGATAAAGAGCGATGATTAAGTTTATTTCTGTATCATTTATATATTATCTGACACAATTGATAATCTGGCATGATATCTGGCCGCTGCTCTTCAGATTACAGGAATTTTACTGTATAATATCCTGCTGGTAAAGAAATATGTTTGAAATATAATTAGCATTACGTATATATTGTGAATACATTGTCTATCTATCTATCTATCTATCTATTGCCTGACGCCGTGATCCCCGAAGGGGTGGCCACGAACGAACCGCCCCCATGCACCTCTGTCCCCAGTCAGTCGACACCCCTCCCCCCAACCAGCACCGCCTTCGTTCATGTACTTCCTCACTCCATCCTTCCACCTCTCATTCGGTCTACCTCTCCCTCTCTGTCCCTCCACCTCGCTCTCGTACACCCTCTTAGTCATTCTCTCGCTTTCCATACGTTCCATATGGCCGAACCATCTCAAGTTGTTCCTTTTCACACTTTCCAGCACATCTACCTCCACACCACACCTCCTTCTTACTTCCTCATTAGTCTGTCTATCCCTCCATGTAACTCCGCACGCACTCCTTAAGTAATTCATTTCCACTGCTCTCACTCTTGGTCTGAGTCTCTCAACCAACGTCCATGCTTCGCTTCCGTAAGTCAGTGTCGGGATTACCACACTGTCATGCAAGGACTTCTTCACTTCCATACTGACCACCCTATTTCTTGTTACTGCTTTTAGCGTTCCTACAACCCTCTTCCCCTGTTGTACCCTCTCCCGCACTTCTTCATCCATAGTCCCATCTTTACTCAACACACTGCCCAGATACTTAAAAGAGTTGACGATCTCCATAGCCTGACCGTTCAGCTTCACCTCACACTCTGTGACTTCACCCCTTTCGAAGACCATAACCTTGCTCTTCCCCGCATTTACCTTCAAATTCCGTTTTTCGCACACTGTTCCAAACTCATTTACCAAACCCTGCAACTCCCATTCATTATCACTCATCAGAACTGTATCATCCGCAAACAGCAGTATAGGTAGCTTCCACTCAATTCCCTCCCTTTTCAGCGATACACCAACATCCACTGCTCTTGATAGTACAGTATTTCTTTCATGACTCCATCCATCCATATAAATAAATAATAATAATAAGCATGTTACTTATTTCTCATAAGCGCCAATTTTTCCGAAGAATTCACTAGCGCTCGGAAAGAGAAAGAAAAAAGAACAAAATCAATGCATCAAAAGAAGGCTTATATACGACACACATTTAACAATCACTAGCAGTGGCAAAATAGCCTAAACTCTATAGCCATCTGTCATGACACCTCTCTCAAGATCATAGCTTCTCTCAAAGAGAAAAGTCTTAAGTTGTCTCTTGAAGCATTCAACAGAACTCAGTTGTCTCATGGACAGCGGCAACCTGTTATACAACCTCGGAGCCATGTAGGAGAATGACCTCTCAAAGAAAGAAGACTGCTGGAAAGCCCTTGGTTCATCAAGACGAAAAGGGTCATTGTCATGACGCACAACTACACCATGGTGTGCCGGTGGGCGCCTGAGCAGCTCCGCAAGGTACCTAGGCTCACCAAATTTGAGAACCTTAAAAGTCACCAAACACAACTTAAATTCTATTCTTGCTCTTACTGGCAGCCAGTGCAGTTCTATGTGAAGAGATGTAGTAGGAGTTCTAGGTGGAACACCAAAAATGAGTCTTGCGGCCCTGTTAAGAACAGACTGAACTTTCTTTAAAATATAATTTGGAAGACCCACCAACAGGGCATTGCAATAATCAACACGAGAGAAGACCAATGAGTGAACCAACGTCAGGAGGCAACGTCTGGTTATAAACGGTAAACAATAAGCTCAGCTTGGGGAACAACAACAACAACAACAACAACAACAACAACTATACACACTCTAACTTTTCTTAATATTATTACCACAGGACTAAAGGATGGTGGTAGGAAGGGCAGTGTACCATCACCGCTGCGTCATCGACCACTGTCAGTACCGCACATAGTGCCTCGTACCAGCAAACTCATGCGGGCGTCTGGCTCTAACCCTTCCCTCTCCTCCTCCTCCTCTTCCCCCACCTCCACCCCTGCCACCACCCCAACCCCAGTGCCAGCCCCCAGCCCCGCCACCACCCTTGCACCGCTACCCTCAGCGCCGCCCTTCCCCTCACCGTACCCCAGCAGTGGGACCACTTCTCCGGCTCTAGCGCCTGTCAGCTTGCCCGCCCCCAGTCCAGTACCCCACCAGAGGCTACAGCAGCCTTCTACATCCCCCCTAGGGGGGCCACCTACCACTACGGCACCACCCCCACCTGTATCGGCATCATCTCCATTAACAGTGATCACCTACACACCGATCCTAACCTGCGACGACCAGCCCTCTGAACAGTCCTCCTCTGCGACTTCGACCAACACCACTATTACCACCACGACCACCACCACAGCCCCGGTGACCCCCCGCCCTCGTACCATACTACCAAGCCAGTCCTCTCTCATGCCCCCCACTCCCTCCACCACACCCTCCCCATCTTCGCCCTCGTCCATAACATCTTCAACGTCGTCTTCGTCGTCGTGTTCGGCGGCAACTTTAAGCGACGTGGACCGACGACCCAGTGCGGCCAGTCACGCGGGGGACTTGGCACACATACATGAAGAGCCGCCCTATGAGAACACTACACTACCGCCTCCAGGTGAGCCACAGCAGCACTTCATTGGGGGTACCACGCTTTTCTGACTTTATTATGGCTATTAGTAGATTATTTTATTTAGTGTAGGAAAGACTTATGGGAGTCAGGGTTATTTGAGATAGTTTTTCCCCTTTGTCTCCTAAAGGGTTTTCCAATCCTGTTTTATATAATCGAGTGTTAGCCATAATAACGTGCCAAATCTTCTTCAAATACTGAAAGGGTATATAAAGCTAATAAAACAATGATGATTAGACTAAAAAAATCAAGGGTATGTAAAAGGTACATATAATCATTGGGTGTATTGATAGAAATTTACCTTTATAACCTCTTATATGATGGGTTTTGTTAAACCAGGATTTTTGCTGAGTTTAGCTGGCTTATTTCGTAGGTCCAATCTTGACTGGGCAAGGAATAAATATATATATATATATATATATATATATATATATATATATATATATATATATATATATATATATATATATATATATACAGTAAAAGTCCGTTAATCCGACGACCGATGATTCGAATCTCCCAATAGTCCGAATTTTTCAATTTGAGGCCAAATCCGAATTCACCCGATGGTCCGAATTTCAAGAAGTCCCAAAGTATCCTTTTTGAGGCATTAGGCCACTCAAATGACACATAATGGAGCACACACATATCATATGTTCATGAATTCACTTTAAAAGTTTACCATTGTCATTGTAGCCTATTACCTACTTCAAAACATTCAGATTAATGGTCAAAGGAAGCTACTGATATAAACGTAAACACTTTCTTCTTCTTCTTCCACATCGTCTGCTAGAGAGTTTGTTTTGCTCTTGAACGCATCCTTGGGACGCTCCGATGCGCTACTGGCTTGCACCGCATTTTCTGGAAGCGCATTCAGTCTTGAGCTTGAAAACGCACCTTTGGACGTATTAGTCTTGAGCTTGAAAACGCACCTTTGGATGTTCCGATACGCTACTATTTATAGTTCAGTGATCGGAGCATCCCAAGGGTGCTTTCAAGACAACAAGACAAGGGTGCTTTCAATACAATATAATATAACAGAGCACGTCACAAAAGGAAAATCACAAAATGAAAATTACAAGAACCTCTCAGGGAAGTGCCGTTGTTAAGGAATTACTTCCCGAACCACATCTGATCTTCAAGAGCAAGACAAACTCGCTAGTAGACGGAAGAAGAAGAAGACGTTTATATCAGCAGATTCCTTTGACCATTAATCTGAATGTTTTGAAGTAGGTAATAGGCTACAATGACAATGGTAAACTTTTGAAGTGATTTCATGAACATATGATATGTGTGTGTGCACCATTGTGTCATTTGGGTGGCCTAATGTCTCAATGTTTTCGTTATACACAGGTTCATAGGGGTAAAGTCCGATAATCCGAAAAATCCACTAATCCGAACGAGGGCCGGTCCGCTGCCCTTCGGATTAACGGAAGTTTACTGTATATGGCACTGAGCTGGATACACAGGCCTAGTTTTGCCTTTTCCAGAGGATCTACTGTAAGAAATATACAGTCCGCCCTCGGGTAACACGGGTATATCGTACCGGCCCCAGGGAGCGTTACGCAAACACGCGTTACATAAAGCAAAGGTTAAATGGGAAAAATTCAATTCGTTCTGCCACTTCCCCAAAGTCCCATTTTTTGACCATTTACCACCCGATTTATCTATTTATTTGTCAGTATTATTACGTTGGCAACATACCTTCATACTAGGGGTCAATAATATATCCAATTAAGACCATTGGTACTATGAAATGCCATTTATTTGACACGAAAACAATGCCGCTCAGCTTTAGTTCAACAATAACAAACCACATGTCGTCTGCAAGTGAGGCAGGCGACGGCAGCTTTGCTAAACTTGCCAACAATTTACCGCCTTTATTACAGTTACAGTTTAATGGATTTTTCTTTGGCTTTTACTATTATAAATATTATTTGGTAAAATGAAATTAAATTCCATAGAGTATAATTATAATAAAATGTTATTGCATACAGAAATAACTCGGGTTGAGACTCCCTACTGGTACGGCCGACATAGCCACACAAGAACAAGAACACACACACACACACAAACTGACACAACAATAACACACACAATTTCGGTCACTCGGAAAATCAGCTGATGAATCTCGGCGCTTCAAATTCACTTGCATTGAAAGTACAGTAAAAGTCCGTTAATCCGACGACCGATGATTCGAATCTCCCAATAGTCCGAATTTTTCAATTTGAGGCCAAATCCGAATTCACCCGATGGTCCGAATTTCAAGAAGTCCCAAAGTCCCCTTTTTGAGGCATTAGGCCACTCAAATGACACATAATGGAGCACACACATATCATATGTTCATGAATTCACTTTAAAAGTTTACCATTGTCATTGTAGCCTATTATCTACTTCAAAACATTCAGATTAATGGTCAAAGGAAGCTACTGATGTAATCGTAAACACCTTCGTCTTCTTCTTCTTCCACATCGTCTGCTAGAGAGTTTGTTTTGCTCTTGAACGCATCCTTGGGACGCTCCGATGCGCTACTGGCTTGCACCGCATTTTCTGCAAGCGCATTCAGTCTTGAGCTTGAAAACGCACCTTTGGACGTATTAGTCTTGAGCTTGAAAACGCACCTTTGGATGTTCCGATACGCTACTATTTATAGTTCAGTGATCGGAGCATCCCAAGGGTGCTTTCAAGACAACAAGACAAGGGTGCTTTCAATACAATATAATATAACAGAGCACGTCACAAAAGGAAAATCACAAAAGGAAAATTACAAGAACCTCTCAGGGAAGTGCCGTTGTTAAGGCATTACTTCCCGAACCACATCTGATCTTCAAGAGCAAGACAAACTCGCTAGTAGACGGAAGAAGAAGAAGACGTTTATATCAGCAGATTCCTTTGACCATTAATCTGAATGTTTTGAAGTAGGTAATAGGCTACAATGACAATGGTAAACTTTTGAAGTGATTTCATGAACATATGATATGTGTGTGTGCACCATTGTGTCATTTGGGTGGCCTAATGTCTCAATGTTTTCGTCATACACAGGTTCATAGGGGTAAAGTCCGATAATCCGAAAAATCCACTAATCCGAACGAGAGCCGGTCCGCTGCCCTTCGGATTAACGGAAGTTTACTGTATATTCGTCGTATAAGACCACCCATGGTTTTGGAGGGTTTTGGAGGCTTAGAAATGTGTCTTATACACCGGTATATACGGGTCTGCCGAGTCTGACGTCACGAGTCTGACGTCACAGCCGAGAGATGCCGACCAGCCGCCACCCGCCACAAGCGTTACCTAAACAAAACCGTGCTAGATGCTGACTCGGCACATTTGGGGTACCAGCACCCGTGTTAGAGCAAAACCGCGGCACCTAAAGCCGTGTTACCCGAGGGCTGACTGTATATATATATCTGTATATATATATATATATACAGTATATATATATATATATATATATATATATATATATATATATATACTGTATATATTTATATATATATACCGTATATATATATATACAGTACAGTATATATATATATATATATATATATATATATATATATATATATACAGTATACACATTATACAGTACTGTATATATATAGTACTGTATATACCTTTCTAACTGGTATATGGCTGTTGATGGGCAGCTGGGCTGGTCTATCAGAGTGAGAGTTGAGCATTCTCTGCCATACCTATACTCTGACTGTTTCTTTCGCTTATATATTTTCTAGATCTCAAGTGGCGGCGTCTCTTCCGTGGATTGACCTCTCTACTGACTGGGAGCCAAAGCGTCACATTTTTCCCTTGCCCCTCAACTTTCCCTTCATAATTGTTAAGGGGCACAGGGCCCTGGGTGGGGCTTTGGTGTCCCGGGCGTTTCCGCACCCTCCTCAGCCTCTCACCTGGGAGTGGCTTCGGTCACCTGGGCTTTCTTAGTGGTAAAGCTGGGAGGGTTCTGTGGGGGCGCTTGGTTATGGCCTTGGCCTTACTCGGGACCTTGGGGCTGTTCGGTCAGACAGCCTGGGGAACAACAACAACTGGTATATGGTGGGTTTATTACCACCAGTATGGTAGATTATGATGGATACTGCCTATACCTTTTTAATACCCATAATGTTTTAGTGTGTGTGGCTGTTTTGATTTTAAACTGACCTGAAGAGCAGCATCACATGCAGAAGTTGTGGGAGAAAGGTTATGTTAAGGGGAGATATTTATTTTATTTTTTATATATTTATATATTTTTTTAGTTTCTTCCTTAGACCTCTATCAAGCTTAAGAAGAATACTGCCAAGACTTCAAAATTCAAGATAAATTTACAAATTTTTTGGTAGAAAAATGTTTCGGCCGAAGGCCGGTTCCTCGTTCATTACAGGCTCGCTATCTCTCTCCAGGAAAAAATAGACACCCTAATGGCACAAAAGCTCTTAAAATCGCCAAACTTAGGGAACGAATGTCTTAGAATTTCAAAACTAATGGGCTAAGCATGAGGGAGATTGAGATCCAGAAAAACCAAACCTTCCCTTAAATTTGGGAGAGTTATAGTTATTACAATACCTTTTTTTTCTAGCTTTGTCCCCATCTTACTCAGCTATTTTAAAATTTTATACCCAAATATATTGTTTATTATGAATATTTAATGTATATATTTTTATATCTTATATTATGTACTGTAGTATACTATATTTACAATTTATGTATTTGTAGTTCTACAAGTTACTATGGGTTTCAGAAACCGTGTTACATCGTTTTTCGGGAATAACTTATTAACAAACAGTTGGATCAGTATGATATTTTACCACAGCTTGTTTCACACCGTCCCCTAATTTTTGTCAATATTATAGGTTTGACTCCTGTAAGGAGATAAAGAAAACCTAATATTTAGTAGTGGCCCCGTAATCATTGACGAACATGCCTATTACATAAGGCATCCTCTTCAAACACTAATCCGCCGTAGTTTGAATCTACCGCGCAGAGCATTTAAAAACTGAGGAGCCTTCATCATGAGTGCACGCGACCTCACTCATGGCTTCAGTCATTATGAATTGGGTTCTCACTACGAAAAAACTTCGTAAAAAATAAAAACAAAAAGAAAATAAGAATAACTATCCAATAAGCTTTCCATCATATCGTGGATGTACTTGTGTGGATTTCTGACCAGACACTGAATCAGGCGTCATTCCTCCTTCACTGACATATCAAGTAAACCAAAATCCTTAATACATCAGCGAATGGGAAGGGGACGGTCGGGAGGGCCCCAGTCGTCAATGATTACGGGGCCACTACTAAATATTAGGTTTTCTTTATCTCCTTACAGGAGTCAAACCTATAATTTATTAGTGGCCCCTCCATCATTGACGAACATGCCTGATATCTAAGACTGGAGGGGGACATTCGTAATCATATCATAACTCTAGAAAAGCAGATAATAAAAACAACCACATAGTATTCTTACTTTTTGAAAAATGTATTTAATACGGCGTAGGCCGGAAATATACAAGAAAAAGGGGTTCAGGCAGGTGCGTGCTTCAAAGAAGCCTGCCCGACAAAATTGGGTAACCCTGAAGATTCTGAACACAGATCTGTAGTTACAAAAGGCACCCCACTCAACGAGTGGTGACAAAAATAATAAGTTATAAGTCTATATGTGCACATCATAAACCCCAAAATACATGTGGAGATCAATTGCCAATGAACTCCATTGAACTAATATTACATTGCTTTCGCAGCAAAAACTACTATAACAACACCGTTGTTTTGTACTAAACCTTGTACTAGCACAAATTCTCGCAGAGAAATTTTCATATCACATTTTAACCTTAAATTGTATCACAGCTCTCATACTCCGGCGGGGTCTAGGGTGTCCTATGTCAACTGACTGCACCCCCCCCCCCTTCCGTGAAAATAAACATAAGTGACTGCAGGGCCACCTAGACCCTCTGCCTTAAAGCTATACATGGTAAGGAAGGTTTGTCTAGAGCAACTGACAAGTATCTAGAGAGAAACGTATGATTAGACGCCCACAACTGTGTGGACGCAATATCTTCAACTGAAAAGTTTTTCAGGAAACGTAAAGAGGCCGCCCACTTGCGTAAATCGTGGGCCCTACCCACAACGCCGGGATTACTCTCTTTAATGACTTCTACCAGAAGAGAGGCTAATCGCCGTTTAAGTAAGCGTTTACCCGTACTCGCTACCCATAAAGCACCTTGGGGGTTATGAGGAGCTATTCTCAAGTATTTGGTTAGAGCTTGCACTGGACATAAATTATGATGCACCTTTCCCCTTTTTAACGCCGGCACCGTGAACTCAGAAAACACGTGTGCACTATGCTCATTCTTGGCTACAAACGCCGGGGAGGGTGCAATGGAAATTGAATCATTAAGTCTACCAAACCTAAGACAATTAGGTGTGTTGCTCATCGCCGCCAGCTCAGACACTCTGTTTCCGGTGGCCAAAGCCAAAAGGAAAACTGCCTTCTTTAAGATTAAAGCAAAGTCTGCAGTATTTTGATACAGACGAGAATGAAGTAAAGACAAAGCTTTGTCCAGAGACCAAGTAGGCATGAGCTGACGGGGAGGTGGGCGGAGTTTAAAACACGCTCTCATAAATCCTGTTTCCTCCGCCACCGGTATGGATAGACCTGTAAGGTCGAAAAAGGGCACTCTAATCGCAGTTAAGTGATTCTTCAAAGTAACCACAGATAAACGTTTCTGCTCAAACAGATAGTTCAAGTAATTAAAAACCAATGCCACTGAGGGTACAGTTTGTACCGTTCTAACAATCCAAGAAGTAAAAGCTTTCCAATGAGATTGATATTGTCGCTTAGTAGACTGAGTATATTGATGGAGCAATTTATTGGTCACATCCCTACCGTATGGTGCTAGCCACTTGGCCTCCTGAATGTCCATAATGCAAAAGTCAGCGAGGTCGCTAGGTTGCCAATCGTGTCTAAGTGGAAGTACCCGACCGGGAGCGATACCGGGTCCGGGCACCACATTATTAATTGCTGGTACCATACCTGCGCCGGCCACAGGGGCGCGATTAGCGAGACTAAGCCTCGATAAACTCGTAGTTTGTTCACTACGTGGCACATTAGTGACGCATCTGGCGGCGGAAACAGATAGATGGAGCTCCATCTGTTCCAGTCTGTCACTAGGGCGTCTGGCCCCCCTGCCGGCGTTATCGCCCGGCGGGTGAGGTATAGAGGGAGCTTGTGAGTCTCCTCGGACGCAAAAAGATCCACTTGTGGATGGGAGAGCTCCGCAATCATTAGGTCGAAAATGGGTTGCTTGAGCTCCCATTCTACTGTCGTGCTCTGTCTCCGGGACAGAGCGTCTGCCCAGACGTTCGCTACGCCTGGGAGATAAGATGCGTGAAGATAAATATCTAGACTGCTGGCTAGAACAAAAATCTCTTCCGACACGAGTAGCAACTTCCTTGACCTCGTTGACCCTTGTTTCTGAATACAGTGAACTGCATTCAGATTGTCCATTCTGAAGGCCACCGACTTGCCCCGCAACGCCGGGCCGTGAGCCTGAAGGAAATACAAGGGGACTAGTAACTCTTTGACATTTATGTGAGAGATTTCTAAGTGGGACCAAAGTCCCTGACCCTGGTGCCCCTGATTTGACTGAAATCCCCACCCTATGGTGCCTGACGCATCCGTGTCTACCCATACCGTTGGAGGAGGAGAGGTCCATGACATGATTGAGTGCAATGTTTCCCTCTTCGCCCAGACCGCTAGTAAGGTGTGGATTAATTTTGGTATGGGCCATAATTTTCCCGCCGGTAAGAGTGGGAAATATTTGTTGCCTTCCAATATTAATCGTTTTACTTTCAACCGGCCCAACTTGACAGTTAGCTGAATCCAGTTGAGAGAGCCGACCAGAGACTCCCAGACTCTTCGTGTCATAGTCAGACTGTGAAGAAACCTGAACAGTTTCCTGCGAAACCTGTTGCGATTGTCCACACTCTGACTCAGAGTGAGAGCGGCGGTGTCCCAGACCAGCCCTATCCACTGAATTACTCTTGAGGGAACAAGGTTTGACTTTACCAGATTTACCTTGAAGCCTAGAGTTTTGACATGTTTTAAAATTATATTGACATGTTTTATGCATAATTGTTGTGTCTCTGCCACCACCAGCCAGTCGTCTAGATACCACAACACTCTGATTCCCTGTTTTAACAACGGCATCAGGGCTTGCCGGACTAGTTTCGTGAATAATCGAGGTGCTAGGTTCAAACCGAACGGCATCCTCTGAAAAACAAAATTTTGGTGCCTGATCCTCAAGGCCAGAAACCTTTGAAATCTTTTGTTGACCGACACGTGCCAATAGGCGTCTGTCAGGTCTAGGGAACACATCCAGCCTCCCGGCGGAAGTGTTAGCCTGATTTGATGAACTGTTAACATTCTGAAAGACTCGTTGTAAATGTGAAGATTCAGATAAGACAGGTCTACGACCGGCCTCATCTGAACACTGTCCCGTTTGGGAATCAAAAACAGTTTTGACGTGAATACAGGGTAATCTGGAGGGACCGGGATGATGACATTCTTGGCAATCATCTCCTGGACCAGCGACTCCACCTCTAATGAAACACAATTTGCCGTTGTCGGCTGACGTAAGCGAGGTCGCCGGAGCCACTGCCAAGTGATGCCTTTGCGTGCCACCATCCGTGCCCAGGTTTTTAACGGCCATGCTTGGTGACACGTTCGGAACGACCCAGTTAGCAGACAAGGGTTCGCCGGCTGTACTTCCCTCGGTTCCTCCGGCTTTAAGACAGGCACTGGGAGTGAGAGAGACTTTAGTTTTTTGATGGTGGGTTTGGTGGTGTTGGACGCTTCGCCGGCTGGCTGGTGTGGGCCGAAGACTGGCCCTGCCCCGGCTTATACTGGCCGCGTCCCCTCTGTCCTGAAAACCCTCTCTGTCTATGCCTGAACTGACCCAGGGGGGATTGGGAGGACTTAGGCGGAAGAAACGGCTTAGAACCCCCTGGCTGAGCTTTAGTAGGAGGCTTAGGTTTGGGGAAGTTAAATGCAGGTTTCTTAGCCTGTGCGGGACTGTGCTTCACGGTCTGTGCCATGTTAAACACTGTTCGCCATACATCAGGGGACATTAAAGAAGGAGTAAGTACTGGGGACATTACCACCTGGTTAGCAATGCGATCAGGCAGCTTGCGAACTAATGACATCCTAAGATCCTGTCGTGCTCGCACCGCCTCAAGTAAGGCTGTGCGTATGTCACCTAAGGATTGAATCGACGACTGAAGAATCAGACGCCGGGATAACTCAACTGATCTTCGAGCATCCGCGTCTGCGATTGCCTGAGTAGACCTGAGTAAAGACTTAGCCACCTGTTGAGAAACTATGAACTGTGAAAACAGGCGGAAAGCTTTTCCCCTTAGCCTAAATTCTCTGTCTAGGTGAGAAGGGGTAGGGGTAGTGAATGGTTCCTTTAGTTCACAAAGATTAATCTTAGGGGCAGCTAGAAAGAAAATAAAGCTGACGGAACTCCGCCGGCAGAACCTACCGGCATGGAGAACCATGAATGTGTATCCTGAGGGATCTGGTGGGAAGATTTAGAAGTGAAAGTGGTTGCAAAGTTTTGAGCCTCTACCTCCCAATCCACCCAAGGTCCTGGTCCCAACTGTCCCACCTTCAACACTGGATTAGCTGTCTCGTCTGTGACGGTCTGTAAATCTAGTTCAGGAGTAAGAGCCGACAGAGCCTTAATATCATTAAACCCATCCAGCTTAGACCAGTCTGAAAAAAGTTTTGAAGCTGAGGCAGGGGGTAAAGCAGGCTTAGATGCATAAACAAAATAATCCTGATGATAATAACTAGGTATAGCCTTGATATTTACGTCCAAAACATTACCCAAGGCATCCAATGCCCTTAATTTCTTTGACTTATTTCCCTGGATAAACCACTCACGTGGTACCGGGAGTTCCCCTGACAAGGTAGGCTGGGCAAGCTCTGGCTTAGAGGGGTTCAAAAGCACCCATGACTCGTCTGGCCCATAAAGCAGGGGCATAGCTACCTTTCTAAGAGGCGCTTTGTCTAGAGGGGGTGGATTAACATCCGTAATGACCCTGACATTTGACGTAGTGAATGCCGCCGTAGCTGGCTTAGAGCTCCCTGCCGGTGACAGAGTAGGAGGGTTAGGAATCTTAGATAAATCGATTGACGTTATCAGAGGCCGTACCGCAGAACTTGTCAAGGGAGCCCCCAAGTCCATTGTGGGGTTTTCTCGTTGTTGACTAAAGAATTTAGATAGAGCATGAGTAAGTAACCCATCAATTTCTTGTGCTGTAACAAACTGGTTAGATGCAGAACTTTCAGGTGAATCAGTATTATCATGGGCGGCGTCCAGGCCTGAGCCTGACCCTTGTCCATCCCTATCTGAAATTATTGACACTTCATCTTGTTCCTCCCGATCCTCCTGAGAAGACCCCGCCGAGGCAGGGGCACCTTGTTTCCAAGATAAGTCAGGGATAGAGGATGGGGTCGCCGCGTCCCTGTGGACATCGGCTACTGTGTGACTCGTATGAGTCGGACGTGGATGGTCAGACCCTGGTTGAGCAAACCGCCAAACACCGAGGCTCTGGCCTACGCTCTCTTGAGAGTCTGAAACATTCTCAATTATTGAATTTCCTGAACTTTCCGTTTCTAGGGTTAAAATATCAATAGGTAAATCTTGTTTAGGGACAGGCGCTTCACTATACTCTGAGGCTGTAACAGAAACATTTTCAGGTGTAGAGGTACGATGAGATGCACTAGACTTAGGAGAATGTCGAGAGGACTTCCTATGGGAATCCTTTTTGGAGGATTTGTGGCTACGGTGTGACCGCGAACTAGACCTATGTTTGGAAGAATCACCACCATGACCACTGGGGGAAGCTTCAGTCTTACACTTCTTACTAGCCGGGGAAGAGGCCCGACTTGAAGACTGCTGTCTGAGAGGTGACCTTGACCTCGATCTCGCCTGCGACGAGGAGGTGGCTGCCGGGGGAGTAGGCTCTCTCGGGCGTTTAGACGTATCCACAGACGATACAGAACCCTGGCTAGTCTCTGTCGGCTTAAAGCCCTTTACTCTAGAGGTACGTTTAGGGGGAGGGTGCTCTGACAGCAACTTATCCCAAAGTGGGACGTTGTCACATTGAAGTGACTTATGTGCGACAATGGTAGTGTAGGCCGACATTTGTTGTCTGACCTCTCTCAACGCTACCGCCGCGGTCTTGTCATTGTCACACAGGACTTTATTGGCTAATTGGGAGCAAAAGGAACAATTAAGTGTAACCCAGAGACCCCTTGAACGGTCTAGACATCTAACACACCTTATGCAAAGGGTATGCGCAAAAATTGGGATACCCGCGCAAGTAGGGGTAATGCACAGGGCAAAAACTGGGGCCACAGTAGCCATGACAGAGACTGGTGTGAGGAAACTACCGCCGGGTCTGTATTGGTCCGCCGGAGCTCAGCTCTGGAAAAATAAAGAAAAATTTCCAGGAATTAATGCTCATAAGGTTAACCCAAGTGTTCGCATACAAGTGTTAATAACCCGCCGGGTAACGGGATGCAAAGACACAGCTAACACATCTCGCCACGCGGCGGGGTGTAAAGAGGCTAAACAAATCTTCTTAGCTAAAGAACATGAAGAATACCCTCTGATATAATGGTCCAGTATGGCACTTATAGTCTGTAGGAGGTGGTGACTGTCTCAAGATTCAATTTTGTAACAAAGCCCCCCTCATAAAGACGCCGGCCCTTGAAATATTTTAGTAGAATAGCCCAGGGCAGGAATATACGAGATCTGATTTTTTTAAACGAATTGTCCCAAACGATCGTCGTAAAAATAGAAGGCGGCGATACTGAAAGTATCACCCAATTAAGGTTAATCGAAATTGAATTTGTTTATAAATTCCTTAGTTCCTCCACATAGGGGCACCCGCCGGGTGTGGGAATCGATTTGGTTAAACCTCACTGAACCTTCAATTGCCGTAAGAGTAAAGGCAGCGATACACAGAGTATCACTCAAATGGATTGGTTAACTATATGAGACCTAAGTCGTTTATCCCACCCTGCTCAGGTGCACCCGCCGGGTGAGAAGTCTAAAAGTTAACCCCACAAGTTCCTGACCCCACTTCTTTGTAAAAGATCGCCGGGGAGGAACGCCTAAACAACAGCTAGGTTTTCCATGTGGTTGTCGTAAACCAGGTAGAAAAAACCTATAAAAACGAGTGTTCTCAAGAACGTAGTTTTTTATGTACTGTATATCTATATATATATATAAGGATGGGTACAGCCATCCCGCCGGGAATTTAAAGGAGGCCTGAAACCAGGCACCCACAGAGACGCAGTCCTGGAGAGCCACAGACACCTCCCCACGCCGGGGAACCAGCCAGAGTTAAAAACCACGTGTGGCCCAACACTGCTCGTCGGTCAGGATTTTTCATGGTGAAACCGAGAAAAAACCCGCCGGAAGGCAAACCCCACCCTGAACAGACACCATCTGAACAATACGACACGAGGAGAGACACGCACGACTAACCAAGGTCACAACATAATCCGTGGAATTAGCCAATACACAACTAAACCAGGAAACAATTATAGTCCGAGGAATTAGCCAATACACAACTAAAACCCGGATACACATGACACAGTAGGGCATATTTATAAAATAAATAATAACACTAGACATGTGGCAAAGCTACGAGCGGCTGGCTAGGCCTAGGTAGACGGCATGAAAAATAGTTGAAATATAAACACACACTGGAATATCACAACAGGAACCACCGCCAACACACCACCGTAGCGATAACTTCCCACCCCGGGAAGCCTGATACGGACCCAGAAAAAACTTCACTAAGTGAAGAAAAATACGCTGGGAACGTCAGCAAACACACAGCTTACCTCATCAGAAGGATAAAAGGCAGCAATAATTAACGCGTAATGAAAGCCGCCTGCATCACCAACTAACACAACTGTGAAAAGTTCACGTGTCCACAACAGGACCACGAGGGTACATCCGAAATAGATGCCCCATACATACGACCCAAAATACACTGCACTGCGGGCAACCAGCCCAGGACACTCCTGCTACGCCTATCCTAACCTTACTCGATACATCCTAGAGTAAACAAATGAGAAAAAACTCACTAGGGACGCAACGAATGCGGAACCAGCGGAGCCTGAAAGGTACGTCCGGGCAGGCTGAGCGCAGAGCAAAGAAGGAGGAATGACGCCTGATTCAGCGTCTGGTCAGAAATCCACACAAGTACATCCACGATATGATGGAAAGCTTATTGGATAGTTATTCTTATTTTCTTTTTGTTTTTATTTTTTACGAAGTTTTTTCGTAGTGAGAACCCAATTCATAATGACTGAAGCCATGAGTGAGGTCGCGTGCGCTCATGATGAAGGCTCCTCAGTTTTTAAATGCTCTGCGCGGTAGATTCAAACTACGGCGGATTAGTGTTTGAAGAGGATGCCTTATGTAATAGGCATGTTCGTCAATGATGGAGGGGCCACTAATAAATACTGTAGTGCATTTCCAAAAGTGGAGAATTAAGCCACTTGTCCCTTAGTCATGAGGTTAAAGTCACACCTGAATGACTAGGAAACGGACAAGGCTACCATGGCGTACCTGTGGAAACCATCAAACCATTATTGCTCCTCCATCAAACACGGTAGTTATCACCCACCATTCAACCCTATCTATCTATTGCCTGACGCCGTGATCCCCGAAGGGGTGGCCACGAACGAACCGCCCCCATGCACCTCTGTCCCCAGTCAGTCGATGCCCCTCCCCCCAACCAGCACCGCCTTCGTTCATGTACTTCCTCACTCCATCCTTCCACCTCTCATTCGGTCTACCTCTCCCTCTGTTCCTCCACCTCGCTCTCGTACACCCTCTTAGTCATTCTCTCGCTTTCCATACGTTCCATATGGCCGAACCATCTCTAGTTGTTCCTTTTCACCCTTTCCAGCACATCTACCTCCACACCACACCTCCTTCTTACTTCCTCATTAGTCTGTCTATCCCTCCATGTAACTCCGCACGCACTCTTTAAGTAATTCATTTCCACTGCTCTCACTCTTGGTCTGAGTCTCTCAACCAACGTCCATGCTTTGCTTCCGTAAGTCAGTGTCGGGATTACCACACTGTCATGCAAGGACTTCTTCACTTCCATACTGACCACCCTATTTCTTGTTACTGCTTTTAGCGTTCCTACAACCCTCTTCCCCTGTTGTACCCTCTCCCGCACTTCTTCATCCATAGTCCCATCTTTACTCAACACACTGCCCAGATACTTAAAAGAGTTGACGATCTCCATAGCCTGACCGTTCAGCTTCACCTCACACTCTGTGACTTCACCCTTTCGAAGACCATAACCTTGCTCTTCCCCGCATTTACCTTCAAATTCCGTTTTTCGCACACTGTTCCAAACTCATTTACCAGACCCTGCAACTCCCATTCATTATCACTCATCAGAACTGTATCATCCGCAAACAGCAGTATAGGTAGCTTCCACTCAATTCCCTTCCTTTTCAGCGATACACCAACATCCACTGCTCTTGATAGTATTTCTTTCATGACTCCATCCATATATACAGTAAACAACCACGGGGACATATCGCCTTTATATTCAAGGTATCTGTCACTATAAAATATAAAATATACAAAAATACATATTTGTTGTATATGGGATCCAGATGGCGTTAAGGGGGGATGGGCCGGTTTTATGGACCACTTTCTCCCTCATGTTTAGCCCCATTACTTTTCAGGTGTTAAGATGTTTGTCCCATTAGTTAGTCGATTTTAAGACCTTTCGACCCATTTCTTTGTCAATATTTAGACCTTTCGTGCTATTTAGGTGTCGATTCTTTCCCTGGCGAACGACCTAATAATTTTTTTTTTTAAATTTGATGGAGGTCTAGGGAGGAAACTAGAAAAATAACGAATACATGCAAAAATTGCGCAAAAAGTGAACCATCTCCCCTTAAGTGTAATTGGAATATGGCTAATTACAGACTCTCTATCTCTTGGCAGCAAAATTCGGCCCCCAATTGTGGGGGGGGGGGGTGGGGGGGAGGGGGAGAACACAAACAACCACAGCGCCCTAACAGTGTTCCCCTCTCAGCAGTGAGTTCCACCATGCTGACCAGAAAGTCTGACACAGACTCTGAAATAATTATCTGATTGTGTATTGTTAGCAGTAGGTTTTTTGTTCATTAGGATTTAGGACTCCAAAACCAATGAATTAGAATAATAAATGAGCATAAACAGCACCCCTGTTAACAATATGCCCTTTCTGCAGCGAGTTCCACCATGATGACCAGAAAGTCCGCCACAGACTCCGACCTTCCGAACTTCCCTGCGCCCTCTGCACCATCCCTCGCCAACATCACCAAGTCACTCTCTGCTGATAAAAGGTCAAATATTACTATTATTATTAGGCTACTGCTTCTACTATTAATACTACTACTATTATTATTGTTACTACTATTAATACTAATATTACTACTAACCTACTGTTATTGCTACTACAGTACTACTATTATTACTACTATTATTACTACTAAATTTTTTCCTATATTTTTATTTAATATTGTACAGTACATTAATTACATTTTACAAATATCAGATATTCTACTATACTAGCCTACTACTCTATATCATGCAACTTCAATCCAGTTGCATTCTGATGCGACTTTCTGATACTGCTACCTCGTAATCCACGTCTGCTACTGTCGTTGGTTGTGGTGCAGACAGTCTTGTTCCCTGCAGACATAGTAGTGCTAATCTGAGCAATGAAAAGATAGGTGGCACCTCATATAGGCTACAACTTGGCTCCTGGGCTGTTGCTTCTTCTCTGCGATGATCTCTGCTAGCCTTGAATAGAAGAACTGGACCTTGGGTCCCATCCCTCCAGATGTGGTGAAGACTAGTGGGGTAAAGCTGCCTTTTTCGATAATTAGGATCCTTTCCCATATGCCCTGACCTGCTTTTGTTCGTTCCTCTTGTGTACAGCCTCCAAAGACAGCTTGTTACAGCTAGGGGCTATTGGATCGAATATTTTTATGTCAAAGAACGCTCGCTGTCCTCGTCCAAAAACCTCTTGCACCCGTGCTTCATTGGATGTGTTGGCCGTCCTGTGCTGCAAGATCTCTCCGTCTAAGGGAATGATTGATAGTTTGCACGCCACATCACGACACACCTCACTGAGCATATTCGCCGTTACGTCTCTCACTTCATTGTGCCTGATGAACCCTCCCTTCTTACATATCATGCAGTTGTCTGCATCGTTGTTGACTCCACAAACGCATCGATTGGGTTGTCCTTCAATCGGCCAACCATACCTTAGTGCAATGGCATCAGTAAATTCTTGTTTGTTGAGATTGAAGCTTTTTGCCTTGAATGGTAGTGTTGTCAGCCAATTTGAAGCACCCGTTTCTTGTGCTATTTGTATTTTTCTTACTAGTCTCTGCGAAAATTGTTGCATCAGTCGTGCTAGGTAATTTTTCTGTGAGTTATGCCTCTCTGACGTGATGGTCTTCCTGACGTAAATGTCTGCCTGGTCCACTTCACCGTCAGAATCTTGTGCTACGATGCGTTCAGTGAGAGATCCTGTTATCTTTACTGAGTTCTGGGGTATGCTACTTATTCCTTGATTTCTCGCTTGTATCTGGCTAACATTGGTCGAATTTATTAAGCTCAGGAAAAGTCTCCTAAAGTCAAGTATCCTATAAAGTAATTGGATATAAAATCATCATTTGAGGAGGAGCACTTTATTGACAAAGTATCGCTTAGTTTCTTGAGGTCAATACATGGCCTTTCCTCACATGATGTTTTATAACCATTATGTGTACTCTTACATGTAGCATATTATTCAACATTATATTTGTTTTGTACCCCTTCAGCATGAACGTGACGGAGGAGACCGAGGATGAGGACCCCTTTGCCCCCTACGAGAACCTCCACATGGACTATCTGGCGATGCTCACCCAGGAGGGCTTCGCACAGAACGCCGTCATCAAGGCTCTCGTCATCACCAGGAACGACATCACCATGGCCAGAAAAATCCTCAGGGAGTTCGCGTCCAAGAGATGCTAGAACGCCGAAACAAAGACCTATCCTAGAAGAAGTACTAGGTCAAATGAAGGTGTCGTATGCAAACTATGAGAATACAAAGACCAGGCTGAGACTATGGTATACAAGCCGCTGGCCTGGTTACCGTGAAGTATGTATATGGTGGGGCCACAGGATGTTATGCAAAGGATGTGGGGGGCTCAGTCCTTCAGAAGCCACTTAAGGGACCTATGTTGGGATAATTGACTAGATTTATGCTCTTGGTTGGCAATAGGGTGTGTGAGGGATTTAAGGCATATAAATATTCCGTGGTGGAGCTTCGCCCCTCATCCTGCTAGTCACTGACTTACAGTATACGTATTTGTTTATAATACATGGAAGTTGAACCAGGGTGTCAAACCGGAACAATTCTGTGTTAAGACTGGAATGAACATGAGAAGGAATACAGGAAAATTATTATGAAATTGCATTGTTTTGGACATTTCATCACTTCCTAAGTCATATTAAGAACCGTAAGGTATTACTATAACTTTACATATTTACTCTTGTTGACTATTAAGAAGGGCCTCTGATGTAGGACTGGTTATAAATAGTATCTCGTGTGCCAGCCAGTATGGACCCTCTAGGCAGACAAGAGTGGCAGTGTCGTAGCCATGGAAATATGTTTATAATGTACGAACCCACTAGTCAAACAAGTTATAGTGTGGCATCCTTAGACTAAGTTTATAATACAAGGAACCACTAGTCAGACAAGACAGTGTGTCATACACCTGAAATAAGTATATAATACATATAACCACTAGTCAGACAAAAGTGGCTGTGTCTTGACCAAGGGAACAAGTTAATAATATGAAGTCAAAATAGAGTTACAGTGCTATGGCCATGGAAATAAGTTAATGTTATGAATAATAAGTGAACCAAGAGGTATACAGCGGAAATAAGTTTGTAATTATATGAAAAAGTGAGAAAAGAGGTAGAGTGACCTGTCCCTGGTGGTGGAACTGCTGGAATCACCGTTGTGTGTTCTTATTTGTATATACAGTATATTATGGTAAAGTCTCTTTCAGGTGGGGGTCTATTACGCCCCCAATAGTTCCAAATGATAATCAGACCTCCCTCATGGTGCTCCTCTGAACATACAGTCGACCACAATCATTCCTGAACCTCTTGTGTTCCTCATTATGCAAGTATAGATGTAAAAGCTGAAGTATGAGTCATTTTATGCACACTACTAATAAAACCATAATGTAATTAATTAGAAACTGAAATATGAGTGTCATTTTATGCAAACTACTAATAAATCCATATTCAGTATATAATTTACTAGAAGCTGAAATATGAGTTATTTTACGCACACTACTAATAAAACCATATATATATAATGTATTGTGAAACAAATGTTCATCATAGAATAATCCAGATGGTTGTATTTGTATAAAGGGAAACATAAGAGGTCCAGGAACGTTTGCGAGTGGCTGTACTGTGAATAACTGCCCGAACCTTCCCACTGTCCGCATCTCTACTATCACTGCATGCACTGCCCAAATCCTGTGTGTATAATATAATGCATAGCTTTAACAACACTGGTACTCTGTTTATAACACCTAATTAAAACACATTGTTGGCTTATATATAACACCATACAGTTAGCCCTCTTAATTACACATTTTCTTTCCTCACCGCAGCCCCAGTTTCTCTTATATTTAAGGGGACACAAGGGCTTCCTCACAACATTTTAGATATCTGCACTATAGTAATTGAAAATTCATAGTAGATTTTTTTTTGATAAGATAAATGGGTTGCAAAACCTGAACAAAACTGTTCAAATAGTACCACAAAACTATGACGAAAAACTTACTACATGTACAGTACCAGTTTCATTGCAATGGTATGTATTCTATTTTGCACACACAACTTTTACAGTGCACTAACATTGTCTCGTTCCAAGCACAACCCTTTTACTGACGTTTATAGTTTGGTGGTGAAACCTATATAGGCGGGTTGGTCACTAGACCACACTCCAAATATTGAATGATTAAATGTAACAAAAAGGACACACAAAATAAATGTTCCAATCGTTTACGTCTTCAAATTAGAACACATAAACGATTGGAACACTTTATGTGTAGGCCTATAATTTTTGTTACATTTAATAATTCAGTAATAACTAAACACTTAATTGTAACAAAACTGGTAGACATAGACAGTGTTGTAATGGTGTGTGTTCTAATATGACTACATACACTGAAGAACACTGTTTATGTGGACCATTATTGTTAGTTAAGGGAGCCCTCCTCGCTTTTTTTATCTTTCTCTCCCTCTCTCTTTGGCTTGTATTCATTCGGCCCCATTCAGCCTACTGTTTTATGATGTTTACCCTCATCCAGGTGTCAATATTTTCCTGGCGAGCGGTAGCGAGCCAGCATATATATGTTTTTGTTTTGACAGCAAGCTAAATTTGTACATGTTTTGATAGAAAAATTTATCCGGCGAAGCCGGATTTCTCCATACAATACTGGCTTGCTATCGCTCGCCAGGAAGTTATCGACACCTAGATAGGGATAAACGTCTTAAAACAGTTGGCTGAATGGGGCCGAATGGATATAAACCAGGGAAAGAGAGAAAAGGAGAGAAAGATAAAAAAAAGCCGGTGACCCCCCTTAAGTGTTGACCTGTTTACAGCGCTACCCGAACGACTTGACCTCTCCGGGAGGTCACAGGTCATACAAGTGCCAAGGGGACCCAAACATGTGCCAAACTCCCAAACACCTGCCAACATTTATGAACATGGTACAGTGGCGCTAATAAGTCATGTCTCAGCTGTCATTACGTTTGGCTCGCTCTGTGCTGTATTAATTTCGGTCAGATATTGAATAGGGTGGGTAATTGTAGGAAATTTTTTGTATATTTAACTTGATATGAAGAAATGATGCTTAGATATTACTGATACTAATTTGTTTTCTTCAAAACATATTTGGTGTCGAGACATTGACTTATTAGCGAGACTACAGTGGCGCTAATAAGTCATGTCTCAGCTGTCATTATGTTTGGCTCGCTCTGTGCTGTATTAATGTCTGTCAGATGTTGAATAGGGTGGGTAAGTGTAGGAACATAGGTGTATATCTCACTCAAAAACAATACATCATGTGTGAATATTGCTGATACCAATTATTGATCAAAACATAATTGGTGCCGAGACATGACTAATTATTAGGTCGACTGTACATGTGATAAGGGAGGCTGGCTCTATTTTATCACCATAAACCCCACTGGCAAATTTGAACGCTTAATCCTATTTTATCCAGGGGGGTGGGTGGGTGGGGTGGGTGCTTTATTGACCACGTTTTGATCCAGTAGTTTGGAGAATTTAAAACTATTTACCGCATTAGTTTGGCGATAATAAGATGCTTCGTCCAATTCAGGTGTCAATTTTCTTCTGGGTGAGTGATAGCAAACCTAAAACTTAAAAGATATCGTCTTTTGACCGGTACCTTTTTCTATCTAAAAATGCAAACATTTTGCTTCAAGGGGATCTGGGTGAGCATTTTTTAGTTTGAAGGAATTCTGGGAAGGTGTTTTTGTTAGCCAAACTAAGATACTGTTATTGTTGTTGTTGTTGTTCCCCAAGCTGCCTGGCCGAACAGCCCCAAGGCCCCGAGCAAGGCCAAGGCCATAACCGAGCGCCCCCACAGAACCCTCCCTGCCGACCACAATAAAGCCTGGGTGACCGAAGCCACTCCATGGCGGGGAGCTGAGGAGGGTGCGGAAACGCCCGGGAAACCAAAGCCCCACCCAGGGCCCTGTGCCCCTCAGCAATTATGAAGAGAAAGTTGAGGGGCAAGATACTGTACTGTACAGTACAGTACAGTACATTGAAAAATGCCAAAAGCTAGCAAAATCCTCAAAAATAATTAAACAAAATATCTTAATACAAGGAAGAAAGGCGTCCTTGCATCTTGAAAGGGTTGACTGATTTAACATGCACTACAGAACACATTTATAATAGCCATCATAATTGGTAAGCTCACACGTTGCACATGTCCGCAATTATTTAGTCCGATTTGTTTGTTTGATGGCATGGTATGGGCCATAGTGAACACTCCAAACATTTCAACAGGGCCCATCAATACCATTTGAAATCCTTACTCTTTCCGCATGTGATCTTGATTGAGGTCATTGATCAAACACAAGCTTTTAAAGGAGGTCAACAAATATCTATGCCACATTATAAACCACTTAACACATGACACAAACCCAAGATCCGCCTGTATGGGCTCGCCCATTGTGTTCCAAGTCATGTAACTAGTGTTCAAATTATCCATCTGTAAGTTTGAAGGTACAGGTATAAGTAAGTTGGAGTTATAGACACCGGTACCGGTACACTGTAAACATTCCAAACACTTTGGTGTAACAAAAATTATACACATAGAAAGTGTTTTTGTAGTTGATGTGTGCTAATTTGAACACATACACGATTAAAACAATTATCATGTGTATAGTTTTTGTAACACTTGAGCATTTATTCGTGACAGTGTATATACAGTATATATATATTTATATATATATATATATATATATATATATATATATATATATATATATATATATATATATACACTATACAGTACTGTATATATATATATATATATATATATATATATATATATATATATTTTGTTTTTTTTCTTCTATATTCCAACTACTCCCTCTTGGGCATAGGCTGAGAGCCTGTACATTCTACCGCTCAACACGGTGAAGCCTGTGAGGTCTCATTCCATTCTAGGGAGTGAGACATGTGAAGCACCCATTCAGGACCCGAAGCAGCCCCATCTCTGAAGCTGATTCTCCTCCGCGCTTCACTGTCTCAACCCCTAGACTCGGACCCTTACTCTCAGAACGCCACCTATTGAGCAATTAACTCAGTAGGCATTGCCCCCCTGTAGCATATTTTGAATATGGGAATATTCATACAGTGCTATTTAATCAGGGAACAATGAGGGTGTTTTATTTTGGCGTTTCGGTGGGCTTTGTGGTAATGCTCTGATACCTAGGTACAGCACAAATTCCATCCCAATAATATTTTCCCATTGACATATCGGGATTCGAACCCAGGTCCATGGGATTACCAGTCCAGTGGCAACACCACTCCACCACACCTCCCCATTGTTCCAGGCAAATCACGGCATTAGCGCAGATATATATACATATAATAATATTCAGCATATTTTTTACAGTGCATAAACTATATTTTAAAGAGTATAAAAACAGATCTATAATACCATTGAATATATTAATAGTGATTCACTGTTCTATCCTTACATTAGATGTTTTTTTTACTATCAATATCAACCTACTAACCATCACATAATCATATTACTTGAAATAGTCTGTTTAATATCGATGTATACGGCTCCAACTTCCTCATAGCCTAAAACTCGCAGGCGGTCAATTTGCTGCACTAAACTATTATTGTTCACATATTATTGGTACCAGTTTGGTTCTAGCCTATGTTTTCTATATTGCATGCAGGAATATTGCAGCGCAGTATGGTAATGATTGGGTATACACTGTACATATATACACTGTACATATAACGAACATTTAATCATAACAATAATGGTACACATAAACGGTAGTCTTCGGTTTATAGAATTAGGACATGTAAACCATTAACCCTTTCATTACCGGGAATGTTTGTGGGGTTTTTTCAGCTCTATTTAAACGATTTTGTGCAGTTTAACATCCAAAAATCGGGGCCGTTTGTAACATTAACTACCTGCCAGGCGGGCATATTTACGGAAAACGAGCTTCATTCCATGCTCTTTTTCATGCATAAACAAGAGCCAGAGCGTAATACAATTATGTATCCGTGAAAGGGTGATAATAGAGCTTTCCAATGACACCTGAATCATCCTTGTGCGACCATGGAGTATCCTGTAGCGATCGCACAAACGGAGGTGAAATTACCCTAAATAAGGTAATTTCCTCAGTTTTTTCTTTATATCGCGAGGCCGTGTGTGTGTAGGGAGGCGGCGGTGGTCATAGAACCGGCCCAGTGGTGGTGCCGAGCAGTCAGACCCCGCCTATCGTCCTCCCAACGCACATACTCTCTCTCAGAGCCCCTAGTGTGCTCAGAATGCCGCTCTCTCACCCGCCATATGCGGGTCGCCGTTGGTTAAGGGTTAAGAAGGATCTGTGGTAGCCTAAAGGGTTAAGTGAGATAGTTCGAAGCCCTTTAATTGCTGGAGGCCCTTTTGAAACTGTATAAAATTTGTAACCCTCTCACATCCTTATGACGCAGAGGTTGCCAGATTAGCAATTAGAAATAGATTACTCTCACTCTTATAATTACCTCTCCAAAATTAGTTTTCTGCCCACAGCTAACTCAAAGACAACTGCAGAGGTTGAAGTAAATAAACTAAAGGTTTATAAATACCCCTGATGGTAACAAAGGCTCTAAAGTATCCCTAATAGGCTCAAAAATTGCGTCAGGACGTGAGAGGGTTAATAGTAGCCAAGATAAAAGTACAAAAGAAATCGCCAGTACAGAAGGGGTTAAAACACTGTGTGTACCATTTATGTCATAGTTAAGTGGTCAGCTGTTACAATGTACCTATGATCCCCCCTCTCTCTCTCTCTCTCTCTCTCTCTCTCTCTCTCTCTCTCTCTCTCTCTCTCTCTCTCTCTCTCTCTCTCTCTCTCTCTCTCTCTCTCTCTCTCTCTTCTCTCTCTCCTCTCTCTCTCTCTCTCTCTCTCTCTCTCTCTCTCTCTCTCTCTCTCTCTCTCTCTCTCTCTCTCTCTCTCTCTCTCTCTCTCTCTCTCTCTCTCTCTCTCTCTCTCTCTCTCTCTCTCTCTCTCTCTCTCTCTCAGAAGTAGCAATCACAAGGCAGTGTTATAATAATCAGAGGTGGCACCCCAAGAGGTTATAATGTAAATATATATATATACGGTACATATATATATGTATATCAAAAAGTTTTATTAGATTTTAAGATTTTTGGCTGTATCAGTGGTACCTGGACTTTAATTGGTACTCTTAGTTAAATATATAAATAAATAAATAAATAAATAAATAAATAACTATATATATATATATATATATATATATATATATATATATATATATATATATATATATATATATATACACACACACACATACAATGTAAAATATATTGGGTATGAAAGGGCGATTAAGGTGTTCATTCTAATACATAATTTTTGTAAGTATATTGGTGGTAATATAAGCCTACCTATCATATACAAGGATAGAAAGGTAAATCACTATCAATATACCCAATGATCATATATACCCTTTCTATACCCCTGATTTTATATAATATAGAAGATATAAATTGTAACACAACTGGTATGCAGTGGTAAATAATGTTGGGGCAGATGAATATATCTTTTCAGTATGTATTATATTATATTTACCACTTCTTGGTTCCTTCTAATGTTAACAGTTGGAAAATGTATCTATCTAACTATATGCTCAGGCCCAATCCCCACTTTTCCTATTTTATATATACAGTATATATACAGTAGGCTATATATATACCGGTATATATATTATATACAGTAGGCTATATATATATATATATTATTATTATTATTATTATTATTATTATTATTATTTTTTTTTTACATTGTTATTATCCCTTTCTGTACCAGCGACATCCCTTTCATGATATTCTGGCAACTATTAGACAATTTTATTCAGCTTAGGAAGGACGTCTACCTATCCAAAGGCTATACAGTACATACTATCTCAATGAATCCTTTTAGCAACCATATAAATCCTCTCTAAGCTTCATAAAATTGTCTAAATGTAACTGAAATTGTCTAAATGTAACTGAAATTGTCTAAATGTAACTGAAATTGTCTAAATGTAACTGAAATTATCTAAATGTAACTGAAATTGTCTAAATGTAACTGAAATTGTCTAAATGTAACTGAAATTGTCTAAATGTAACTGAAATTGTCTAAATGTAACTGAAATCAAATAATAAAGATGTCACCGGTACAGGAAGGGTTATATATATGCTTTAAGGGGGGATGGTTCACTTTTTGGCCAATTTTTGCATGTATTCATTATTTTTCTAGTTTCCTCCCTAGACCTCCATCAAATTTAAAAACAAACATCCATTAGATCCCCCTTCTAGATTAATTTGTAAATTTTTCGGTAGAAAAATGTCGCGGCCGAAGGCCGGTTCTTTCAAAATTACAGGCTCACTATCGTTCACCAGGGAAAAAATTGACACCTAAATAGCACGAAAGGTCTAAATATTGACGAAGAAATGGGGCGAAAGGTCTTAAAATCGACTAACTAATGGGGCAAACATTTTAACATCTGAAAACTGTAAGACATCAAGGGTATAACAAAGGTATATAATGTCATTGGGTATTTCCATGGTAATATTGTATTTATATCACTGTATTTAACCCCTTCCGTATTGGTGACGTCTTTGTAAGTATATTCTAGCTATATTTAGACGGTTTTGTGCAGTTTAAGAAGGATCTGTGGTAGTAAAGTGGTTAAGTGAGATAGTTCAAAACCATTTGATTGCAGGAGGCCCATATTAAACTGAATAAAATCGTCTAATAGTAATAGTTCTAAACCTTTTGATTGCTGGAGGCCCTTTTAAAACTGAATAGAATCGTCTAATAGTAGCCAGAATAAAGTAAACAAGAAGTCGCCGGTACAGAAGGGGTTAAGGGCTTTATAACTGCCGATAAACCTTTATGAGGGTAGATCATCATGGACAAATTAGGGATCCTCTTCATACATTCTTATGGGGGGTCACCGTTTTTTTTTTTTATCTTTCTCTCCTTTTCTCTCTTTCCCTGGCTTGTATTCATTCGGCCCCATTCAGCCAACTGTTTATAGACGTTTATCCCCATCCAGGTGCCGATTTTTTCCTGGCGAGCGATAGCGAGCCAGCATTGTATGGAGATATACGGCTTTGCCGGAGAAATTTTTCTATCAAAAAATGTACAAATTTAGCTTGCTGTCAAAACAAAAATATATATATATGCTGGCTCGCTACCGCTCACCAGTAAAATATTGACACCTGGATAGGGGTAAACGTCTTAAAACAGTAGGCTGAATGGGGCCGAATGGATACAAGCCAAAGAGAGAGGGAGAGACAGAGAAAAAAAAGCGAGGTGGGCTCCCTTAAACCTTTATAAGGGTATATTATTATAAACAAATTAGTTACCTTTTTCCTACCTTTACTAAGCCCTTATGTTTTGACCCGTTTGTGATGTATTATGCACACATTATTATTTATATGTTTTCACCAACCAACTTCACTTCTAAACTCAATTAATGAAATCAACAAATACATGTGGCACTCCAAGGACTCGAACCTAGGATACTCACACCGAAATTCCGCGCACTTATGCATTACGCTATCATGACAGTTAAAGAAATATGCACAAGCCTACGATTTATTATGCAGTTTCGAATCCTGCATATTAATCTGAGCATGTACATATATTCCAACTGCGCTATGGTAGCCTAATGTATAGACGAATGGAAGGAGTAATTAATGAGGCACTTAACCCTAGGGAAGGCCTCGCTATAAATTGCTCCTGAACAAGAATGAATTATATTTTTTCACCAACCAACTTCACTTCTAAACTCAATGAAATCAACAAATACATGTGGCACTCCAAGTAGCACACGAGCACCTTTGCCCTCAACATATTATCGTCAACAGTTTTATTCTCTGGCGATTTTATTCAGGTTAGGAAGGGTGTGTGTGGAAGTCAGAGGGTTAGTCATTGAGATAGTCTTTGTCCGGATACTTCTCACAGATCCTTCCTTAGCTGTATACAATCATTTAAGGTTAGCCGGGATAAACTGTCAACAGGCGTCATTTTCACCGGGCCAAAATTTAAGGGGAGATGGGTCGTTTTTCTGGACCCCTTTCTCCCCCGTGTTTAGCCCCATTATTTTTTAGATTATAAGACTTTCGGCCCATTAGTTTGGCTATTTTAACACCTTTCGCCCTATTTCATTGTCAATTTTAACACCTTTCGTGCCATTTAGGTTTCAATTTTTTTCCTGGCGAGCAATAGCGAGCCTGTAATTTAAGAGGAACCGGCCTTCAGCCGGAACATTTTCCTACCGAAAAATGTACATATTTATCTTGAAAGGGGGTCTAGGGAGTGTAATTATAAGTTTGATGGAGGTCTTGGGAACAAACTAAAAGACTCCCCTTAACCCTATCTGCTGCCTCCAGGGAAGCTTTAGAGCCTCACTGTTTCAGTCTATTAGTTTGGAGATTTTAACATGGTTCATCTCTTTAGTTTGTCGATTATAAGATATTTCACCTCATTCTGGTGTTGCTTTTGTTCTGGGCGGACGATGGGGAGCCTGCAATCTAGGACAAACCAGCCTTTAACCGGGACATTAGCCTACCGAAAAATGTACATATTTAGCTTGAAGGGAGTCTGGGGGGCATTATGATTTGTATGAAGGGGGTCTGGGGAGGATTTTTGTTTTCTTATACTGTATAGTCAAGGGGGCAAACTGGAAATGTATTGCTCGAAAATACCAAAAGCGATACAAAAAATCTTGACAGTAATGCACCAAAATACCCTAATAATGAACCCAAGACGTCGCACCAGCTAGTGTTAAACCAGCAACCCATACAGACCAATAAGCTTCAGGAATAAGTTTATTAATTTAAATGTTTATGTATACTGTTTTTTTATTATAATTATAATTATTAATTATATATTATTACCATTACTCTTATTATAATTACTATGATTGTTATTATATTATAATTAATTATGATTTTATTAACTGATTTTTTAATACTATAGTATTAAAATATATTATTACTATTACTATTACTATGATTATTAAACTGCAAACTGATTATATAGGTTAAGGGAGGTCATCTGTTTTTTTTTATGTTTCTCTCCTTTCTCTCTTTCCCTGGCTTGTATCCATTCGGCCCCATTCAGCCAACCGTTTTAAGATGTTTATCCCCATCCAGGTGTCGATTTCTTCCTGGCGAGCGATAGCAAGCCAACATTGTATGGAGATATCCGGCTTTGCCGGAGAAATTTTTCTATCGAAAAATGTACAAATTTAGCTTGCTGTCAAAACAAAAATATATATATATGCTGGCTTGCTACCTGCTCGCCAGGAAAATATTGACACCTGGGTGGGGGTAAACATCTTAAAACAGTAGGCTGAATGGGGCCGAATGGATACAAGCCAAAGAAAGAGGGAGAGAAAGAGAAAAAAAGCGAGGTGGGCTCCCTTAAAGTTCTTTTGATATAGTGTAAAACTCAAGGGTATAAAGGGTTATTATATAAAGTGATTGAGTATATTGCTAGTGATTCATTACTACAGTCTATTCGCTGTAAGTAGGCGAGAAATCATGACCTCTAACCTCTGTAACTCAAAAACAACTAGAGTAATCAAGCTAATACTTCTACCATTTGGGAAGAGTCAGTCAGGGAATAGATGTGGAAATTTACAGCCAATTTGCTCCAGCCCTTTTTGAGTTACAGAGGATAGAGGTCATGATTTCTCGCCTACTTACAGCGAATATAGACTACTGTATACCAATATACACTAAACAAAAGGTATATAAAATGATTGGGTATATTGCTAGTGATTTACCTTTCTATCCTTATATTATATGGGTTCATTACTACCAATATACCTTTATAAGGGTATATTATTATTATGGACACTTTATTTACTCTTGCCATACCTTCTTCAAGCCTATATTAACCCCTTGAAGCTCTGAAGCGTTTTAGCAGTATATTTTGGCTATCATTAGATGATTTTATGCAGCTAAGGAAGGATCTGTGGGTATTAACACCTTACGAGCGGCCTATGCGGTTTATTTATGTGTACCGCACAGCGGGGTGTTTTTAGCCAAAATAGGGCTGTTTACGTGATCATTTTCATGCCTAAATAAGACCCAGAACGTAAAACAAATACCTATCCCTGAAAGGGCATAAACAGAGCTTTCGAATGACACCATAACGATCCTTGTATGATGGATAGTTTTCTTGCAATAACCGTGCAACGCGAGTGCAAAAAGCAGGTAATTCGGTACTTTCAGTACATAATTGAGTATGTAGCGAGTGAGAGAGGGAGGAGGGAGCTGAGATTTGTGTCAGTAGGTTCGCCGCGGTGGTCTGGAGCAGTCATACGCTCGCTAGTCTCCTGCCACCACTTGTCTCTCTCTCTCAGCCACATTACGTGCTGAAATTGCCACTCGAGTTATGTCGAGCGCCGCCACATAGTCCAGCTTTTTTTAACTCGACTTATGTTGCTCGCCGCTAAATAAGGGTTAAAAGGGTAAATACTATGTCAATCAACCCTCTAACTTCCATATACTCCTTCCCAATCTGAATAAAATTGTCTAATTTTTACCAGAAATCAGAAAAAGAAATGCGTATTGGATCTTGAAAGGGTTAGTATAAATTGTAATTTGCTTACACTGTAAAAATTGTGTATGTATAATAGACCACATGCCTGTAACCTAACTAGTTCATGTTTTAACCCCTTCTGTAGTGGCCACGTATTTGTTTTTTGTTTTACTGTAGCTACATTCAGACGATTTTGTGCAATTTAAGAAGGATCTGTTGTAGTAAAAAGGGTTAAGTGATATAGTTCGAAGCCTGTTAATCGCTGGAGGCCCTTTTGAAACTGAATAAAATGGTCTAATAGTAGCCACAATAAAGTTATAATGTAAAACTTGCAAAATAAACAAACTAAAAGTTATACGAACACAGTAAAAAGACAAAACAACTAATCAAAATCGCTATGTGGAAACAACGCTTAAGTAGAATAATAATTTAATTTGTTTCCACATAGCGATTTTGATAAGTTGTTTTGACTTTATATTGTCATTGTCCCAGTTTTGGTTTGCTTTGTTTTCAAGTTTTACATTTTAATTAAAAAATAAAAGAACACAAACCAAAAGTCCTGTCCCGGTACAGAAGGGGTTAACAGGGGTTTACGAAGGGTATGGGAGAGGTATGCATGATCATTGGCTATATTGATGGTGGTTTACCTTGCTATCCGTGTATATTATGGGTTTACTACTATTAACCCAGCCCACCTCGCTTTTTTTCTCTTTCTCTCCCTCTCTCTTTGGCTTGTATCCATTCGGCCCCATTCAGCCTACTGTTTTTAAGACGTTTACCCCCATCCAGGTGTCAATAATTTCCTGGCGAGCAGTAGCGAGCCAGCATATATATATTTTTGTTTTGACAGCAAGCTAAATTTGTAAATTTTTCGATAGAAAAATGTCTCCAGCGAAACCGGATTTCTCCATACAATGCTGGCTCGCTATCGCTCGCCAGGAAGAAATCGACACCTGGATGGGGATAAACGTCTTAAAACAGTTGTCTGAATGGGGCTGAAAAGATACAATCCAGGGAAAGAGAGAAAAGGAGAGAAAGATAAAAAAAAGCCGGTGACCCCGCTTAATATGCACTCCAAATTAAAGGGTATGCAATCATTGGGTATATTGCTGGTGACTTACCTTTCCTTCCTTGTATAAGAAGGGTTTATTACCACCAATATACCTTAAGGGAGGTGACCTGCTTTTTGTTCTCTCCTTTTCTCTCTTTCTCTGGCTTGTATCTATTTGGCCCCATTTAGCCTACTGTTTTAAGACGTTTATCCCCATCCAGATGTAATTGTTTTACTGGCGAGCGGTAGCGAGCCAGCATATTTTAAAAAATGTTTTGACAGCAGGCTAAATTTGTACATTTTTCGGTTGAAAAATGTCTCTGGCGAAGGCGGATTTCTTCATATAATGCTGGCTTGCTATCGCTCGCCAGGAAAAAATAGACACCTAGATGGGGATAAACGTCTTAAAATAGTTGGCTGAATGGGGCCGAATGGATACAAGCCAGAGAAAGAGAGAACAATTTAAAAAGCAGGTCACCCCCCTTAAGATGGACACATTGGTATGGCCACGTTAATTACCCCTTTCATACCCATTATTGTTTACAGTGTAAGTTTGTGTGACTATATTTCATACACGATTTTGACAGCGTAAGAATATTTACACTGTTAAATATTATGGGCTTAAGGAAGGTATGAAAGGGTATTTAAAGTGTCTATAATAACTTACCCTTATTAAGGTAGGTCACCTGCTTTTTGTTATTTCTGTCCTTTTTTCTCTAACTCTGGCTTGTATCCATTCGGCCCCATTCAGCCAACTATTTTAAGATGTTTATCCCCATCTAGGTGTTGATTTCTTCCTGGCGAGCGATAGCGAGCCAGCATTATATGAAGAAATCCGGCTTCGCCGGAGAAATTTTTCTATCGAAAAATGTACAAATTTAGCCTGCTGTCTAACAAAAATTAAAAATATGCTGGCTCGCTACCGCTCACCAGTAAGAAATTGACACCTGGATGGGGATAAATGTCTTAAAACAGTAGGCTGAATGGGGCCAAATGGATACAAGCCAGAGAAAGATAGAAAAGGACAGAACAAAAACAGGTCACCCCCCCTTAACCCTTCCAGTACCGGCGACGTTTGTTCTATTTGATTCTATCCATCTATTTCTATCTATCTATTTACTCAGGCCCAATCCCCACTTTTCCTATAATTTGTTTCCCCATACCTTCCATAAACCCTAAATGTTGCCAGTATAAAAGGTCTATCCAATAAAAATACATTGTTAATATGAAGATATTATGTGATAATATGTTACGCTTACGAGTGTTTACAAAGTAGATTTATAGTGAAGGTAAAAATCCTGTGTTCAATATATACACCACATAACTCGGACAACATTGATACACATTATAGGCGTTTGTATTGGAGCACCTTTTATGGGAGCCCACCTCGCTTTTTTTCTCTTTCTCTCCCTCTCTCTTTGGTTTGTAGCCATTCGGCCCCATTCAGCCTACTGTTTTAAGACATTTACCCCCCATCCAGGTGTCAATATTTTCCTGGTGAGCGGTAGCGAGCCAGCATATATATATATATTTTTTTTTACAGCAAGCTAAATTTGTAAATTTTTCGATAGAAAAATTTCTCCGGCGAAGCCGGATTTCTCCATACAATGCTGACTCGCTATCGCTCGCCAGGAAGAAATCGACACCTGGATGGGGATAAATGTCTTAAAACAGTTGGCTGAATGGGGCTGAATGGATACAAGCCAGGGAAAGAGAGAAAAGGAGAGAAAGATAAAAAAAAAAAAAAACGGTGACCCCCCTTAAACTTTCTATGCCTACACTGGTTTTGTTACAGTTATGGCTTCTATTTTGCACACACGATTTTTACAGTGTATGATTGTGGTGTAAATCTTTTTTGGGAATTATATTATTACGTGAAAACTATAGTTGTGGTCGACGGAGGGAAGGGGCGAGGATGGGGTGCCAGGGGGTGTGAAGGGCGGAGTGTACGGTGGCGCTAATTATGTTTGGCTTGCTCTGTGCTGTATTAATGTCTGTCAAATGTTGAATAGGGTGGGTAGCCTAAGTGTAGGAACATGTTTGTATATTTCATTCGATATGAAGAAATGAAGCTTAGATATTACTGATACCAATTATTGATCAAAATATGCTTGGTGCCAAGACATCACTTATTAGCGTGATTGTACAGTCGCGCTAATAAGTGACGTCTCGGCACCAAGTATGCTTTGATCAATAATTGGTATCAGCAATATCTAAGCTTCATTTCTTCATATCGAGTGAAATATACAAACATGTTCCTACACTGATCGACCCATCCTATTCAACATCTGACAGACTTTAATACAGCATAAAGCAAGCCAAACATAATGACAGCTGGGACATGACTTATTAGCGCCATCGTACACTCTATAATTATGATCAAGGGTATACTAAGGGTGTGAACAAGGCATATAAGATCACTGGCTATATTGATGGTGATTCAACCTTTTCATCCGTGTAGGAGATGGATTTATTACCAACAATATGCCTTTCAATGGCTAGATTATTACGGACACTTTAATTACCTTTTTCATGCCCAATATTTGTAGACACTTTAAATTACCTTTTTCATGCACAATATTTTTAGACACTTTAATTACCTTTTTCATGCCCAATATTTTTAGAGTGCATTTTCATTATATTTTGAAAATAAATACTGTAATGGCATCAGAGCCCATCCCGCCCTCTCTCTTATAATCGTCCCAAAAATAATAATAACTAAATAATTGAATTTACAGATCTATGTGCTCGTTTTTTTCTCTCTCTCTCTCTCTCCTGCGAAATTAACTTGTATGCACAGTCAAAAATGGGTCTTTAGATGGGTAGATTAATATGGACACTTGAAATACCCTTTTTACACCCATAAATTTTAGAGTGTATTACTCTTTAAAAAAGTATGATAAGGCATAGAAAGTGTGAATAAAGTCAAGTTGATGCCTTGATGGTGTATTGGTTAGAGTGTTTAAAATCTGTATTTATTAGTGGCCCCTCCATCATTGACGAACATGCCTATTACATAAGGCATCCTCTTCAAACACTAATCCGCCGTAGTTTGAATCTACCGCGCAGAGCATTTAAAAACTGAGGAGCCTTCATCATGAGCGCACGCGACCTCACTCATGGCTTCAGTCATTATGAATTGGGTTCTCACTACGAAAAAACTTCGTAAAAAATAAAAACAAAAAGAAAATAAGAATAACTATCCAATAAGCTTTCCATCATATCGTGGATGTACTTGTGTGGATTTCTGACCAGACGCTGAATCAGGCGTCATTCCTCCTTCTTTGCTCTGCGCTCAGCCTGCCCGGACGTACCTTTCAGGCTCCGCTGGTTCCGCATTCGTTGCGTCCCTAGTGAGTTTTTTCTCATTTGTTTACTCTAGGATGTATCGAGTAAGGTTAGGATAGGCGTAGCAGGTGTGTCCTGGGCTGGTTGCCCGCAGTGCAGTGTATTTTGGGTCGTGTGTATGGGGCATCTATTTCGGATGTACCCTCGTGGTCCTGTTGTGGACACGTGAACTTTTCACAGTTGTGTTAGTTGGTGATGCAGGCGGCTTTCATTACGCGTTAATTATTGCTGCCTTTTATCCTTCTGATGAGGTAAGCTGTGTGTTTGCTGACGTTCCCAGCGTATTTTTCTTCACTTAGTGAAGTTTTTTCTGGGTCCGTGTCAGGCTTCCCGGGGTGGGAAGTTATCGCTTCGGTGGTGTGTTGGCGGTGGTTCCTGTTGTGATATTCCAGTGTGTGTTTATATTTCAACTATTTTCATGCCGTCTACCTAGGCCTAGCCAGCCGCTCGTAGCTTTGCCACATGTCTAGTGTTATTATTTATTTTATAAATATGCCCTACTGTGTCATGTGTATCCGGGTTTTAGTTGTGTATTGGCTAATTCCTCGGACTATAATTGTTTCCTGGTTTAGTTGTGTATTGGCTAATTCCACGGATTATGTTGTGACCTTGGTTAGTCGTGCGTGTCTCTCCTCGTGTCGTATTGTTCAGATGGTGTCTGTTCAGGGTGGGGTTTGCCTTCCGGCGGGTTTTTTCTCGGTTTCACCATGAAAAATCCTGACCGATGAGCAGTGTTGGGCCACACGTGGTTTTTAACTCTGGCTGGTTCCCCGGCGTGGGGAGGTGTCTGTGGCTCTCCAGGACTGAGTCTCTGTGGGTGCCTGGTTTCAGGCCTCCTTTAAATTCCCGGCGGGATGGCTGTACCCATCCTTACATATATATTTAGATATATATAAAGAAACGACGTTCTTGAGAACACTCGTTTTTATAGGTTTTTCTACCTGGTTTACGACGACCACATGGAAAACCTAGCTGTTGTTTAGGCGTTCCTCCCCGGCGATCTTTTACAAAGAAGTGGGGTCAGGAACTTGTGGGGTTAACTTTTAGACTTCTCACCCGGCGGGTGCACCTGAGCAGGGTGGGATAAACGACTTAGGTCTCATATAGTTAACCAATCCATTTGAGTGATACTCTGTGTATCGCTGCCTTTACTCTGACGGCAATTGAAGGTTCAGTGAGGTTTAACCAAATCGATTCCCACACCCGGCGGGTGCCCCTAAGTGGAGGAACTAAGGAATTTATAAACAAATTCATTTTCGATTAACCTTAATTGGGTGATACTTTCAGTATCGCCGCCTTCTATTTTTACGACGATCGTTTGGGACAATTCGTTAAAAAATCAGATCTCGTATATTCCTGCCCTGAGCTATTCTACTAAAATATTTCAAGGGCCGGCGTCTTTATGAGGGGGGCTTTGTTACAAAATTGAATCTTGAGACAGTCACCACCTCCTACAGACTATAAGTGCCATACTGGACCATTTTATCAGAGGGTATTCTTCATGTTCTTTAGCTAAGAAGATTTGTTTAGCCTCTTTACACCCAGCCGCGTAGCGAGATGTGTTAGCTGTGTCTTTGCATCCCGTTACCCGGCGGGTTATTAACACTTGTATGCGAACACTTGGGTTAACCTTATGAGCATTAATTCCTGGAAATTTTTCTTTATTTTTCCAGAGCTGAGCTCCGGCGGACCAATACAGACCCGGCGGTAGTTTCCTCACACCAGTCTCTGTCATGGCTACTGTGGCCCCAGTTTTTGCCCTGTGCATTACCCCTACTTGCGCGGGTATCCCAATTTTTGCGCATACCCTTTGCATAAGGTGTGTTAGATGTCTAGACCGTTCAAGGGGTCTCTGGGTTACACTTAATTGTTCCTTTTGCTCCCAATTAGCCAATAAAGTCCTGTGTGACAATGACAAGACCGCGGCGGTAGCGTTGAGAGAGGTCAGACAACAAATGTCGGCCTACACTACCATTGTCGCACATAAGTCACTTCAATGTGACAACGTCCCACTTTGGGATAAGTTGCTGTCAGAGCACCCTCCCCCTAAACGTACCTCTAGAGTAACGGGTTTTAAGCCGACAGAGACTAGCCAGGGTTCTGTATCGTCTGTGGATACGTCTAAACGCCCGAGAGAGCCTACTCCCCCGGCAGCCACCTCCTCGTCGCAGGCGAGATCGAGGTCAAGGTCACCTCTCAGACAGCAGTCTTCAAGTCGGGCCTCTTCCCCGGCTAGTAAGAAGTGTAAGACTAAAGCTTCCCCCAGTGGTCATGGTGGTGATTCTTCCAAACCTAGGTCTAGTTCGCGGTCACACCGTAGCCACAAATCCTCCAAAAAGGATTCCCATAAGAAGTCCTCTCGACATTCTACTAAGTCTAGTGCATCTCATCGTACCTCTACACCTGAAAATGTTTCTGTTACAGCCTCAGAGTATAGTGAAGCGCCTGTCCCTAAACAAGATTTACCTATTGATATTTTAACCCTAGAAACGGAAAGTTCAGGAAATTCAATAATGGAGAATGTTTCAGACTCTCAAGAGAGCGTAGGCCAGAGCCTCGGTGTCTGGCGGTTTGCTCAGCCAGGGTCTGACCATCCACGTCCGACTCATACGAGTCACACAGTAGCCGATGTCCACAGGGACGCGGCGACCCCATCCTCTATCCCTGACTTATCTTGGAAACAAGGTGCCCCTGCCTCGGCGGGGTCTTCTCAGGAGGATCGGGAGGAACAAGATGAAGTGTCAATAATTTCAGATAGGGATGGACAAGGGTCAGGCTCAGGCCTGGACGCCGCCCATGATAATACTGATTCACCTGAAAGTTCTGCATCTAACCAGTTTGTTACAGCACAAGAAATTGATGGGTTACTTACTCATGCTCTATCTAAATTCTTTAATCAACAACGAGAAAACCCCACAATGGACTTGGGGGCTCCCTCGACAAGTTCTGCGGTACGGCCTCTGATAACGTCAATCGATTTATCTAAGATTCCTAACCCTCCTACTCTGTCACCGGCAGGGAGCTCTAAGCCAGCTACGGCGGCATTCACTACGTCAAATGTCAGGGTCATTACGGATGTTAATCCACCCCCTCTAGACAAAGCGCCTCTTAGAAAGGTAGCTATGCCCCTGCTTTATGGGCCAGACGAGTCATGGGTCCCTTTGAACCCCTCTAAGCCAGAGCTTGCCCAGCCTACCTTGTCAGGGGAACTCCCGGTACCACGTGAGTGGTTTATCCAGGGAAATAAGTCAAAGAAATTAAGGGCATTGGATGCCTTGGGTAATGTTTTGGACGTAAATATCAAGGCTATACCTAGTTATTATCATCAGGATTATTTTGTTTATGCATCTAAGCCTGCTTTACCCCCTGCCTCAGCTTCAAAACTTTTTTCAGACTGGTCTAAGCTGGATGGGTTTAATGATATTAAGGCTCTGTCGGCTCTTACTCCTGAACTAGATTTACAGACCGTCACAGACGAGACAGCTAATCCAGTGTTGAAGGTGGGACAGTTGGGTCCAGGACCTTGGGTGGATTGGGAGGTAGAGGCTCAAAACTTTGCAACCACTTTCACTTCTAAATCTTCCCACCAGATCCCTCAGGATACACATTCATGGTTCTCCATGCCGGTAGGTTCTGCCGGCGGAGTTCCGTCAGCTTTATTTTCTTTTCTAGCTGCCCCTAAGATTAATCTTTGTGAACTAAAGGAACCATTCACTACCCCTACCCCTTCTCACCTAGACAGAGAATTTAGGCTAAGGGGAAAAGCTTTCCGCCTGTTTTCACAGTACATAGTTTCTCAACAGGTGGCTAAGTCTTTACTCAGGTCTACTCAGGCAATCGCAGACGCGGATGCTCGAAGATCAGTTGAGTTATCCCGGCGTCTGATTCTTCAGTCGTCGATTCAATCCTTAGGTGACATACGCACAGCCTTACTTGAGGCGGTGCGAGCACGACAGGATCTTAGGATGTCATTAGTTCGCAAGCTGCCTGATCACATTGCTAACCAGGTGGTAATGTCCCCAGTACTTACTCCTTCTTTAATGTCCCCTGATGTATGGCGAACAGTGTTTAACATGGCACAGGCCGTGAAGCACAGTCCCGCACAGGCTAAGAAACCTACATTTAACTTCCCCAAACCTAAGCCTCCTACTAAAGCTCAGCCAGGGGGTTCTAAGCCGTTTCTTCCGCCTAAGTCCTCCCAATCCCCCCTGGGTCAGTTCAGGCATAGACAGAGAGGGTTTTCAGGACAGAGGGGACACGGCCAGTATAAGCCGGGGCAGGGCCAGTCTTCGGCCCACACCAGCCAGCCGGCGAAGCGTCCAACACCACCAAACCCACCATCAAAAAACTAAAGTCTTTCTCACTCCCAGTGCCTGTCTTAGAGCCGGAGGAACCGAGGGAAGTACAGCCGGCGAACCCTTGTCTGCTAACTGGGTCGTTCCGAACGTGTCACCAAGCATGGCCGTTAAAAACCTGGGCACGGATGGTGGCACGCAAAGGCATCACTTGGCAGTGGCTCCGGCGACCTCGCTTACGTCAGCCGACAACGGCAAATTGTGTTTCATTAGAGGTGGAGTCGCTGGTCCAGGAGATGATTGCCAAGAATGTCATCATCCCGGTCCCTCCAGATTACCCTGTATTCACGTCAAAACTGTTTTTGGTTCCCAAACGGGACAGTGTTCAGATGAGGCCGGTCGTAGACCTGTCTTATCTGAATCTTCACATTTACAACGAGTCTTTCAGAATGTTAACAGTTCATCAAATCAGGCTAACACTTCCGCCCGGAGGCTGGATGTGTTCCCTAGACCTGACAGACGCCTATTGGCACGTGTCGGTCAACAAAAGATTTCAAAGGTTTCTGGCCTTGAGGATCAGGCACCAAAATTTTGTTTTTCAGAGGATGCCGTTCGGTTTGAACCTAGCACCTCGATTATACACGAAACTAGTCCGGCAAGCCCTGATGCCGTTGTTAAAACAGGGAATCAGAGTGTTGTGGTATCTAGACGACTGGCTGGTGGTGGCAGAGACACAACAATTATGCATAAAACATGTCAATATCATTTTAAATCATGTCAAAACTCTAGGCTTCAAGGTAAATCTGGTAAAGTCAAACCTTGTTCCCTCAAGAGTAATTCAGTGGATAGGGCTGGTCTGGGACACCGCCGCTCTCACTCTGAGTCAGAGTGTGGACAATCGCAACAGGTTTCGCAGGAAACTGTTCAGGTTTCTTCACAGTCTGACTACGACACGAAGAGTCTGGGAGTCTCTGGTCGGCTCTCTCAACTGGATTCAGCTAACTGTCAAGTTGGGCCGGTTGAAAGTAAAACGATTAATATTGGAAGGCAACAAATATTTCCCACTCTTACCGGCGGGAAAATTATGGCCCATACCAAAATTAATCCACACCTTACTAGCGGTCTGGGCGAAGAGGGAAACATTGCACTCAATCATGTCATGGACCTCTCCTCCTCCAACGGTATGGGTAGACACGGATGCGTCAGGCACCATAGGGTGGGGATTTCAGTCAAATCAGGGGCACCAGGGTCAGGGACTTTGGTCCCACTTAGAAATCTCTCACATAAATGTCAAAGAGTTACTAGTCCCCTTGTATTTCCTTCAGGCTCACGGCCCGGCGTTACGGGGCAAGTCGGTGGCCTTCAGAATGGACAATCTGAATGCAGTTCACTGTATTCAGAAACAAGGGTCAACGAGGTCAAGGAAGTTGCTACTCGTGTCGGAAGAGATTTTTGTTCTAGCCACCGGTCTAGATATTTATCTTCACGCATCTTATCTCCCAGGCGTAGCGAACGTCTGGGCAGACGCTCTGTCCCGGAGACAGAGCACGACAGTAGAATGGGAGCTCAAGCAACCCATTTTCGACCTAATGATTGCGGAGCTCTCCCATCCACAAGTGGATCTTTTTGCGTCCGAGGAGACTCACAAGCTCCCTCTATACCTCACCCGCCGGGCGATAACGCCGGCAGGGGGGCCAGACGCCCTAGTGACAGACTGGAACAGATGGAGCTCCATCTATCTGTTTCCGCCGCCAGATGCGTCACTAATGTGCCACGTAGTGAACAAACTACGAGTTTATCGAGGCTTAGTCTCGCTAATCGCGCCCCTGTGGCCGGCGCAGGTGTGGTACCAGCAATTAATAATGTGGTGCCCGGACCCGGTATCGCTCCCGGTCGGGTACTTCCACTTAGACACGATTGGCAACCTAGAGACCTCGCTGACTTTTGCATTATGGACATTCAGGAGGCCAAGTGGCTAGCACCATACGGTAGGGATGTGACCAATAAATTGCTCAATCAATATACTCAGTCTACTAAGCGACAATATCAATCTCATTGGAAAGCTTTTACTTCTTGGATTGTTAGAACGGAACAAACTGTACCCTCAGTGGCATTGGTTTTTAATTACTTGAACTATCTGTTTGAGCAGAAACGTTTATCTGTGGTTACTTTGAAGAATCACTTAACTGCGATTAGAGTGCCCTTTTTTCGACCTTACAGGTCTATCCATACCGGTGGCGGAGGAAACAGGATTTATGAGAGCGTGTTTTAAACTCCGCCCACCTCCCCGTCAGCTCATGCCTACTTGGTCTCTGGACAAAGCTTTGTCTTTACTTCATTCTCGTCTGTATCAAAATACTGCAGACTTTGCTTTAATCTTAAAGAAGGCAGTTTTCCTTTTGGCTTTGGCCACCGGAAACAGAGTGTCTGAGCTGGCGGCGATGAGCAACACACCTAATTGTCTTAGGTTTGGTAGACTTAATGATTCAATTTCCATTGCACCCTCCCCGGCGTTTGTAGCCAAGAATGAGCATAGTGCACACGTGTTTTCTGAGTTCACGGTGCCGGCGTTAAAAAGGGGAAAGGTGCATCATAATTTATGTCCAGTGCAAGCTCTAACCAAATATTTGAGAATAGCTCCTCATAACCCCCAAGGTGCTTTATGGGTAGCGAGTACGGGTAAACGCTTACATAAACGGCGATTAGCCTCTCTTCTGGTAGAAGTCATTAAAGAGAGTAATCCCGGCGTTGTGGGTAGGGCCCACGATTTACGCAAGTGGGCGGCCTCTTTACGTTTCCTGAAAAACTTTTCAGTTGAAGATATTGCGTCCACACAGTTGTGGGCGTCTAATCATACGTTTCTCTCTAGATACTTGTCAGTTGCTCTAGACAAACCTTCCTTACCATGTATAGCTTTAAGGCAGAGGGTCTAGGTGGCCCTGCAGTCACTTATGTTTATTTTCACGGAAGGGGGGGGTGCAGTCAGTTGACATAGGACACCCTAGACCCCGCCGGAGTATGAGAGCTGTGATACAATTTAAGGTTAAAATTGTGATATGAAAATTTCTCTACGAGAATTTGTGCTAGTACAAAGTTTAGTACAAAACAACGGTGTTGTTATAGTAGTTTTAGCTGCGAAAGCAATGTAATATTAGTTCAATGGAGTTCATTAGCAATTGATCTCCACATGTATTTTGGGGTTTGTGATGTGCACATATAAACTTATAACTTATTATTTTTGTCACCACTCGTTGAGTGGGGTGCCTTTTGTAACTACAGATCTGTGTTCAGAATCTTCAGGGTTACCCATTTTTGTCGGGCAGGCTTCTTTGAAGCACGCACCTGCCTGAACCCCCTTTTTCTTGTATATTTCCGGCCTACGCCGTATTAAATACATTTTTCAAAAGTAAGAATACTATGTGGTTGTTTTTATTATCTGCTTTTCTAGAGTTATGATATGATTACGAATGTCCCCCTCCAGTCTTAGATATCAGGCATGTTCGTCAATGATGGAGGGGCCACTAATAAATTATAGGTTTGACTCCTGTAAGGAGATAAAGAAAACCTAATATTTAGTAGTGGCCCCGTAATCATTGACGACTGGGGCCCTCCCGACCGTCCCCTTCCCATTCGTTGATGTATTAAGGATTTTGGTTTACTTGATATGTCAGTGAAGGAGGAATGACGCCTGATTCAGCGTCTGGTCAGAAATCCACACAAGTACATCCACGATATGATGGAAAGCTTATTGGATAGTTATTCTTATTTTCTTTTTGTTTTTATTTTTTACGAAGTTTTTTCGTAGTGAGAACCCAATTCATAATGACTGAAGCCATGAGTGAGGTCGCGTGCGCTCATGATGAAGGCTCCTCAGTTTTTAAATGCTCTGCGCGGTAGATTCAAACTACGGCGGATTAGTGTTTGAAGAGGATGCCTTATGTAATAGGCATGTTCGTCAATGATTACGGGGCCACTACTAAATATTAGGTTTTCTTTATCTCCTTACAGGAGTCAAACCTATAATGTGGTAACCCAGGTTCGAATCCCGGTGGATCACATGCTTACTTTCATTAATTTCTTTGGGAGGTGTTTGGTGTTGGAGTGAAATTAATAAAATTAGATAGACAATCAAGTTGGGTATATTGATAGTGATTTGCCTTTGATTATTACCTCCGCCAACGAAGTAGGACGGAGGTTATGTTTTCACCTCTGTGTGTCTGTCTGTAAACAAGATATCTTACTGAGTTATGGACCAACTTTCAAGAAATTTGGTGGGCAGATAGGATATACGCCAAGGAAGAAGTGATTCTATTTAGGAGGCGATCCAGAGATATTTCTATGAAATATGGTAGTCAGATAAGATAAATTAAGAACCGATTTGGCGAGCAGAAAGGTTATGCTCAAGGGAAGAAGTGATTCTATTTAGGAAGCGATCCTGAGAGTTTTACGAAATTTGATGGGCAGATGGGATATGCGCCAAAGAAGAAGTGATTCAATTTAGGAGGCGATCCGGATCATATCCTAGAACTAAGATTCAGAAGAAAATTTAGGCCTATGATATTAATGGTGAAGAACCAGCCAGCGTAGGTGGAGGTATGTGCTCTACCTAGTGCCTCTCTAATGTGTTAAGCATTTGTATCCTTCATTCAATGGGTTTATCACTACTAATATACCTATAAAGGGTTTAATATCAGGGACACTTACTGCCTTTCAGTAGACACTCTAAAATTAAAGGTATTAAAAAAATAGCACCGGTAGGCCTATATACAATAGTAGAGTGTATTGATGGTGATTGACCTCTTTTCCTTGTATTATATGGGTTTATTACCACCAATGTACTTCTAAAAATCTAGGGTATAAAAAGGGTAAGAACAAGATATATAAGTTCATTGGATATATTAATAGTGATTTACATTTGTAATTGATATATGATGGGTATATTTCTACCAATATACCTATAAAAGGGTAGATTACTACGGGCACTATACACTCTCTCTCTCTCTCTCTCTCTCACCCCCCCCCCCTTTCCCAGGGGGTTAGGGGGGGCCTCTACCCTTGTGGTAGAGGAAATATATGAACATGCCCCACGTGTCTACTGTGTGTCGTAAGATGCGACTAAAAAGGGGATGATGGAAGTCTGGGCCACCATTCATCCTATTTGGTCCATTTCAGCTTAATGGTAGCTGCGGGACACCAGAGCTATACATCTGGCCTGGCTGCTCTTGCCTGAAGGACGACTTGGGGCATTTGGGATGGTTCCAGGCTTAGATGGAACTCAAGCCTTGTTTATAAGTTACTTCACCCCTATCTATCATCTGTCATTCCCAGTCTTTTTTTACAGTGTAACTTTTAATGCGTAGAAAATTATGGACACTTTATTTACCCTCTTCATACTCATTATTTGTTTTACAATGCAGGAGTTCTGTATTGGACACAGAAATTTTACTATGGAGAGAGAGAGAGAGAGAGAGAGTGAGTTTAATTCTGTGGTAAGCCGCTTGGAGGAAAGGTGGGGAGGAGAGGAGGATGTGGAGGAGGGGGGTCATACAGTTCATAGTGTGTCATATTCAGCATGTTATAGTAATGCCATAAGGTCTGTCATACCCCCCCGGAACACTCATATCATTACGCTCATGTCATATCGTTACTGTCATACCCCTGCAACACTCATATCATTACAGCCATGTCATACTCCTATCGTTACTGTCATACTTGTGGAACATTCATATCATTACGGTCATGTCATATTCATATCGTTACTATCATGCCCCTGGAACACTCATATCATTAGGGTCATGTCATATCGTTACTGTCATACTTCTGGAACATTCATATCATTAGGGTCATGTCATATCGTTACTGTCATACCCCTGCAACACTCATATCATTACGATCATGTCATACTCATATTGTTAGTGTCATACTCCTGGGCTACTCATATCATTACATCTATGTCATCCTTATATCGTTATGGTGGTGGCATAAAATTTGTCATGCACCGGTCATACTCATAGCGTTACTGTCATGCGCTTGTCATATCCCTGTCCTATTCATATAGTTATTCATTCTTCTGTCACATTCATATTGTTGCATTCATGTCATAAGCCTGTCATTCTATTGTCATTGTCATCTCGCTGTGGCCCTGTCACACGCCTGTCATGCTCATATAGTTTCACATACTCTGGTCATACTCACATGTTACAGTCATGTCAAAAATAACTTCTCACTCCTGTCATATCACTGACTTATGTCGATATTCCTATCGTTACGGTCATATCATATTGTTCCTATTGTTCCTAATTAATTATGTTCATAATGTCATATCATAAACCTGTCACACTCATATCATTATGGCCAAGTCATACACTTGTCATGCTTCTGTCATTATCCTATCACAAGCCCGTCATACTCATATCCTGACTGTCATGCGCCTATCATATCACTGTCATATATAGTTAATCATACTCATATCTCACGTCTGTCACACTCTTCACATTAGCCATGACATAAGCCTGTCATACTCATATTGTTACAGTCATGTCTACTCTTTTTCATGAGGTCTGTCATGTTTCTGTCATACTCATATCATTACGGTCATGTCATACTGTTGTCATAAAATGTGTCATCCTTCTGTCATAGGCCTGTCATACTGAAATGGTAATACAGTACCATTATTTGTCATCACTAGACTCATCACTAATTGACATAAGGTACCATTGATATTTGTCACAAGCTTTAGTTTATTATCATACATTATTTTATTAGTTATCGTACTTTTTATCAATAATTGTCACAAATTCTCATAACTTATAAATATCATCTATCTATCTATCTATTGCCTGACGCCGTGATCCCCGAAGGGGTGGCCACGAACGAACCGCCCCCATGCACCTCTGTCCCCAGTCAGTCGACGCCCCTCCCCCCAACCAGCACCACCTTCGTTCATGTACTTCCTCACTCCATCCTTCCACCTCATATTCGGTCTACCTCTCCCCCTCTGTCCCTCCACCTCGCTCTCATACACCCTCTTAGTCATTCTCTCGCTTTCCATACGTTCCATATGGCCGAACCATCTCAAGTTGTTCCTTTTCACACTTTCCAGCACATCTACCTCCACACCACACCTCCTTCTTACTTCCTCATTAGTCTGTCTATCCCTCCATGTAACTCCGCACGCACTCCTTAAGTAATTCATTTCCACTGCTCTCACTCTTGGTCTGAGTCTCTCAACCAACGTCCATGCTTCGCTTCCGTAAGTCAGTGTCGGGATTACCACACTGTCATGCAAGGACTTCTTCACTTCCATACTGACCACCCTATTTCTTGTTACTGCTTTTAGCGTTCCTACAACCCTCTTCCCCTGTTGTACCCTCTCCCGCACCTCTTCATCCATAGTCCCATCTTTACTCAACACACTGCCCAGATACTTACAATCATACTTACAATCATCACAAGTGTTATTGATATAGTCGGATATATTTTAGCTGAAGGTAAATTGCCATGTGTCCTTAAAATTACTCGGCTTTTACGAAGATTGTGTAGCGAATGATATTGCTAATAATGAAAACTTGGCATTAATGTGATGTAGAAAGATATTAGTTTCATATTTTTCCATTAAGTATCGAAAAATTATCTGCTACGGGAACAGCTGGGGAAATTAAGCAGGCTATACGTGTAATATATATAATTGTGATATGTTACCTTCACAAATACTATCACAGCTCGTCACAAGTTATGATCACTAATAGTCACAAATTACCCACTAAGTCAAATATAATCGTACAGTCGCGCTAATAAGTGATGTCTCGGCACCAATTATGTTTTGATCAATAATTGGTATCAGCAATATCCAAGCTTCATTTCTTCATATCGAGTGAAATATACAAACATTTTTCTACACTTACCCACCTTACTCAACATCTGACAGACAGTAATACAGCACAGAGCAAGCCAAACGTAATGACAGCTGGGACATGACTTATTAGCGCCACCGTACATTTCATTCGCTTCTCACCATCATAATTATCATCACTAATATTCAGGTGACATCACAAATTAGCTTCACTCTTCTTCATCATTCACATTACTATATTCACCATCACAATTATCATCATCATTATTCAGATAGTTATACATACTCATCACCTTACTTCATCGTTATCACCACTAATAGTCACCAGATATCATGTTTATTTCTCACAATTCTCCCAGATTAACTTGCTCATGTAGTAATGTACACCCTATGTGGTGGATTGTGTTCTTTTATTTATATATTATTATTTTACTTAAGCGTTGTTTCCACATAGCAATTTTGATTAGTTGTTTTGTCTTTTTACTGTGTTCGTATAAGTTTTGGTTTGTTTATTTTGCAAGTTTTACATTATAATTATCAAGTTATCATGGCTACAGTTAACATCAGCATTTTTCATACAGGTATCATATCTACTTATCATAATTACCAAGTTATCATCTTTTAAGGGGAGGCAGTTGGTTTTTCGAGTCCTCCTCCTCCCCCATGTTTAGCTCTATTAGTTATGAGATTTCAAGACATTCGCCCCATTAGTTTGGCAATTTTCAGACCTTTTGCCCCAATTTCTTTGCCAATATTAAGACCTTTCGTGCCATTTAGATGGCAATTTTTGTTGTGGCGAGCGATAGCGAGCCTGTATTTGAAGAGGAATCGGCCTTTGGCCGGGACATTTTTCTACCGAAAAATGTACAAATTTATATCAAAGGGGGCTCTTGTGGGTGTTTTTTTTAAGCTTGATAGAGGTTTAGAGAGCAAACTAACCCCCTCCTTAAACCATTGAGCCGAACCAGTAAATTATGCTGCACAATACCGTCTGGGTCCCCTTAAGACAAACTAATTTTAGTTATCACCTTAGTTATCATCATTCTACGCACAGTTTAGCATAATTATTACAATTATCAAGTTATCATCACTATAGACATCATCGTTACAAGCCATCACCTTACTTACAGGGATATGCCTTGTGTGGGCCGATCGGCTTTCTGCAGACTCCCATTTTCTTATGTTCTTATCATCACTCTTCATACAGCTTAGCATACTTATCACAATTATCAAGTTATCATCACTACTCATCATCTTAGTTATCATCACTATCCATACAGATTATCCTACCTAATCATCACAATTATCAACTCATCATCACTATAGTCGTCATTAATACTTATTACCAGTGTTCATGATTAGCCTATTCATCATTTACAAGACCTGCCCATCACCAAACACCACCAATACACATTGTTACTCACCATAACCTCATAACTACACAAATTATCACCAGTTAATGTGTAATATACTGTATATATAGTATATGTTCACTATCTGTAAATCCAAAAAGGCTATATCAAATGAAAATTACAGTAAACAGCAATAGGTTTACCATTAGTATTACAATAATCTCATAAAGTATACTGTCCATAGTGGGTGGTCAATACAGAACACACACACACTATGCTAACAACTGGGACACATTATAACTCTTTCAAGATACGAGGACATGTTTCTTCCTTTTGTTCTGGCTAGTAGTAGACAATATTGTTCAGTTGAAGCAGGAATCGTAGGAGTCAGAAGGTTAATTGAGTTATATTTTACCCCTTTGATTCCTAGAGGGCCTTTCAAACCTGAGAAAAATCGTCCAATGTTAGCCAAAATTAAATTAAAAACCGTCCTCGAAGACTGAAAGCACACTAGCCATTTGAACACATTTCTTATTGTTCCACAAATTTGGCATTCATTATAAACCACATTTTATAATCTATATAATTTACGTATTCAAAAGTTGTAAATGTAAATGTTAGGCCAAATGTTTATTACCCACTTATTATATGTACCAGTAGTGTTACAGTGTGTGTGTGTGTTCGGAAATGCACACACACATACACTGTAAATATTATGTGTGCAATATAGATAACAAAACTCATACAAAATGGCACGTATAGTAAGTGTATAAGAATAAGTTTTGTGTTATAAGTTGAACACTCATTCAGGCTCTTTGAACACATAAATATTGAACATCACTAATGTGCTCTATAATGAATGCCAACATGATGTAACTTTCTAAAATGTTTTCAAGCTAGAAATGTGTACCCATTTTGTTACAGTTGTGTGTTTCATTCTGAATACACACATTTTACAGTGTATTCTTTCCTTTAGCCAATATACAGTATAGTAACGGGTATTTGGTTACTTCTCCCATTACCACATACAAGTTGGCTACTCTGTAAAAAATAGAAGGGTATGAAAAATTTATATTATATTATATTATATTATATATATGATCATTGGGTATACAGATGGTGATATACCTTTCTATTCAATGGGTTTATTACCACCAATATACCTTCATATGGCTAGTTTATTACAGACACTATAATTTTTTTTTTATACCCATTTATTTTTGTCAGTGTAGACAAATAATTTCATTCGTTACTCCTGCATACCCTCCCTCCCCCCTCTCCCTTCTCCAGCCCCCTTCCTCCTGGGTGAAGTGTCTCTTAACCCCTTGAGTGTGGTCGGACGCTTCCTTATATTCTGGCTGCCGTAAGACGATTCGGTTGTGGAAGGATCTGTGGGAGTGAGAGAGTTGAGCTGTTAGGTCTGTACTCTTATGGTCACTACACTCTATACAGTTAAGGGTTTGTGAAGGTTATGAACAAGGTATATACAATAATTGGGTATATTGATGGTGATGTACACTCGACCAAAAAACAATCTTTACACTAACGCTATAAACATTCTGGAAGTGGGTCGAAATGTTATGATAATACCTCACAGATGTACGTTTCACCCGATTCCTTCCGTTCACACTAGAGTAAAGATTGTTTGTTGGTCGAGTGTACCTTCCTATCTTTGGATACGATGCATTTATTACCACCAATATAGGCTTCCTTTAAATGGGTAGATTATTATGGAAAATTTGATTACCCTTTTCATACCCATATTTCTTTCGAGTGTAGAAGTTCTCCATGAAACTAAATGCAATCCCTTAGTGGTGGCCAGAATAAAAGAAAAAATAATGCGTCCTTAAACACTGAGGGTTAACTTTCAGTAATTGAGGGAGCGTTTCTTTCTTTTGACTATCATTAGATGATTTACTTCAGTTTGAGAAAGAATTTTGGAAGTCAGAGGGTTAATTGAGATAGTTTTTACCCCTTTGATTCCTAGAGATCCTTCCGATACTGCATAAAATCATCAAATATTAGCCAGATTATAATGAAGAAACAAGTCCTTGTATCCTAAAGTGGTTAATATGATTGAGAGATAAAATAAGTGACAAATTATGTGGCCTATATATAATTATTATCACATGGATTATAATTATATATATATCTATATATATAATTATATATATATATATATATATATATATGAGAAATATTGTAGTCGTGTTTCATTCGCATCCTTTTGATATAGTGTTAAGCCGGTATCACACGAGCGCTTTCCCCCTCAAAATATATCCTCAACACTGATTTGGCAGCTTATCGGGTCAACTTTTATAGTAATTCTGGTACCTATGTTAGTCAATCATCAGCCTAATTTCTGACACCAGTGCAAAGGATTCCAGAAATGTTCCTGGAAAAGCGTTGACGATCGAATTTATGTCGATAAAGCTGTCGTCTGATAACGCCTTTTATATTAGTAACATTTAGGTGGGTGTCTTGTGGTGTATTGGTTACCACACACAACCGAGAGGACTTGGGTTTGATTCCCGAACAGGGCAAAACTACTTAAGCTGGTGTTGTGCCAGCACTTTAGCGGCGTATGATTAGGAGCCACAGTGTCAAAAGTAGCTAATATCAAATCTACTATATAATAATTTTGTCTTTTAATATGACTACATTATGTATCTTAGAGCTCCTAATCGTGTACAGTTCAATTTAACCATTTCAGTCGTGGATGAGTTATAGAGCTAAGATTTTCCACTCCAGCTCAGTGATGAACATGTTTGCGGCTAGTGTGAGACCTAACCAAACACTTCTGTAATTGCTGTCATAAACATGGCAGCGTGACCCAAAATATTTATTCAACACCTATTTCCACCCACAAGAATTACGTTTACTGCAATGTACTAGGCTATATCTCAAAAGAAAGAGAAAAGGCTAATTTACAATATTAATGTAAAAAAGAACACTTAAAATATCAGATAAAATTTATTCTGATTAAAAAAAAATCTTAATTTTTCCGATTACATCCAACTTCCCATGGCCATGATTCAAAATTTTGAGTTACGACAATAGGTTTATATATATGAAATAAGTATTGTTCATGCACTTTTCAATGGTGGAATCAGAATTTGTTTATCATCAATAGTTGGTTATATATTTTAATGTGTATGAAGGAGACAAAAGATAGGCTGCCTGTAACGAGTGTCTCTCCCAAAGCCAAAAGTGTGACAGAGCCAAATTCAAGGCATGTTGGGGTCAAAATGCCTGGACACACGAAGCTTCGAGCAGTCTAAGTCTTGTTTCTTGTTTCTTGTTTCTGGTAAAGGGCGAAACTCGGACGTGTAGACATGCCCGCCACAGCCCTGCCTTCGCAACTGCAGTAGAGGATCCTGGGGGCTCAGTGGTGGACCAAACGGCCCGTCGTCCTCAAGGCAGTCTAAGTCATTGGATGATGATGATAATGATAATGTGGAGGGATAGCCTTAAGTATCGGCCCCTCGTTGGTCTTCTTACACCTTCCCCAGTTTTCTTTCTTCACTGTAGATGTATTATTTCTTCATCTTCTTACTGGGGTCCTTATTTTCTATAAATTTACATGTTTTCCAAAATATATTGTCACTTTTTGTTTTTTCTTTTTCTTTTTTCCTAGTATTAAAACTTTTCTTGTTACACTTTTCTTACTTTCTTTTAAATTTTTTATAAATTTTTATAAATTTTTAAGACACTTTAGCTCTCCTAATTTTTCCTGTGTTCTTAGTTTTCTGTTCTTTCGTCAAGTTCTTTTATCCTCTTTTTCTCTCCTTTTCCAACATCTATGTAAGTATTGTTTTATCTCTTCGTTTCCTTCTTTCTTGAATAGTAACTCTCCTATAAGTTTTTCAGTGTCTTGGATATATGGCCTGTGTAATCTTGTTATTTTTGTCCTAATTTCATTATATTCTTCACATTCCAGGATAAAATGTTCTAAGTTTTCTGTATCTTTTGCACACAGTCTGCATTTTGTATCCTCCTTCTTAAATCTTTTTCGGTCTTCTAGGTTTAGGGTGTTTGATTTGCATTTAAAAAATGTGACTGAGGCTGCTGTGTTGTCATATACTTCAGCTTTGCGCAGTGGCAGTATCGTAACCAATAGGGTCTTGCTGAGTACCGTGGAAATTGTATTGTCACTGCTATAAGCTCAAAACAGTGTGCAAAATTGGTTAAAGTTTTTGCACCACACACATCTGCCATCCTGTGCGTGGTCTCTCCACGCATCTCGGTTGGGCTACCCCCAAAGGGTAGCCAAGTCGATCCCCACCTGCCCGCGGTGACCTTGCAGACACCACTTTCCCTTTTTTTCTTTTCCATTTTAATATTTGTCCATTGTGGTGGCACTGACGGGGACGGCGCTACCTGGGGTCTGTCCCAGGTAGTTATTTTCACGTTTTTTTAAACTAGGGTTTTCTCTTATTTTTAATCAGATACGAAATACAGGTGGTTTTGTTTTTAATTATTGGTTACTTCCACTGAAATGGCAGCAAGCAAGCAGAGTTGCAGTTGCGGGAAGGTTGTGGGCAAGGCCAAATCGCTGGGCTGCTACTTGTGTGGTACCTATTTTCACGTTAATTGTATAAATGTTGATGATGAGGACCTCAGAGTACTTGCAAAGAAGAAACCTGGATTTAAATGGCATTGCACTGTTTGCGATACCACCCCCCTGGCTGCAAAGGATGCAGCAATTAGTCAGCAGACCTTGGATGACCTGACGGCTGCCCTAGTTGGTGAAGTGAAGACTGCCATTGTAAACTAAGTGAAGGGTGCCCTTGCTGCGGTGGCCGTGGAGATAGAGAGTATTGGTAACAGGATGGATATCCTTGAGACTAAAGTTGCTGCCCCCGACATTCCCTTGTTTGCCAAGATAGTTCAGCAAACATTTGAAGAAACCAAAAAGGAGCCGACCAAACGCACCACTGAGGTGGTAGATGGTGGAAAGAAAAAAAATGTCTGGGACCATCAGGTCCTGGTAGTGAAGCCAAAAGACCGATCCTCCGAGCCAGTAAGCCCACCAGATACAAAGGCAATCAAGACTGCTTTGGCTTCAGTTCCGGTTAACAAGTTAACTAGAACTGATTCAGGTGTACTGGTGGTACGACTTCCATCCAAGAAAGCCAAAGAAGACGCAGGAAGGGCCATCAATCAGTGTTTGGGGGTGGACAGTGCCTTCAGTGTCTCCGAACCAAAGAAGATGATGCCAAAAATGACTGGTAGGCATTGCTAATGACGCTGAGGATAATGAGATCATTCCCAGCATCCTCAACAAGAACCCAAGAATAAAGTCCCTGGTCGACGATGGCTTAGCTATGAATTTTCTATTCACCAAGCAAAAGAGTGATGCACACACAAAGACTGCGGTAGTAAAAATGTCACCTGAAATACGCTCTTCCATTGTGGATGATGGCAATTCTGTGTATGTTGGACTTGTGAGATGTCGTGCATACGATCGCTTCTGGGTAACACAATGTTACCATTGCCAGGGCTTTGGCCATACCAGTGACAGGTGTTAACGGAAAAATGAGGATCCAAAATGCAACTTCTGTGCCGGTACTCATAACTCAAAAGACTGCACCAACAAGACTTCCCCCAAATGTATAAATTGTATGAGCTCCACATCAGTTACGGAGCCGCCAAATCATTTCGCCTCAATTAGAAATTGTCCTCTAATGACAGCTCAGAGAAATAAAGTTATTGAAAACACCAAATTTATTAGTGGCCCCTCCATCATTGACGAACATGCCTATTACATAAGGCATCCTCTTCAAACACTAATCCGCCGTAGTTTTGAATCTACCGCGCAGAGCATTTAAAATCTGAGGAGCCTTCATCATGAGCGCACGCGACCTCACTCATGGCTTCAGTTATTATGAATTGGGTTCTCACTACGAAAAATCTTCGTAAAAAATAAAAACAAAAACAAAATAAGAATAACTATCCAATAAGCTTTCCATCATATCGTGGATGTACTTGTGTGGATCTTTGACCAGACGCTGATTCAGGCGTCATTCTTCCTTCTCTGCTCTGCGCTCAACCTGCCCGGACGTGTCTCCCCACGCTCCGCTGGTTCCGCATTTGCTGCGTCCCTAGTGAGTTTTTCTCATTTGTTTACTCCGGGATGTATCGAGTAAGGTTAGGATATGTGTAGCAGGAGTCCTGGGCTGGTTGCCCGCAGTGCAGTGTATTTTGGGTCGTGTGTTTGGGGCATCTATTTCGGATGTACCCTCGTGGTCCTGTTGTGGACATGTGATCTTTTCACAGTTGAGTTAGCTTGTGATGCAGGCGGCTTTCATTACGCGTTATTTTATGCTGCCTCTTATCGTTCTGATGAGGTAAGCTGTGCTTCTGACGTTCCCAGCGTATTTTTCTTCACTTAGTGAAGTTTTTTCTGGGTCCCGAGTCAGTCTTCCCTTAGTCGGAAGTCTTTACTACAGTGGTGTGTTGGCGGTGGTTCCTGTTGTTATATTTCCAGTGTTTTTGTTTATATTTCAACTTTTCGTATGCCGTCTGCTTAGGCCTAGCCAGCCGCTCGTAGCTTTGCCACATGTACAAGTGTTATTGTTTATTTTATAAATATGTCCTACTGTGTCATGTGTATCCTGGTTTAGTTGTGTATTGGCTAATTCCACGGACTATGTTTGTTTCCTGGATTAGTTGTGTATTGGCTAAATCCACGGATTATTGTGTGGGCCCTGGGCTAGTCGTGCTTGGCTTATTCCCAGGTCCATTGTGCGTTCAGTTGGTTTCTGAACGGGGTGGGTTACTTTCCGGCGGGTTTTTTCTCGGTTTCACCATGAAAAACCCGGCCGAGAGCCGAGTTGGGCCACGCGTGGTTTCAACACAGGCTTGTGTCCCCGGCGAGGAGGTGTCTGTGGCTCTCCAGAACTGCGTCTCTGTGTTGGTGCCTGTTTCAGGCTCCCTATGATCCCCGGCGGTCTGGCTGTACCCATCTAACTTTGTTCATGCGGACAGATGTTATGAAGTTTTTCTACCCGGTTTTACAAATCACATAGAAAAACCTAGCTGTTGATTGAGGGCTTTCCTCCCCGGCGATCTTTTACAAAGAAGTGGGGACAGGAACTTATGGGGTTAACATTGTTTACATCTCACCCGGCGGGTGCACCTTGGTAGGGTGGGATGAACGTCTTGATCATTCAATTTCGTTAACCGATCCATTTTAAGTGGTACTTTAGGTATCTCCGCCTTCAGCCGGACAGCGATCGAAGGCTCAATTAGGTTTAACATCTTTTTACAAATTTCTCACACCCGGCGGGTGCTCCTGGGAGGAGGAAATAAGGAATTTACAATTCCATATAGTTAACCAGTTAATTGAGAGATACGTTATGTATCGCCGCCTTCAAACTTACGGCGATCCTTTGTGACAATTCGTTAGAAATCAGATCTCGTATCAGCCTGCCCTGTGTTATTCTGCAAATAATTCTGGTGCCGGCGTCTTTATGGGGGGTTGTTTTTCCAAAATTGAATCTTGAGACAGTCACCACCAGAAAGACTATGTTATAAACGCCATACTGGTCCTTTATATTTTGTCAGAGGGTATTCTTAACTTTCTTAGGACATGTTTCGATAGGCGAAATCTTTATAGGATCCCGCCGCGTAGCGAGCTGTGATCGTGGTGACATTAAGGCTCGTTACCCGGCAGGTTAGTGACACAGTGGTGTGTGTGTGTGTGTATGCGATCATGTTGGGTTAACCTTATGAGCATTAACTCCTGGAAATTTTCTTTTTTCCAGAGCTGGGCCCCGACGGACCAATACAGACCCTGCAGTAGTTTCCCACCAGTCTCTGTCATGGCTACCTTTGCCCCAGTTTTTGCTTTATGCATTACCCCTACCTGTGCCGGTATCCCCATTTTTGCGCACACTCTGTGCATCAAGTGTGTTAAATGTCTAGACCGTTCAAGGGGTCTGTGGGTGACGCGAAAATGTTCATTTTGCTCCCAATTAAGTGTCAAAGTCCTCTGCGATAATGATAAGACCGCAGCGGTCGCCTTACGAGAGGTTAGGCAACAGATGGCAGCATATACTACGATTGTAGCTCATAAGTCACTTCAATGTGACAACGTCCCTCTTTGGGATAGGCTTCTTGTTGAGCACCCTCCCCCTAAACGTCCCTCTCGAGTGACTAGTCGTAAGCCGGCATAGACTGGTCAAGTTTCTGTGTCTGCCCCTACTGCTACTGCGAAACGTCGACGGGCGCCTACACCCCCGGCGGCAGCCTCCTCGTCCCGGGAGAGATCTCGGTCTAGGTCACCTCTCAGACACCAGCCATCTAGTCTTGCCTCTTCACCATCGAGTAAGAAGAGTAAGACAGAAAGTTCCACAAGTGGTCACGGCGATAAATCCTATAAATCGAAGAGTAGTTCACGGTCACACCGCAGCCATAAATCTTCTAAGAGGGATTCCCATGATAAAAAGGCCTCACGACATTCACCAGTTTCTAGTGCTTCTCATCGTACCTCTACCCCAGACAGAGTTGGTGTTCGGGCTCAAGGGTCCAGTATAGTGCCTGTACCTAAAGATGATTTACCAATTAACATTTTAACCCTGGAATTAGAGAATTCAGGGGGCTCAGGGGGTGAGAGTGTTGCAGACTCCCAAGGGAGTGTAGGCCAAGGCCTAGGTGTTTGGCGTTATTCTCAGCCAGGACCTGACCACCCACTTCCGGCTCAAACTATTCACACAGTGGCTGACGTCCACCGGGACGCGGCGATCCCATCCTCTATCCCTGACTTATCTTGGCAACAAGGTGATACCCCAGCTTCGGCGGGCTCTTCTCAGGAGGAACAGGATAAAAAAGACGAGGTTTCAATTATCTCAGATATGGTAGGGCAAGAGTCAGGTTCAGGCTTAGACGCCGCACAAGATCTTAATGATTCCCTAGTTAGTACATCATCAAGTAAATTTGTCACTGCACAGGAAATTGATGGGCTACTCAGTAATGCTTTATCTAAATTTTTTAGCCAACAGCAGGAAACTCCCACAGTGGACTTGGGGGCTCCCACGACAAGTTCTACGGTACGGCCTCTGATGACTTCTATTGCTTTAACTCAGATCCCTCACCCTCCCCCTCTGTCACCATCAGTGGTTACTAGGCCTGCTACGGCGGCATTGACCACTTCCAATGTAAGGGTGATAACGGATGTCAATCCACCCCCCCCTAGACAGAGCGCCTCTCAGAAAGGTGGCTATGCCCTTGCTTTACGGACCAGACGAGTCATGGGTCCTTTTGACCCCCACTAAACCAGAGATTGCCCAACCTACCTTGTCAGGGTAACTCCCAGTACCGCGTGAGTGGGTCATCCAAGGCAATAAATCTAGAAAATTAAGGGCCTTGGATACTTTAGGCAAGGTACTAGATGTCAACATCAAGGCTATACGTTATTATCACCAAGATTATTTTGTTTATGCTGCTAAGCCGGCTTTACCCCCTGCCTCAGCTTCAAAACTTTTTTCAGACTGGTCTAAGCATGACGGATTTAATGACATTAAGACTCTGTCAGCTCTCACTCCAGAACTCGATTTGCTAACCGTCACAGACACAGCAGCTAATCCAGTCTTGAAGGTGGGGCAGTTGGGTCCAGGACCTTGGGTGGAATGGGAGGCAGAGGCTCAAAACTTTGCGACCACATTTACTTCCAAAACTTCCCACCAGATCCCTCAAGATACTCATTCTTGGTTCTCCATGCCAGTGTGTTCTGCCGGCGGAGTCCCTTCAGCCTTGTTTGCTTTCTTAGCTGCCCCTAAAATTAATCTCTGTGAGCTAAAAGAACCTTTCGCTACCCCTACCTCAACTCACCTAGAACGAGAATTTAGGCTAAGGGGAAAAGCTTTTCGCCTGTTCTCTCAATACATAGTGTCTCAACAGATAGCAAAGTTTTTACTCCGGTCCACTCAGGCAATCGCAGACGCGGACGCCAGACGATCGGTTGAATTGTCTCGGCGACTGCTTCTTCAGTCGTCAATCCAATCTTTGGGTGACATCCGCACTGCCTTGCTTGAGGCGGTACGAGCGAGACAAGACCTCAGAATGTCCTTAGTCCGAAAACTGCCTGATCGCATTGCGAATCAGGTGGTCATGTCACCAGTGCTCACTCCCTCTTTAATGACCCCTGACGTGTGGAGAACGGTGTTCAATATGGCCCAGGCCTTTAAACACAGTCCCACCCCTTCTAAGAAACCTGCCTTTAACTTCCCCAAACCCAGGCCAGTCGCTAAGGCTCAGCCGGGGGGATCTAATCCCTTTCTTCCACCTAAGTCCTCCTCCTCCCCTCAAGGTCAGTACAGGCATAGACAGAGTAGGTTTTCAGGTCAAAGAGGACGCGGCTATAATAAGCCAGGTCAGGGCCCGTCTTCAGCCAACGCCAGCCAGCCGGCGAAGCGTCCACCACCACCAACTCCACCACCATAAAAAAACTAAAGTCTCTCTCACTCCCGGTGCCAGTCTTAAGGCCGGAGGATCCGAGGGTAGTACAGCCGGCGAACCCTTGTCTGCTAACTGGGTCGTTCCGAACGTGTCACCAAGCGTGGCCGTTAAAAACTTGGGCACGGATGGTGGCACGCAAAGGCATTACTTGGCAGTGGCTCCGGCGACCTCGCTTACGTCAGCCGACAACGGCGAATTTTGTTTCATTAGAGGTGGAGTCACTGGTCCAGGAAATGATTGCCAAGAATGTCATCATCCTGGTCCCCCCAAATTACCCTGTATTCACGTCCAAGCTATTTTTGGTTCCCAAAAGGGACAGTGTTCAGATGAGACCAGTCGTAGACCTGTCTTATCTGAACCTTCACATTCACAACGAGTCATTCCGTATGTTAACAGTACACCAAATCAGGCTAACACTTCCGCCGGGAGGTTGGATGTGTTCCCTAGACCTGACAGACCCTTATTGGCACGTATCGGTAAACAAAAGGTTTCAAAGGTTTCTGGCCTTACGGATCAGGCACCAAAATTTTGTTTTTCAAAGGATGCCATTCGGTTTGAACCTGGCACCTCGATTATTCACGAAGTTAGTCCGGCAAGCCCTGATGCCGTTATTAAAGCAAGGAATCAGAGTGTTGTGGTACCTAGACGACTGGCTGGTGGTGGCAGAGACAGAGCAATTATGCATCAAACATGTCAACATAATTTTAAATCATTTCAAAACTCTAGAGTTCAAGGTAAATCTGGTAAAATCAAACCTTGTTCCCTCACGAGTAATTCAGTGGATAGGGCTGGTCTGGGACACAGCTGCTCTCACTCTGAGTCAGAGTGTGGACAATCGCAACAGGTTTCGCAGGAAACTGTTCATGTTTCTTCACAGTCTGACTACGACACGAAGGGTCTGGGAGTCTCTGGTCGGCTCTCTCAACTGGATTCAACTAACTGTAATATTGGGCCGATTGAAAGTAAAACGGTTAATATTGGAAGGCAACAAATATTTCCCACTCTTACCGGCGGGAAAGTTATGGCCCATCCCAAAATTAATCCACACCTTACTAGCGGTCTGGGCGAAGAGGGAAACGTTGCACTCAATAATGTCATGGACCTCTCCTCCGCCAACAGTATGGGTAGACACGGATGCGTCGGGCACAATAGGTTGGGGATTTCAGTCAAATCAGGGGCACCAGGGTCAGGGGCTTTGGTCCCACTTAGAAATCTCCCACATCAATGTCAAAGAATTACTAGTCCCCTTGTATTTCCTTCAGGCTCACGGCCCTGCGTTAAGGGGCAAGTCGGTGGCCTTCAGAATGGACAATCTGAACGCAGTTCACTGTATTCAGAAACAAGGGTCAACGAGGTCAAGGAAGTTGCTAAACGTGTCGGAAGAGATTTTTACTCTAGCCAACAGACTAGACATTTATCTTCACGCATCTTATCTCCCAGGCGTAGCAAACGTCTGGGCAGACGCTCTGTCCCGGAGACAGAGCACGACAGTAGAATGGGAGCTCAAGCAACCCATTTTCAACCAAATGATTGCAGAGCTCTACCATCCACAAGTGGATCTGTTTGCGTCCGAGGAGACTCACAAGCTCCCTCTATACCTCACCCGCCGGACGAAGACGCCGGCAGGGGGGCCAGACAGACTGGAACAGATGGAGCTCCATCTATCTGTTTCCGCCGCCACACGCGTCACTAATGTGCCACGTAGTGAACAAACTACGAGATTATCGAGGCTTAGTCTCGCTAGTCGCGCCACTGTGGCCGGCGCAGTTGTGGTACCAGCAATTAAAGACGAGGTGCCCGCACCCGGTGTCGCTCCCGGTCGGGTATTTCCACTTAGACACGATTGGCAACGTAGCGACCTCGCTGACTTTTGCATTATGGACATTCAGGAGGCCAAGTGGCTAGCACCATACGGTAGAGAGGTGACCAATAAATTATTAAATCAATATACTCAGTCTACGAAACGACAGTATCAATCACATTGGCAAACCTTTACGTCTTGGATCATTAGAACAGAACAGACTGTACCGTCGGTAGCTTTAGTTTTCAATTATTTAAATTATCTGTTTGAGCAGAAACGTTTATCTGTGGTAACGTTAAAAAATAACTTAACTGTGATTAGAGTGCCCTTTTTGGACCTTACAGGTCTCTCCATACCGGTAGCGGAGGAAACAGGTTTTATGAGGGCATGTTTTAAACTCTGCCCACCTCCCCGTCAGCTCATGCCTACTTGGTCTCTGGACAAGGCATTGTCTTTACTTCACTCTCGTCTGTACCAAAATAGTGCAGATTTTGCATTACTCTTAAAAAAGGCTGTATTCCTTTTGGCTTTGGCCACCGGGAACAGAGTGTCTGAGCTGGCGGCGATGAGCAACACACCTAATTGCCTTAGGTTTGGTAGACTTAATGAATGTATTCACATTGCACCTTCCCCGGGATTTGTAGCCAAGAATGAGCACAGTGCACACATGTTTTCTGAGTTCACGGTGCCGGCGTTAAAAAGGGGAAAGGTGAACCATAATCTATGTCCAGTGCAGGCTCTAACCAAATATTTGAGAGTGGCTCCTCTCAACCCCCAAGGTGCTTTATGGGTAGCGAGTACGGGTAAACGCTTACTGAAACGGAGATTAGCTTCTCTTCTGGTCGAAGTCATCAAAGAGAGTAATCCCGGCGTTGTGGGTAGGGCCCACGATTTATGCAAATGGGCGGCCTCTTTAAGTTTCCTGAAGAATTTTTCGGTAGAAGATATTGCGTCCACACAGTTGTGGGCGTCTAATCATACGTTTTTGACTAGATACTTGTCAGTTGCTCTGGACAAACCTTCCTTACCATGTATAGCTTTAAGGCAGAGGGTCTAGGTGGCCCTACTGTCACTTTTGTTTAATTTCAAGGAAAAGGGGGGGGGGGGGGGGTGCAGTCAGTGTAACATAGGACACCCTAGACCCCGCCAGAGTATAAGAGCTGTGATACAAGTAGGGTTAATGTGATATGAAAATTTCTCTGCGAGAAATTGTGCTAGTACAATGTTAGTACAAAACAATGGAGTTGTTATAGTAGTTTTAGCTGTGAAAGCAATTTAGTATTAAACAGGAGATTTTTTGCAAATTATTTTTCACGAATATTATGGGGTTTATTATGTGCACATGTAAACTTATAACTTGTTATTTTTTGTCACCACTCGTTGAGAGGGGTGCCTTGGTAACTACAGATCTGTTCACAGAATCTCCAGAGTTACCCCCATTTTTGTCAAGCAGGCTTCTTTGAAGCACGCACCTGCTTGAACCCCCTTTTTGTATTTATATGGTCTGCGCCGTAATTAAATATATTTTTTCAAAGTAAGAATACTATGTGGTTGTTTGATTATCTGCTTTGCTAGAGTTATGATATGATTACGAATGTCCCCCTCCAGTCTTAGAAATCAGGCATGTTCGTCAATGATGGAGGGGCCACTAATAAATTATAGGTTTGACTCCTATAAGGAGATTAAGAAAACCTAATATTTAGTAGTGGCCCCGTAATCATTGACGACTGGGGCCCTCCCGACCGTCCCCTTCCCATTCGTTGATGTATTAAGGATTTTGGTTTACTGGATATGTCAGTGAAGGAAGAATGATGCCTGAATCAGCGTCTGGTAAAAGATCCACACAAGTACATCCACGATATGATGGAAAGCTTATTGGATAGTTATTCTTATTTTCTTTTTGTTTTTATTTTTTACGAAGTTTTTTCGTAGTGAGAACCCAATTCATAATGACTGAAGCCATGAGTGAGGTCGCGTGCGCTCATGATGAAGGCTCCTCAGATTTTAAATGCTCTGCGCGGTAGATTCAAAACTACGGCGGATTAGTGTTTGAAGAGGATGCCTTATGTAATAGGCATGTTCGTCAATGATTACGGGGCCACTACTAAATATTAGGTTTTCTTAATCTCCTTACAGGAGTCAAACCTATATTTTGTAGGTTAAAAAAACTGAAAAATGCACACGGGAGCCGGTTGAAACTGGGTCTGTTGAATGTTCGTTCCTTGCGTAACAAAATGGATCATATTTGAGAGATCTTGGATGAACGTAACCTTGATGTATTATGTCTCACTGAGACCTGGTTGTTCGAGTCAGATCTGAATATTATCCAGGCGGCATTGCCTAAAACCCATTCCATAATAAATGTTCCTAGGCCTAGGGGAGATCATTCGGGTGGTGGATTGGCAGTTGTCTACTCCACATCTCTGGTGAATATCTTGCAAATAACACTGTATGAATATTCCCATATTCAAAATATGTTACAGGGGGACAATGCCTAGTGAGTTCACTGCTCAATAGGTGGCGTTCTGAGAGTGAGGGTCTGAGTCTGGAGGGTGAGACGGTGAAGCACTTGGGCGAAGCAACCGGCCGCTTCAGAGATGGAGCTGCTTCGAGCCATGATGGATGCTTCGCATGTCTCACTCCCCAGACTGGAACAAGACCTCACGGGCTTCACCGTGTTGGGCGGTGGAATGTACAGGCTCTCAGCCTATGCCCGAGAGGGAGTAGTTGGAATATAGAAAAAAAAAAAAAAAAAAAAAAATAAGCCATAACCCAGCCCCTCTTTATTATGAACTGTTGGAAGTGGAAATAAAACTCCATCAACAAATTCTAAGAATGGCAGTTGTCTATAGGCCTGGCCATCGTGGCACAGATAGGGGTTTTATGGAAGAGTTTGGGCAGTTTCTCTAGGAATTTTCTGCTAAAACCGGAAGACTTTTGATATGTGGAGATTTTAACTACTGGGTTGACAGCCCTCATTTGAAGCCATTCTCTCCTGAGTTCCTTGAGTTGACTGATCAGAACAATTTTGTAAACCATGTGTCCCACCCAACTCATATCTTAGGACACACCCTTGACTTGGTGGAGGTACATGGAAATGCACTTAAATTAGTGTTCGATCATCACTGTCCAGAAGTAGAGAAGAAAATCATAGTACGAGATGATTCACCCTGGTATAGCACTCGAGTTAAATTTCTTAGAAGAGCGCGTAGAAGAGCTGAACGTGAATGGCGGAAAAATAAAACAGACTCTACATGGTTGCAATATCTGTCAGCCAGAAGAACACACAATCAAAGATGAAAAGAAAGTGTATTATCAGGGAAAAGTTGACTCATGTGGTAACGACCAGAGGAGGTTGGCTTCAATTGTAAACAGTTTACTTGGAAAAACAAGAGTCAGCTTAAGACCTTCTGTACTCGATGCCGAGTTGGCTGCCAACTTTGTGGCATATTTTGCTGGCAAGATAACTCCCATAAGACAGGAACTGGATGATGCTTCTGTTGGTGAAGAACTTTCCGTTGTACTCCAACCCCGACACATTCCTAATAATGTCCTCTCATCCTTTCACTCTGTAGAGGTGGACATGATCTCGTCCTACATAAGAAACCTCAATAAAACATTTTGCCCGTTGGATCCCATAAATGTTTCCAAGCTACCAAGAGTCTATGATCACACAGTTGAGTTTATTTCCAAAATAATTAATAAGTGCTTCTCTGAAGGTAGCTTCCCACATTCTAAAAAGCATGCACTACTCCGACCTACTCTAAAGAAACCTGGACTTGATGTTGAGAACATGTTGAACTATCGTCCTGTCTCCAACCTGTCATTCATATCAAAGATATTAGAGCAAAGCAATACTTGACCAATTACAACCACTACTTCAGCAGAATGAAACTATCCCAATTTTCAGTCTGCTTACCGACAGCATCATTCAACTGAAACGGCATTGATTAGAGTACATAATGATCTAGTTGAGAACATTTGCAATGGTGTGGCCTCACTATTGGTCTTGCTTGATCTCTCTGCGGCCTTTGACACAGTGGATCACGAGATGTTATTGAGTGATCTTTATGATTGTGGTGTGCGTGACTCCGCTCTCTTGCTTCTTGGGTCGTACTTGTCAGGTAGATCCCAGAGTGTGATGGTAAATCAAATGGTCTCGGACTCGACACCCCTGCAGTATGGTGTTCTGCAGGGATCAGTTTTAGGTCCTATCCTATTTATAATTTATATCAGCAGTTTGTCTCTTTGCTTCGTGCACATAATGTCACCTTTCACTTTTATGCAGATGACACCCAGATTTATGTGAGAATCACAAATATAGTTGATATACGGAGTAAGATGGAATTGTTGATGTCTGATATCAAGAAGTGGATGAGAGCGAGAAAACTTAAACTAAATGATGGTAAAACTGATATTCTCATCATCCGAGGAAATAGAAGAGCTGATGATATAGTAGGTGCCCTCTCCATCAATGTGGGTGGATCTCAGCTGCGACCGGCCAACTCTGTTCGAAATCTGGGTGTATATGTGAACTCCCGATTAGATTTCAAAGAGCATGTAAACCAGATAGTTAAAAGTTGTTACTTGCACATCAGAAATCTCTATTTGGTGAAGCCGTTTATAACCAGACGTTGCCTCCTGACGTTGGTTCACTCATTGGTCTTCTCTCGTGTTGATTATTGCAATGCCCTGTTGGTGGGTCTTTCAAATTATATTTTAAAGAAAGTTCAGTCTGTTCTTAACAGGGCCGCAAGACTCATTTTTGGTGTTCCACCTAGAACTCCTACTACATCTCTTCACATAGAACTGCACTGGCTGCCAGTAAGAGCAAGAATAGAATTTAAGTTGTGTTTGGTGACTTTTAAGGTTCTCAAATTTGGTGAGCCTAGGTACCTTGCGGAGCTGCTCAGGCGCCCACCGGCACACCATGGTGTAGTTGTGCGTCATGACAATGACCCATTTCGTCTTGATGAACCAAAGGCTTTCCAGCAGTCTTCTTTCTTTGAGAGGTCATTCTCCTACATGGCTCCGAGGTTGTATAACAGGTTGCCACTGTCCATGAGACAACTGAGTTCTGTTGAATGCTTCAAGAGACAACTTAAGACTTTTCTCTTTGAGAGAAGCTATGATCTTGAGAGAGGTGTCATGACAGATGGCTATAGAGTTTAGGCTATTTTGCCACTGCTAGTGATTGTTAAATGTGTGTTGTATATAAGCCTTCTTTTGATGCATTGATTTTATTCTTTTTTCTTTCTCTTTCCGAGCGCTAGTGAATTCTTCGGAAAAATTGACGCTTATGAGAAATAAGTAACATGCTTATTATTATTATTATCTTCTCCCCCAATTTCTTTTTTTATTTTCTTGTAAATGTTTAGACTGGTTTTTGATTCCATGTCTTTTTGCCACATTTGTGTTTCCCATTCATAGATCTTCTTATACAGTTTGTCTTTGTCATCCTGCTCAGTTTTGTTCTATTTATATTAAGCTCCTTTAGACACCTATTGCATTCTTTTACCCATTTATTATTATTCTCCTCTAATCCTTCTTCAATAATTTCATATAGCATTCTATTTCCATCACCGTTCATTATGCCTTGTAAGTATTGTAGTCTTGATCTCATTAGTTTTGATTCTAACAGGGATGCTCCTACTTCTCGAAGACAGCTAATTGGGGTTCCTTTAGATCCTCCCAATATCATCCTATAAACAGAATTTTCTATTCGTTGTAGTTTGTTTCTTTCTTCTTTGTTGTAGGCCTACTCCACAACACTAGTTGCATATAGGATTCCAGGTAGAGCTAAACTTTTCCAGAATGTTTTCCCAATTAACATCTTATTACAACTCCTTGCTGTTACTGAGTGTGTGAGATTTGCAAACCTTTGTGCTTTATTTATCATCTTTTCTTTGTGTACTTTATAGAAGTCTCTTGAAGGAAAGTTTGATTGAAGGAGAGAGTTCCAGAGATCACTTGTTGAATAGAAGAAATACTGAGAAAATTTGCTAGTTATTGGGTTGGAGAACTGGACAGAATAGGAGTGGGACTGTGTTGAAAGGCGGGTGCCTCGCACTCGCCGCACTGAGAGAGCTCTGAAGAACACTTGATTGTTGTAATACCGATAGAAGAGTGAAAGAGATGCAATATTGCAGTGTGTGGAAATAGATTATAGGGAACTAGTTAGAGGAATTGAGTTGATGAAGCGAAATTCATAATAGCCTAAGAAAGAAGAAAGAACTGGCAAAAACGAATAGTGAAAAGGGAAAGAACTGGGAAAAACGAATAGTGAATAAGGAATGACCTGAGAAAAACGAATAGTGAATAAGGAATGAACTGGGAAAAGGGAAATTTCCTTATTCCATTTTCGCGCTCATAAATAATACATAAATTATGTGTGAAGACATAAAAGATAGAAGATAATTAAGTAAATATGTGTGAAAAGTGCAATTGGATAATATCCCGAATTTGAGACTAGCTATTTTAATGTGAACTGGGAATAAGGAGGCAGCTTTATTTGGGTACGAAAGTGTGGAGGCGGCGGACAAGTAAGTTGGCCGTGGTGATTCTAGTCATTCTACCAGAACTTCCGACAAGTAAGACAACTTAGACAAGTAAGTAAGTAAGTATTCTCGGTTATATTCAACGACACTCTAGTGCAGCGTTATGAGAAACATTTTATGGTAAGATTAGGAGTAGTGGGCGTACCAACATACTGTACATACAGCATAACTCATCTATAAAACATTAGCCTAGATACGATTTTAGTTACTGGACACCTATTAGACAGGTAGCCTACTCACCCTACTGCCAACAATTTAATACATATTTTGTTTTGGTTTCCACGCATCCAACACCAAGTTAGGTAAATCTACAGTTATACTAGGCTACCCCTTCCCCCACCTCCCCCCTTCAAAACACGCCTTTTAGAGTGTTTTTGGATGGTTCAGCAGACGCGGAAACTGGAAAAAAACGTATTTTGATAAAAGATTTATCACCAACCAGATACGAGTTTTTCAGGTAGGCCTAGGCCTAATTTGTTTTTTATTTTTTATTTTTTATTTGATAGGCCTAGGCTATAGCGGTTCAATGTTATTTTAATACCACAAATTTTGTTGATATATTTGAAGATAAATATTGAATCTATATGCTCTAAAGATCATAAGAAAATTTGTTTTAACCCTCGGCAAAACCTAATAAAAAAGTAGGCCTATGGTACTAAAATGTCTTTTTCGTAACAAGGTTCTCAATGCGGTACTTCCAGTTATCGATAGCTCTAAAGATCATATGAAAATGTGTTAAACCCTCGGAAAAACCTAATATAGCCTAAAAGTATGGTATTAAAATTTAATTTTCGTAACAAGGTTGTCAATACGGTACTTTCCCGTTATCAATGTACAATCAAAGCTGAAGATTGCAGAGTAAACACCGTAGACTTCATCGACTTTCTTTCGCCTTCGTATAATCGACAGCCAATTTTTGGTTTTATTTACTAAGGGATTAGTACTCAACCAGCGGGGGTGTGGGGGCAGCAGCCCCCACCCATAATACTAGGTTAGGTTAGGTAAGGTTGTTAGGTTAGGCTAATTAAGGACCCCCTTAATTGGAAGGAGAAAGTGAATTAAAGTAAAGTAAATTAAGGAGAAAGTGAATTAACAGACGAAATTAGGCCGCTAACTACAATAACATAGCGGGCCGCCGTTTATGGGAGACTTTTTACACATAATTTTCAATGTTAATTTTCTCCCTTAGGCTAATCGATTTTTCCAAATTAGGCCTATTAAACTTACATAAAAATGAAGTACAGTTTATAGGGATTTCAAAATTGTCATAAAAATTGGTGGGTGGTTTGCTTAATATATACCGAAAATACATTAGCCTAACCTAACAACCTTACCTAACCTAACCTAGTATTATGGGTGGGGGCTGCTGCCCCCACACCCCCGCTGGTTGAGTACTAATCCCTTAGTAAATAAAACCAAAAATTGGCTGTCGATTATACGAAGGCGAAAGAAAGTCGATGAAGTCTACGGTTAGCGATGAAGTCTACGGCTAATTTTTGGTTTTATTTACTAAGGGATTAGTACTCAACCAGCGGGGGTGTGGGGGCAGCAGCCCCCACCCATGTTATTGTCCGCTATGTTATTGTAGTTAGCGGCCTAATTTCGTCTGTTAATTCACTTTCTCCTTAATTTACTTTACTTTAATTCACTTTCTCCTTCCAATTAAGGGGGTCCTTAATTGGATCCCCTATGAAGTACAACAGATTATGATGACATAAGTGATGGGTGTTTAGAGGGGGCAGAACTCCCCCTTCAACATATTACGTGTCTTACAGTAACTTCTATTACATAAACATCCCAAGAATTTTCACAGATATTTTAAATTTCATTTAGGATGTAATATAACCTATACTCCATGTTAAAATAAGTATCAACCCTCGAAAAATTCTATTAAGAGAGATCTAGAACCTGTAACCTGTAACGATATTTGTCCAGGGTTCACCTCCCCATAGACGGCACACAACACGACTCTGCGGACCTCTTTCTCCCTGCCTTTCAGTCTAATTAACACTAGGAATTTACCTAATTTTCTATCCAATGTACTATCCAACCAGCGGGGTTGTGGGGGCGACAGCCCCCACCCATAATACTAGGTTAGGTAAGGTTGGTAGGTTAGGCTAAAATCTTTAATGTTGCTTAATTGTTGGATAATGAGCTTACTGGGTAAGTTCATTTTCTATCCCATGTAGGATAGGCTATCATCCAACAACTTTTGCCAAAACTTTACGTTTTTTTTTCTTCATTTTGGGGGTTTCTTAAGTTGAAAAACAAGAAAACCTGAGCCAACTTATTTTTGCCACTTTCTGACTTTTATGAAGCTGAAAAATCTTAAAATCGCAGCCAACTTTTGCCAAAACTTTGCTAGATTTTTTTTCATTTTGGGGTTTTCTTAAGTTGAAAAAAAGAAAACCCGAGCCAACTTTTTGTTTGCACTTGCTGTCTTTTATGCAGCTGAAAAATCTTAAAATCCGAGCCAACTTTTGCCAAAACTTGGCTCGGGTTTTTTCAGTTTGGGGTTTTCTCAAGTTGAAAAACAACAAAACCCGAGCCAACTTTCATCATAAAAGCCATTATATCGCCTTTTTATGTCTTTAACCCCCCATTTTCCCTGATCTTCATAGCCCTCCCCACTATCGGGCGCCGTGTCTTAAGATCGTTGGATAAAGTGGAAAACGATTTTTGCGGAGGTTGAAAATCACTATATATTGATGCAAATAAACTAAAACTAAAAAAAAAAATCATGAAAATAATTGGTGGGTGGTTTCCTTAATATTTTCCGTATTTTCAAATCACTATCGGGGGCGTGTCTCAACATCGATCAATAGGCCTAATGGGGAAAATAGGTTTTCCCGAGATTTCTAATTAATTACAAACACTATACTGTATATTGATGCAAATGAACAATTGCTTTTATAAAAAACACTTGGAAAATTCGTGGTATTAAAATAAAAAAAATCCGCTATAGCCTACAGTGTTGTTTAATACCGAGGACCGTCGCATTTTAGTAATTTTAACATTAGCCTAACTTAACCTAACCGAAAACTAACCTTTCTCGCGACCGGTCTAAACCCAGCTCACGTTCCCTGTTTATTGGTTCGCGAAGGTTTGTAAAGTATAACTAAATAAGTTGGTCACCAATTAGGCTAGGCCTATTTTGCAATATTTGAAAACAAATATGGATTTTATATGCTCTAGCCTAAACATAATATGAAAATGTGTTTTAAGCCTCGGCAAAACCTAATAAAAATATATGGTACTAGGCCTAGGCCTAAAATGGAATTTTTTCGTAACATGGTTGTCAATACCTTCCTATAGACGGCACCGATTCGTACACAAGCCATTTTCACCTGTCTCCCGAGGTCTGTCCACCAGCTTTTTAGTCCACTCCACCTGCCCATCTCTGTCGATAGGTTGGGTTGTTTGGTTAGGTTAATATACTAGGTCTCGGAAACAAGATTCGTAGTTGCGGTAGTATTTACGGTATCTGGACACTTCGAGCGAATTCATATTCGAGCGGAGGCAGATTTAGGTTTGGTTAGAGGTAACATTCAAGACAGCTAGAGCCGCCTTATTTACCAATTTTCTTTATATTTTTTCCAAGGAATATAGTGTTTAATTGTTGTTTATCATGGTTTGAGTGGAGGATTTGCATTAACTTACCCATTATTCATTAATCTGAAGATACTCCGTCAAATGGTGCCATTTATTGGGTGAATCGCGCTTTTACAGTAGGCCTAGGTAAGGAAAATTGTGGGGAGGCCATGCACGCTTCCAAAATATACAAATATTATATTAGATTAGATTAACCTAACCTAACCTAACCCAACCTAACCTAACCTAACCTAACCCAACCCAACCCTAATATAATTATTATGTTCCTTCCAACAACCAACCATACTCCTAAAATTGATTAATGAAATTTACAATATAATTTAATATAATATCGTTTTTGTGAGTAATGTTCAAGCCATTTATTGGGTGAATTGCACTCACCGCATCTTTCAAAACAAGATGAGGACCCAGGTCGAAGGATTCATTGGGTGCAATGCTTTGTTTACGTTCGGGACATTATTTTTGTGTTATTTTTCAGTGTAATCGGGTTTTTTCAAGTGTCGATAACGAAATTCCCCCATGCGGACTATAATGAGAAAAATATGGCGAGTCTATTGGTCCCTATTTTCCCTAATAAATTATTTCTAATAGGGCTGCGAAAGAGTTCTTGAATATTATCAGGTTAGATTGTGCGGGATGGATGTAGAGTTCGGGCGTACGGTCGTCATTGTTTACATAGGGTGATCACCGCGGTCGCACTTACATTCCCGTCTATTTCGACGCTATATTTTCTGCTATTTTCCCCCTGTCATTACTACATGAATACTAGGTTAGGTTAGGTTAGGTTAAAATAGACGGGAACATGATGGGAAAGGTCCGACGCCACTACGTGTAATGTAAACAAAGATGGCGGTACGCCCGCTCACTACATCCTACCCGATTGTGCATCCGCTCGATCAGGAATTCGCTCGAAGTGACTCGCATTCGTATTTACAGATACGGCCGAATACCGGTAGGCTACTAAATGGGCGCCGGCCCAACCGCCATGTTGTATCCCACGTAGGCTTACTAGGTACTACGGACACATTGTAGATGTGGACACACCGAGATGTTAGTAGAGCCATTGAAAATGTTATTTGAGGTATCGTTTAATACAGGACAAATCCCGATGGACTGGAGAGAGGCGAACATAACAGCTATATTTAAGAAGGGAAAGAGAAATGACCCAGGGAATTATAGACCAGTCAGTTTGATAAGTGTTGTGTGTAAACTAATGGAAACGGTAATTAGAGAAGGAATAATGGAGCATATGAAGTCAAACCAACTTTTCAGTGGGAGACAGTTCCAGTTCGGATTCTTGCCGGGGAGGTCGACGGTACTACAGCTAATTAAGGTGGTAGATGATTGGATGCAAATTCTAGAAGATGGTGATGTAATAGACGTGGTATATTGCGATTTTATGAAGGCCTTCGATAAGGTCCCACATAAAAGGTTAATAGAGAAAGTTAGAAGCTATAATATAGGGGAGAAATGTGTGAAATGGATAGAAGCCTTCCTGAAGGATCGGAGACAGAGGGTACTGGTGAATGGAATAGGCTCGGGGTGGAGGGAAATTACAAGTGGGGTACCTCAGGGATCTGTGTTGGGACCACTGCTGTTCGTTATATTTATCAACGACTTACCTGAAGTTATAACTAATGGAAGTGAGGTATACCTGTATGCGGATGACACTAAGCTGTATAGAAGAATGAGGAGTAAGGAAGATGTGGGTTTGCTTCAAGGAGATGTGGAGGGCATGAAGGGATGGTCTGAGCATTGGTTAATGCCTTTTCATCCAAAAAAATGCAAGTACATGCGGATTGGGACAAGCAAGATAGACAAGGTAGGATACAGTATGTATGAAGCGATGGAGGAAGTGAATGCAGAGAAGGATATAGGAGTAGTGATAGACAATAAGTTAAATTTCTCAGAACATTTAGCGGAAAAGATAAACAAAGCCAATAGAATTGTAGGGCTGATAAGGACATTTGTGTCACTTGAAGAAATCTTCAGGAATCTCTATACAGCGCTGGTTAGGCCGCACCTGGAATATACGAACCAGGTGTGGGCTCCATATATGGTAAAGGATATAGAAGCAGTGGAGAAAGTGCAGAGGAAAGCTAGCAAGCTGGTACCAACGTTGAAGAACGCGGGCTATGAGCAGAGGTTGAGGACACTGGCATATAGGAGAAAGAGAGGGGATATGATAGAGACTTTTAAGATAGTGTCAGGAAAGTATGATGAGGATGTGTGTGAAGGTATCTTCTTGATGCGGGAGGGAACAAGAACGAGAGGACACTCTAAGAAAATTTACAAAGAAAGAAATAGGCTTGAGAAGGCAAAGAACTCATTTTGTGATAGAGTGGTAAATGAGTGGAACGCACTGCTCCAGTATGTAGTCGATTCCGAATCAATAAGGGAGTTTGAAAGTAATCTTGATAAAGCATGGGGAAGACAAGATTTGAAGTTTGATTATATAACAAAAATACAGAATAGTAAAAATGTTGCGTCTGCTACCGCCGCCGCCAACACCGTGAACGACCGCAGCAGTGCAAGTACTGGTACTGAGCTGGATACACAGGCCTAGTTTGCCTTTTTCCAGAGGATCTACTGTAAGAAACTGTAGGCGTTAGGTGTGGATTAGGCTTGTATCCAATGTACTAGGTCTATGTTACTGGACATTTATGATTTAAATAAGTGCTACGTTTTCGATAAATCTGGTTAGGCCTATATGGCTTTGCAATTAGGGAAATCATGAGCCAATTTCCGACATTTAGTTAATCTTTTTCGATTCTCAAAATACGATCCAAGTTTTGCCAAAAATTGGCTCGGGTTTTCCAAAATTATGCTTTTTGGGGTTTGCAATTTAGGGAAACATGAGCTAAAATTTTAAATTAGGTTACTGTAATTTGTTTACTCTTAAAATTCGCAAAATCCGAGCCAAGTTTTGCCAAAACTTGGCTCGGGTTTTCCAAAATTCTGGTTTTATGGCTTTGCAATTTCGGGAAACCTGAGCCAAATTTCTAAATGAGGTTACTGTCATTTTTTTGTCTACAAACTCTCAAAATCCTTGCCAGCTTTGGCCAAAACTTGGCTCGGGTTTTCGAAATATTGGGTTTTAGGCCTTAAAACCCGAGCCAAGTTTTGCTAAAATAAGTTTTAATCGCCGTTTTACGCATTTAACCCCTCATTTTCCCTGTACTTCATAGCCCTCCCCACTATCGGGCGGCGTGTCTTAAGATCGTTGTATAATCCCCAGATCGACCGTGGTGATTGTCACCTAAACCTCTACAAAAGTACAAAGTAAAAGTAATGGGGAAAACGGTTTCGCCGAGGGTTGTAATAATTTCCAAACACTATATATTGATGAAACTAACAGGGAAAAATAAAAAAAATCCATGGGAAATTGGTGACCATCTTATTTAGTTTTTCCGTTTGTAATAACTCAATGTATCTATTTCAAGTCAAATATACATTTCCGCGCATCACCAAACCATACTAAGTCTGCTACTAATAATATTAACCCATTAGTACCAACAGAATAGCGACAAAATAGGGGTAGTATAACTGTAGATTTATCCCAAGCTACACCCTTTTCTGGTGTACGGAACACTAAAAAAAGCAATGGGGACACTTTAACCCGTACAGCCCCAGCGACGCGTCTGACGCGTCGGCGATGTATATAACGCACAGCCCCAGAGACGCGTCTGACGCGTCACCCTAATTGCGCCGACCGTAACCTCAGGTGTAGCCACTCAAGAGGGCTCAGATTTGTATGGGAACTGTGTACGTATCCCACGCAACCGTGCCGATGGTTGAAAACTCTCAAAGTCCACGTGCGTGCGCGTGAGCGCGCAATAACCTGTTTTTTTGGGGTAATTGCCTTCAATTTTTTACTCCTGTAAAATACGTTTTTGGGGGCTCTGTAGGACCATTCTTTAAGCTTTTTGAGCGGTTTTTCGTGGTTTTTCCTTCATTCCTAACCCATTCGCTATTGTTTCTGGAATAAAACCATTTTTTGAAAACCGGCCGGGTTCTGGTGAACAAACATTACAAAACTAGCCGGGGCTCCACGGGTTAATAGGCCTAATGATAATATGAGACAAAATATAAAGACAACTCTGTTGCGTTCCTGGAAGTAGCGTCGTCGCTTTGCTTACTTTACGCTCGGAGTGACTTGCCCAGCTTCCTTGGCGGTCGACTTAAAATGGCTAAGCTTATAAGACCAAGTAACAGCTGGCCGTAACCTCAAGCGTCCTGGGTAAACAAACCGCGACGATCCGAAGCGACGACGGACTCCCGCCGCCGATTCTCGGCACAAACGCCCCGTTTTATTCTCGTCGAAAACCACATTTAAAAAGTTATTATATCGTTTTCAATACTAGGCTATTACCGGACCAGAAAAAGGTGTAGCTTGGTGTTGGATGCGTGGAAACCGAAAAAAAATATGTATTAAATCCTTGGTGGTACCTGTCAAATAGGTGTCCAGTAACTAAAATCGTACCAAACAACCTAACCTAACCTAGTATTTATGTAGTACAGTAAAAGTCCTGTAATCCGAATAGCAGGGGACCGGGCCTCGTTTCGATTACCGGATTTTTCGGATTATTGGAATTTATCCTTATTAACCTGTGTATTAATGGCCTGACGAAAACTTGAACACAATATAGGCTATGCAAATGCATAATATAACGCTATACATCCAATATGACACAATGGTAAACTTTTAAAGTTATTTCATGAACATATGATATGTGTGTGTACCATTAGGTGTTTTTTGGGTGGCCTAATGCCTCAAAAAGGGGACTTTGGGACTTTTTGAAATTCGGACTATCGGGTGAATTCGGATTTGGCCTCATTTTCACAAATTCGGACTATTGGGATATTCCAATTATCGGTCGTCGGATTATTGGACTTTTACTGTACTAGGTTAGGTTAGGTTAGGTTAATGTTTTATAGATGATTTATGCTGTATGTCGGTAGTGGTACGCCCACTACTCCTAATCTTACCCATTTTATTAGGGAAAATAGGCACCAATAGATTCGCCATATTTTTCTCCATATAGGCCTAGTCCGCATGGAGGATTTTCGTTATACTGTATATGAAAAATACCCACTTCACAGACAAATACACCAAAAATCTAAGTCAAAGCGGGGTGTGGGGGCGGCAGCCCCCACCTATAATACTAGGATAGGTTAGGTTAGGCTAATGTCCTTTCAAAGGGGTATAGGCTAGTAAACACTAGGATAGCCTATACCTGGTCAGAGGTAAGAAGAAGAAGAAGAAGAAGAGACCTGCAGTAGTCTCCTTGAATGCTACTGTATTCTCTATTGGATTTGGTGATAGCCGCCTGAAAACTCTTTGATATTGGACTTTGGACATTCGGATGTAAACAAAGCGACGCATCTCAAGCGATCTTGAACGGAGCAAGCTGGTTTGCTTAAGCCCGGTTCACACTAGCCGTCTGTTGGGGATCCGTTTTTGGGCCTGTGACGTCACATACAAAAAACGGACGTGGAGAAGCGAAGTTGAAATTAAATGCATATTGCGTACCACATTCCAGAGCGTGGGCCAGACTCTTGGGTGGGGCACGTACTTCTCTGGCATACGGTAAACACCTAGCCTACTAGACGATTGTCAACATGGACTGAGAAACTATGTTTCTTGGTGTTTATTTCTTTATTTGGAATGAAGATGAACCATTCAGTGATAGGAGAGGCTGGGAATGCGAAATCCCCGGATGAATAACAGGGGTGCTATGGGCTCTCTGCGAGAGGGCTGGTTATCACACAGAGGCCCACGTCTCTTCAACAAACTCCCACGGCGAGTAAGAGACATGAGGGACATCTCGTTAGACAACTTCAAGAGAGCCCTAGATGTCGAACTGCAAAAAGTGCCAGACGAGCCCATCCTCGCAAGGGAGCGAGCTGTCGCTTCAAACAGTCTACTGCACCAAATCACCACCCATAACGAGGGGCGTCGCGCTCCTTGGTGCCGCTAGAAGAGCGGCGAACACATCAAAAGGTAGGGTATCACCACCGTAATTCAATGCATATTAACTAGGAAATTAGGAATATACATTAATCTCTATCTGCAGGCGCACGAAGCAGTACGTGTTAACTTTGGTGTCACAATTTTTTATACGTACAGTACAATAAAACGGCTAGTGTGAACCGGGCTTTAGATGCGTTTAGTAAGATCAATACGTATATTATAAACACAGACTTTCAATTGGAATTTAAATCAATTTCATTGTATTTAGGCTATGTAAGATAATTCCAAAGTTATTACCAGATATACAGTAGAGAGTTCCGAATATCCAATAGGATCCTGAAAACTGTTGGACATTCGATAGAGAGTTGAATAGGTATAATCCTGTGTAGCGGGTGGACCTGTACATACATATCAATAATTTGGTAATATTACAATATTTGTTTACATTTTACATTCATAAATAGTCCACTAATATACTAGGTTAGGTTTTGGTTAGGTTAGGTTAAAGATATTGTTCAATATTTCTTAGTAGCCTTAATAGGCATCTGGAAAACAGTTCCACCCGCTACACAGGATCTTACCCTTAGGAGTTTGGACATTCAAACATTACCGGGCTATGATGGCATGGCTACAAAGCGTGTAAAAGAATGCCTATAGGAGAACAAGTCATACGACCCCTCGAGGTTACTTGCCCTCCAAAACATTTCGGAGAGCTCATGGTAAGCTCATAATTCTATTTTCCTAGTGTGGCATTTAAATTAGTGATTACGTCCATTTAAAGTAGATGGCGTGGCTACAAAGCGTGGAAACACAGTTAGATTTAGTTGAAATATATATTATGCTGGCAGTTATTTTGGTTTAAATTGAAGACAACCCGCATACGAGCCCCATCGAAAATTATCATTGTTTTAGAAGTTTCATGGACGATACTTGGTTGGTGTATATGTAATTACCGTCGCAAATTCATTGTAAGTAAAATACAAAACACTGTAAAAAAACTTCCCTCTGTATGCAAAACCATCCCTCTAGATGCCGGCGCGCTGATAATACAAATGGCGGTCCAGGAGGCACCCCCATGTTAACACCAACCTGTCAGTCGAATGCCACTACATCTGGCGATCTTTTTATGCATGTGTGAACCAATTACAATGGCTTACGTCACATCTCGCCACTCACGGAACCAACCACAGCCTTACATCATCATAGTAACCAATCACAGTCCATCAATATTACGTCACGTCACGTCACGTCCGACGAACCTGAATGCGCCAGCTTTTTTATTTACAGTTGGAGGATGGGTCCCGTGTGTAGAGGTTGTGCTCTGGTTCCACATTCGATTATTAAGAAAACCTTCGAAGATAATGAGCCTTCATTAAATCTGTTAGTGGACCACGGAGTACTACCTACATCTGTGAATTGTGGGATGTGCGGGACTGTGTGCTCATATAGACAAAAAAGGAGAGAATGGGTGTGTAACCACAATAAGGTTAGTACTAGGGACATATACTTGGTGTTGCTAGGTTATGTTACGTTAGGTTAATGATTGTTGTCAACCTCTCGCTGCCGTCGGACGAGTGTGGCAGAGAGCAACGGCTAGTTTTGTAGCCCACGTACCGAGTACTATGCACACGCAGTACCTGGCATGCAAGGGCTAGTTTTGTATTCCACGTACTGGGTACTATGCACCCCTAGTAGCTGGCATGCAAGGGCTAGTTTTGTATCCAACATACTGGGTATACTATGCACCCAAAGTAGCTGGCATGCAAGGGCTAGTTTTGTATTCCACGTGGTACTATGCACCCCCAGTAGCTGGCATGCAAGGGCTAGCTTTGTATCCAACATACTGGGTATACTATGCACCCAAAGTAGCTGGCATGCAAGGGCTAGTTTTGTATCCGACGTACTAGGTCTAGGTTAGGTTGGGTTGTTTGGTTAGGTTAATATACTAGGTCAAAGTTTGGAAATTAATTTTAAGGGTTTTTGGACTCTGATTTTTTTTTTTAATCCGAGCCAAGTTTTGCCAAAACTTGGCTCGGCTTTTTCCATTTTGGGGTTTTCTTAAGTTGAAAACAAAACAAATCCGAGCCAACTTTCGAAATTAATTTTAAGGGGACCAACCGGTTATTTACTAACTTCCAGGCCTTACTTCCAATGTAAATGCAATTTGGCACAGGTGTATGTGACCATAAAATTTTTTTTTTTTTTTTTTTTTTTTTTTTTTTTTTTTTTTTTTTTTTTTTTTTTTTTTACAATTTAGGTAAAAAAAAGGTTGCAAACTATAGCACTACTACGACCCTTTCTACTCCTACATAAATCCCTATATCACGTGCTGCATGTGATCAAACAACTCACAATAGGTGTTATTGTTGTTCCCCAAGCTGCCTGGCCGAACATCCCCAAGCACGGCCAAGGCCATAACCGAGCGCCCCCACAGAACCCTCCCTGCCGACCACAATAAAGCCTGGGTGACCGAAGCCACTCAATAGGTGTGTCTGTAGTTGCTATAAAGAAAATTTTATATATTTTGTGTATTTTTGGATTTAGGTGATTATGAATTAACCCTCCAGCCCCGGCTATGTATTATATATATATTCCTCGAAACCCGGGTGTTTTGGCCGAAAAACGTCTAGGCTAGGCTACCGTATATGTGTTAATCTGACTGCTTCCCGCATCCCCAAGCGTAGCTGTGTTATTTACCTGTAGAATGGCATTAAGTAGAGCTCTCTAAGTCAACTGGTTGAGTTGTGATGATGATTTCATTGGAGATAACTTTATGGCCAAAACAGCCACTTTACACCACTTTTCGATACTTAACAACAACATACAGGCACACACGAACAAGCGACGCTCTCCTTCTTGTGGCCGGAGATGCGGGGCGTCGGTCCAGCCGTCTGTTGTTTACATGCGTCGGACCGACGCCTCGCACACGAAGCTCACAGGCTTTCAACCACTGGGCGTTCAAGAGCCCTTCCGGGCAGCTGTTATATGCTTTTTTATGGGTGTTCAAGAGCCCTTCCGTGGTGAGAGGGTTAAGGTGGGAATTATTTTGTAGAATTTTATGACTGTGACAACATGCTGCAACCAAACAAAGTTGGCTAGAGTAAATTAGCTTTATAGGACTTGTAGTGTTTTTAATTACCTTTTCAATGGTATAATTATACTGTACACCATTCCTATAGGCCCAATACAAATTTTAGAGTAACATCCGAAAGTGCGACAATATAGGTTCTGAGAAAAACATGTGAAAGTCTAAGGTAATCTGGTGAACATTTTTACTTTTGTTTTTTAGATTTACAATATTTTACGCAGGAACACGGCAAAGTAGAAGATAAAGCGTATGGGAGGTTGTAGAGTACCGGTAGCTTACGCTCTTTCGATTTATATAGGTATGATCCTCGTACGACCAGTAGTTACTGAGCATGTTAATTTCAAAGTTCGCTATATAACATTTTTAGAATTACAGGAAAAGTTTGGAAAACATAAACAAAAAAATATTTCCAATGGGTTTTCACTAATAACATTTCACTGGCTTATGAAGGGATGTTGACTCTTGTTGAGTAAACACCTATTGGTATTTTCAGGATTTCGAGTTTTTTAAGCCTAAATTAACCGGTCGGTCCCCTTAATCCGGGAACTGCAGGAAGACTCTTAAGAGTTCCCCCGGCGGACTGCGGGAAGACTCTTAAGAGTCAGAAAACAAAAATCAACTTTAACCCCTCCACCCAGGAAGGGCTCTTGAACGCCCATAACAACCTCGGCCCGCGCAACCCGGAAGGGCTCTTGAACGCCCATTGCTTGCGTGCGTGCTTTCGAATGCCGCGCGTACATTTTTGGTATCGTGGGACGGTAGGTGGCGCCACCAGGCATAAACGACGCCACAGCAACAGTATCTACCCCGACGCCATCATGGACAGTACGCCAAATAGTGATTACGCTGTGTCCGATACCGTGCTTCCTACGACGCCCTTGCTAGTTCGTCGCGCCTTACCCCGACGCCATCGCCTAAATGTGTTATCTCCCGGAGGTATTGAGACGACATTGAGACTTTATGAGCGTGCTGATGCCAAGTATATTGTTGATGATGAAGTCAGTGACGACTCCAGTAATTATAAGTCGAGTGATTATGGCCATGAGAGTGACAAAGAAGAGCAATTCCTGGGATTTGTGAGAGAACATGACAGTGATGAGAGTGATGAAGGTGATGTACCAGTTGTTGAGGAAGCTGGTTCACCTAAAGACAGTGAACTTGAGAGAGTGAGTGAGTGGGAGAGTTCAAGGTCACTCACCAAATTTCGCATAAGTGACACGACGCCAAGCCCTTCCCCAGGTAAATCGCCTTTCAAGCTACACTTATATAAGCAGAAAATACTTGAGAAGGCGGCCGCGGCAGCTAGGGAACAAGCAAAAATACTTGGTGAGGATGAGGCTGTGAGTGAGGGTGAGCGTGGTGACCCTTCTCGCCCGCCATTGTCTCCCTTATCTACCCACGCCACCCAAGATGACCCGGATGCCCCGCATTCTTCCCCACCACCCCCACCACTGCCAAGGGTTGAGGACCCCCCACTTTCGGCCTATTTGCCTCCTAGGTCCCCCGACAGGAGACATACTGCTGCCGAAAAGGGGAAAGGCAGGAAATATACCAAAAAAAAAAAAAAAAGTAAGAGAGTTTTGTTCGCGGCTCCCGCGGCGTCCACCCCTGCCGGCCCCAGCCATACGCCCCCGCAACTTTCCCCACGGTCCTCCCCACCTCTCCCGCCTTCAACATGTCTTCCTGAAGAAGTCTTTGAGCTCGCATCACCAATACCTGGGCCTAGTGACAGTGAAGCATTGCTTTCTGTCACTCGTCACAGGCCAAGGAGCCCAGGACCTCGGGGGGACACAGCCTCACCTGCCACTCCTTCCCCACCTCGCCCACCCGCACGCCGCCCACGCATCACTCGTTCCCCGCCAGATTATGTGGGGGCCACTGATGATGAAGGGCACCTCTCTGAAGACTCTGGCCATGATTACATAGGTCCACCGTCAGGGCAAGATGACCACTCTGACGATGACTATATGGACATCGACGACCCTCGACCCATCCGCTTGGCCCGGCGTCGTGCTGGCCGACGCCCTGACCGACGCCCTCGCCGCCCTAGGGCGCGGTCCTCCCGAGTTGGCCGTGGGCGTGCTGGGCCACCAGCTGGAGCTCCTCGTCAGCGTAGACAAGACCCATTCTACGTTTTTCAGTGGCAAGACGTAGTTGATGGGGATGGATACAACCCTGATGTGCCAGCTTTTGATGAGGTACTGGAGGGTTCAGGCATTACCCCCAATTTTCCTGCAGGCCCCAATGCTCCACCACACAAACTATTTGAGGCCTTCTTTGATGAGGAGGTGGTAGGCTATGTTGTCAAAGAGACAAATAAGCAGCACCAATACCAGGTCCACTTTTTGGGCAAGGTGACCAAGGGCCACATGAGGCAGTGGACCCCAGGTCCACCGTCAGGGCAAGATGACCACTCTGACGATGACTATATGGACATCGACGACCCTCGACCCATCCGCTTGGCCCGGCGTCGTGCTGCCCGTCGTGCTGGCCGACGCCCTGACCGACGCCCTCGCCGCCCTAGGGCGCGGTCCTCCCGAGTTGGCCGTGGGCGTGCTGGGCCACCAGCTGGAGCTCCTCGTCAGCGTAGACAAGACCCATTCTACGTTTTTCAGTGGCAAGACGTAGTTGATGGGGATGGATACAACCCTGATGTGCCAGCTTTTGATGAGGTACTGGAGGGTTCAGGCATTACCCCCAATTTTCCTGCAGGCCCCAATGCTCCACCACACAAACTATTTGAGGCCTTCTTTGATGAGGAGGTGGTAGGCTATGTTGTCAAAGAGACAAATAAGCAGCACCAATACCAGGTCCACTTTTTGGGCAAGGTGACCAAGGGCCACATGAGGCAGTGGACCCCAGTGACTCATAAAGAGTTCATGGTGTTCCTGGCAGGCTGGCACTCACCATGCTAATGCCTCATGTCAAGAAGCATAGGTTGCCTGACTATTGGATCACCAATGATCTCATATCCACCCCTGCCTTCGGGAAATATATGTCTCGCGACCGGTACCTTGATATCCTCGCAGCGCTCCATCTTGTCACCAACCTTGACGTCCACCTCCCAGACAAGCTGTGGAAGATTAGGACGTTGTACGAGATGATGCGAGAACGCTTCACCTCCTACTTCAAGCCCTTCCGCAAGGTCGTCATTGACGAGTCTCTTGTGCTGTTCCGGGGAAAACTCAGCTTCCGGCAGTACATCCCCTCAAAAAGACATCGCTTTGGCATAAAATTCTTTGTGCTGTGCGACTGCCAAACTGGCTATGTCCTGGACTTCCTGGTCTACAGCGGGAAGGAAGGGGACTTGCTTGTGGACTCCCTCATTGGCTTTGGCGGAGCAGTGGTGCAAGCCATGATGGCCCGCTACTTTCATAACAATCACGTCCTCTACACGGACAATTATTACACGTCCCCCACTCTCTCACAGTACCTGCATGAGCGCAAGACGGGGACTGTAGGCACAGTACGAGGGAAAAGGAAGGGCATGCCACCTTTCCCTCCAAAGACCAAAAAAGGTGATGTGTTCAAGAAGAAGTCGGGGGCCCATTCTTGCTATCCACTGGCACGACCAGCGGAAGGTCAACCTCCTGACCACCATCCACAAGGGGGAAATGGTGGAGACTGGCAAGGTGGATCGCCGCACCCAGGCCAGGGTGACCAAGCCCGATGCTGTCTTGGACTACAACATCAACATGAGGCTGGTGGACAAGTCCGACATGCAGATAGGCTTCATTGACTGCCTGCGTACCTCGTGCAGATGGTACAAAAACTTCTTTCTGCATATGGTGGACATGTCAGTTCTGAATGCCTACAATATATACAAGCTTCGGAATGTGAACACACCCATGAAGTTCAATAGCCTGCGGAGGTTCCAAAAGCAGGTGTTGACGGAGCTCCTGGAGAAGTATGCTACGCCACAGAGGGCAGTGGCACATCCTGGGCCCGCCGTTATTGACCGCTTGCAGTGTGCTCAATACTTGATTAGGCTCAGGCTTGGTTCCCTGCCTCAGAATGAATCAGGAAGAACGCAGCAGAAGCGGTGCCATGTCTGCTACAACGGCAGGGTGAGGCCGAGGCCAGGTAAAAAGTCAACCATGGAGTGTGTGGAGTGCAAGGTGGCACTCTGTGCTTTAGAGTGCTTCTTTGATTACCACTCCAAGCTGGAGTTCTAATAATCATACTGAAATTGCCAAATAAAATGACAATATGTACACTATAATTATATATAGACAAAAAGTGGAAGAAAACCAATTATTGTAATACAAAAGTCATGTATTATGAGAAAATTGATACAAATACAATTACACCATAATAATATGTGAAAGTGACACATATGTATATACCAAGTGACATTCATATGATTAGAACCTATAGAAATATATAAATCAGTGAAAAAAGACACAATAAATTGTATATAAAACGTTTACAAATCATATAACTAAGTGAAAGTGACACAAGACCTAATATTTGATGGCCAAAGTATAATAAACACCTGTGATAACGAATAATCAGTGCCTAATACAACAATAACCTACCTCAATTACTAATAAAATGTACGGTATCGAGTGAAAATTAGCATTATCAGTGACACTCTCTAAAGCATATTTGTCAAAGTGAAAGTGACATAAGACCTAATATTTGATGGCCAAAGTATAATAAACACCTGTGATAACGAATAATCAGTGCCTAATACAACAATAACCTACCTCAATTACTAATCAAATGTACGGTATCGAGTGAAAATGAGCATTATCAGTGACAGTGACACTCTCTAAAGCATATTTGTCAAAGTGAAAGTGACACAAGACCTAATATTTGATGGCCAAAGTATAATAAACACCTGTGATAAAGAATAATCAGTGCCTAATACAACAATAACCTACCTCAATTACTAATAAAATGTACGGTATCGAGTGAAAATGAGCATTATCAGTGACAGTGACACTCTCTAAAGCATATTTGTCAAAGTGAAAGTGACACAAGACCTAATATTTGATGGCCAAAGTATAATAAACACCTGTGATAACGAATAATCAGTGCCTAATACAACAATAACCTACCTCAATTACTAATAAAATGTACGGTATCGAGTGAAAATTAGCAATATCAGTGACAGTGATACCCTAATAAACATACTTTATATAATTGGCCTCAAAATAACTATAAATATATCAAATAAACATCACATTCTCAATATCAAACACTAAAATCGTCTAAGGGAGATAAATACTTTGGCGCGACGAGCGGCTAGGTGCGTCGTAGCCATGGCCGGGGCGACGCGTCCGAACGCGGGAAGAATTTGCCGCCGAAAAGCACTCGTCTTCCCGCGCTCACCATTATGCAACCAGAGGGGCTAGAGACCTCTACTCAACGCCATTCGACAGAGGAAGGTTTGTGGAACATTATTCTTTTTTATTCACAACATTACATGCCATATTCATTGACTTACAGAGTAGTTAACATAGCCCAAAGATCGTCAAGACACCCGGTACCGCAGCACAGTCGCGAGCTATAGCCCCCGGGGCTGGAGGGTTAAACATCGAAAACATTTTTTTTTTTTTTTGCCCCTGGGCCATGCAAAATATCACTCCTCTACCTCCCCTCCTTCAGTTATCACCTATTTTCCCTGTTATTCCCTTATTCTGAGGTATATTTTCGTGCTAACATTAGCGAGTTGGTAGCAGGGTGTAGTCATCACTGTTAGCAAGCGAGTGCAAGAGAGAGAGAGAGAGAGTATCGATCGACTGTGTCTCAGTGGCCTTGGGGGAAAGCAGGTTGCCTCACCCATACATTATATAACTCGCGGCCTGTATCTCCGATTTTGACCATCCAAACGCTGTTTTCACTCGTTTTATTGTTGTTTCAGGTTAATACCTTTATAATCAACCCATAATAGGCGCATATGGATAAGTATTAATGCTATATATGGTAAAATGAATATTTTAGTGATGGAAACAGCTCAAATACGTCAGCACAGGCAGAGGTGTCTAATTACCCCCATGCGCACTTCTTAGGTTAAGGGTTTTTGGACGCTGAAAATACTTTAAATCCGAGCCAAGTTTTGCCAAAACTTTGCTCGGGTTTTTCCTTTTTGAGAAACAAGGAAACCTGAGCCAAGTTTAATTTTAAAACCTCTATTAGCAGCTTATTACGTCTTTAACCCCACATTTTCCCTGATCTTCATAGCCCTCCCCACTATCGGGGGCCGTGATTTTAGATTGTTGGATAATGGGTAAATACTCATTTCCAGTGGTCCTTGATATAAAAGAACACTGTATATCGAAGCAAAAACAAAAACAAAAAAAGATTAACAAGTGAAAAGGCTGTCCGGCGTCTCCTCAATTTTTACCGTTATTTTTTATAGCATAGTCTACCATAAAATGCCGGTTTTCTCTTATAATCCGCGCAGAGGCAAATTGGAAAACGACCCATAAGCCTCAGTTTATTTTGCTTATATAACTAAGTGGAAGGAAAGCGTGCTTTCATGGCCGGTTTTTTGTACTTTTGAGCCATTGGTAGATGTTCTAAGCATAAATTAATCCAGGTTGAGTGTGCCTTGAAACATAAGAGACGAGGAAGCGGAAAAAGAGTGAAGAGAGGGGTGACTGAGCAAAACAACGAGGCTTCTCCTGGGGGGTGGCATCCCTGTTTTGGTTTGTATATTTTTAAAGTTTTACATTAGGCCTATAATAAGAAAAGACCATAGGGACATTGTTGACTCATGAACGGGTATTACAGGACCATTATACTGAAAGTGACTGGCCTAGTGATAGTGAAAGAGATGGTAGGCCTAGCCTAGTCACCCGGCAGTGGGAGTGGGAGATGAGTGAATCAAGGATGCAGAGTTGCAGACACTTCAGTAGGCTAATGTTGCAGGGGAATGTGTACAATATATTATGTGTTGAAAGTGGGGGCTGGGACAGACTTGCTATAGATTTACAAACTAAGTCAGCTGACTGTTTTGATGTAAATGTAAGGGTCATAATTTGTAAATTGTAAGCAGTGTAAAGCATTAGTAGGCTAGGCGTAGGCCTAGCCTATACAAATTATAAATATGATTCTGAATGGTTACATGATAGGCTAGATTTTCAGTGGATATTACCAGCAGTGTGTTCAAAATGGTTCTGGGTATAAGAAGAATGCTGCCTGCCTAAAATATATGACTAGCCTAGCTGCCTACTTCAGGAGTATTTTACACGTACAGTGGTACATGGTACAGTAGCCTAGTGAGTAGTGTTCAAGGCTTCAAGCACTAGCCTATGATAATATTGACTATGGGTAAGCGTTGAGACAAAGATAGACTGCAGATTCAGTGCTGAATGTGATGTTTTTTTATGATAGCTCATGGATGAAGAGAGTAGCCTAGTGTAAGTGTATAGGCTAGGCCTATAGCCTATACAGTACTTTGTTTGATAGTATTTCTCGTACAGAATAAGCTAAGAAGTATATGCTTGTAAGCGGCGCTAGCCTAGATGGGAGGGGAAGGATGTAGTTTCCGGGTGTACGGTTGTCATGTTGTGCGCTCGCACTTACGTTCCCGTCTATTTCGACGCAATATTTTCTGCTATTTGCCCCCTGTCATTACTGCATGAATACTAGGTTAGGTTGTTTGGTTAGGCTAATGTATTTCTATATCCAAAGGCATCCGCATAGTGTAAACAAGGTGGGCGGTACTGTCCACCCTTTCGGGGATCACGGCGTTCAGCAATAGATAGATAGAATAGGCGCTAGCACAGATCGTACAACATTTTTTCAGCCAAATTAATTCTATATTTTTGCTTGTGTGAATTTTTCATCTCGATCATCTATATAATCATTTATGCTATGGTAAATTATCGTTGTCGTCATCATCATCAAATTCATCATCCATTAGTCTATATATTTCTTTAGATTTTTTTATGTCCAAATTGTGCAGAATTTTTTAAGGTTTAAAATTATACCAAGCACTTTAGTTTTAATTTCTTTCCAAAATACCAAGAAAACTAAGTTTTGCTGTTCATCTATAAAATACAGATCACAGAATGGTTCCTTGTAAGAAATAAAAGTAATAATACCGGTAAATACATGATTAAATCAAATAAAAGCCCCAATAGATAAAGACGAGGTTAAGAGGTGGGAAAATGTCAACGTTCTCCAGTCATCCTAATACATATGTACGAATCATAAATGCAATGGATTCATAATTCCCGAAGTACCGGTACCGGTATTAAACACTAGCTATAGACTACACACTATAGGCCTACGTCTTTTATTTAAACTGATGGTAATCTCGCATATCTTTGCAACTGATTTCTCAATAATTAATGAAAAATATTAAACTACTATGTCTCGGTGCCATAATTATGTCAAGTTTTCATAATTAACATCGTATTTCGCTACAAAATCTTCATAATAGCGGAATAAACTAGATGAGAACATGACTACCATCAGCTGAAATGAAACCGACTACAGTATTGGACACAAATCCTGGCTCTTCATCCGACTCCTCAAATAGCTGTTATGAACCTTTGAACTGCATGTACCATACCAAGTAACAAATAAAAAAGTAGAATCAATTCATTTCAAGATAACTTTGAAAATTAAAGGCCATATTTTATGTATCAGAGTGCAGACTACCGCGAAATGCCCTAGCTTCGGACGGGGGCTATACTTCGGACACTTCTGGATAAAAGTATAAGGTACAGTTATGGAAAAATTACTCTGCATTATGGAAGAACACCGGAGACATACTTGTTTTTCCATAACATCATGTATTTATCCCATAACTGTGGTTCATTGTATACAGTAGTTTTTCTAGAGTGTCCGAAGTTACCTCCCCGTCCGAAGTTACGTCATGTTACCGGTACCTGTTACCAAAGTAAAATGTTGCGGGTGAAAATCTATTGGTTAAAGTTTTGAAAGACCCAATATCATGTCATTACTGTTATATGAACTCAGTTATTGAAGTGATTATCATGTTACATAAATGTATTTATCTTTTGTGGCATAATGGTAAACAGTTGATCAATCTCATTGTTGTAATGGATCTATAATAAGCTCTTATAGATAGATTTACTGTAGTTGCAGAACCCTTTATAGGAACTGCAAATTCCATCAATTATGTGTTACCACAAGAAAAGTGGTAATAAATAGGAATGAATGAAGAATGCTTGTGAATAGATGAGTGATAACGCGGTCGTTGGAAGAGGGGGTTGGGTGCCAGTTGGACTAGATAATACTCCGTCGGCGCCTGACCCGGGGAGCCGGTATATATGAAAGGGCGGCCCTGCCTGGATGTGAGGTGGGTGGGTATTGTGGTGGTAAAGCTTTTCTGCGTGTCTGCCTGCTGAGACCGGAACCTCTCTGGGAGGTCTGGGTCCTGGGAATCTTTTGCTGGGGACCCCAAATGGGTCGGGGTCTCTGGGTCTTCTCCTGGGCGATCTAGTTGTGTGTGTGTGTGTGTGTGTTTTTTTTTTTTTTTTTTTTTTTTTTTTACCTTGTTCAGGCTCTGTCTGAAGTCGGCGCTTGCCAGGGCCATGCAAATCCTCACTATTTTTATCTGTTGATGTTGGATGGCCTCAATGAGCAAACCTAAGCTTTTTAATGTTGTTTATGAGCACCGGCAGTGCCTCATTTAAAGCCATGAATTGTGTGATTCAGACAATTAAACTGTCCACATAGGCAGGCACACTTATTTGAATATACTTGCCATCATAAGATTTAAGTCTATAGCCTATACCGGTATATCTGGCCATAATGGTTCACTTCAGATTGGCAATTGCGCAAGATGCAAGTAAGGTACAGTCAGTCAGTCACGCTCAGCAGTCATGTTCTACTTCCACTATTTCAGCGGTGGTTTTCTCAAGCATATTAAAAAATATATTCTTTGCTAAAAATGTCAAGCCTTATCCAGTTTTGTTGTTGTTGTTGTTGTTCCCTAAGCTGCCTGGCCGAACAGCCCCGAGTCCCTGAGAAAGGCCATGGCCACGATCGGGCTTTCCCACAGAGCTCTCATTGAGTGTAGATTGTGTTGTTGGCGTAAGTGGTTGTGTGAAAAGCAGTCTTCTATGATGTGTTTAATGGTATGGGGTGCTGTGTTACATCCCGGGCAGGCGTCGACAACGGAGTCATCCAGTCTCTTCTGATAGCTCAGGAGAGCTGGATGGTGTCCGCATCTCAGCCTGGCCAGGTGGACTCTGTCCTCGCGAGGAAGGGAGGATTCGGAAGGATGGATTTCGGGAGGTCGTGCATGCAGCTGCGTGTTGTCTGTGAGTGAGTGGATGGATCGGTGAGAGATATGAGTATGGATGTGCTTCTGGAAGTTGGTTCGGGGTGGGCAGGGAGGGAGAGAGGACAATAATTGTGTGTGATACCGTGTGCTGGGTGTTGTTTGATATTTCTTGGTGTCTGTGGGTGTGTTGCCATGTAGTTTAGTGGGTGGTCTTGGTTTGTGGAGGCTGCTGCCAGGAATTGAGTGCCTCTCATGTCCAGATGGTCTTTGACTTTGAGGATTTTGGTTTCTTGATGTAGGTGATCTGTGGGTGCAGTAGCTGTGCAGCCTGTAATGATCTTCAGGGCTTTGTTTTGAATAGTCTGTAAGGTCTTATGATGTGTTTCAGCTAGGTTAGAAGCCCAGGCTGGGCTTGCGTATTCCATCACTGATCTTATGTATTGTTTATATACTGTGGTGGTAGTTTCTTTGTTGTGTCTGAATTTTGTGTGAGCAAGTGACCTGAGGGCGTTAAGTCTGGGTGTCAGTTTCTTTTTAATGTTTGTGGTGTGCTGTTTGAATGTCATATGAGTATCATATGTTACTCCTAGGATTTTGGGTGTGTGTGTATGTGTTAGGGGTGTGTTGTTTATGGTGAGTTGAGGGATGTATTCGTGTTCTCCTGTCCAACTTGTGAGCAGGGTTGCGGGGGATTTGGCTGGGGCTAGATTAAGTCTGTTTGTAGTGCACCAGCCATGTAGTGTGTTGAGATAGGGTTGAAGGAGATCTGTTGCTCTTTTTGGGTCATGGTGTGTGCATGTGAGTGTTATGTCATCTGCATAGGAGGCTAAGTTTATTTGGGGCGTATTGGGTGTAGTTATATCGTGCATGTACAGATTGAAGAGTGCGGGCGATAGGACGGATCCTTGTGGGACTCCGTTTGGAAAGTTTCTGATTTTAGATGACTGACCGGCAAAAGATACGTGTGCACATCTGCCTGCTAGGAAGTTGGCCAGCCACCTTTTTGTGTTGTGCATGTTATAGGTTTGACTCCTGTAAGGAGATAAAGAAAACCTAATATTTAGTAGTGGCCCCGTAATCATTGACGAACATGCCTATTACATAAGGCATCCTCTTCAAACACTAATCCGCCGTAGTTTTGAATCTACCGCGCAGAGCATTTAAAATCTGAGGAGCCTTCATCATGAGCGCACGCGACCTCACTCATGGCTTCAGTCATTATGAATTGGGTTCTCACTACGAAAAAACTTCGTAAAAAATAAAAAGAAAAAGAAAATAAGAATAACTATCCAATAAGCTTTCCATCATATCGTGGATGTACTTGTGGGGATTTCTGACCAGACGCTGATTCAGGCGTCATTCTTCCTTCACTGACATATCAAGTAAACCAAAATCCTTAATACATCAACGAATGGGAAGGGGACGGTCGGGAGGGCCCCAGTCGTCAATGATTACGGGGCCACTACTAAATATTAGGTTTTCTTTATCTCCTTACAGGAGTCAAACCTATAATTTATTAGTGGCCCCTCCATCATTGACGAACATGCCTGATTTCTAAGACTGGAGGGGGACATTCGTAATCATATCATAACTCTAGAAAAGCAGATAATAAAAACAACCACATAGTATTCTTACTTTGAAAATATATTTAATAACGGCGTAGCCGAACAAATACAAGAAAAAGGGGGTTCAGGCAGGTGCGTGCTTCAAAGAAGCCTGTCTGACAAAAAATGGGTAACCCTGAAGATTCTGAACACAGATCTGTAGTTACAAAGGCACCCCACTCAACGAGTGGTGACAAAAAATAACAAGTTATAAGTTTACATGTGCACATAATAAACCCCAACATAAACTTGGAGATAAATTGCAAAGGAACTCCATTATTCTAAAATTAAATTGCTTTCGCAGCTAAACTACTCTAACAACACCGTTGTTTTGTACTTAACATTGTACTAGCACAATTTCTCACTTAGAAATTTTCATAACACATTTTAACCTTAAATTGTATCACAGCTCTCATACTCCGGCGGGGTCTAGGGTGTCCTGTGTCAACTGACTGCACCCCCCCCCCCCCCCCTTTCCCATGAAAGTAAACAAAAGTGACTGCAGGGCCACCTAGACCCTCTGCCTTAAAGCTATACATGGTAAGGAAGGTTTGTCTAGAGCAACTGACAAGTATCTAGACAGAAACGTATGATTAGACACCCACAACTGCGTGGACGCTATGTCTTCAACTGAAATTTTTTTCAGGAAACGTAAAGAGGCTGCCCATTTGCATAAATCGTGGGCCCGACCCACAACGCCGGGATTACTTTCTTTAATGACTTCTACCAGAAGAGAGGCTAATCGCCGTTTAAGTAAGCGTTTACCCGTACTTGCTACCCATAAAGCACCTTGGGGGTTTTGAGGAGCTACTCTCAAATATTTGGTTAGAGCTTGTACTGGACATAAATTATGATGCACCTTTCCCCTTTTTAACGCCGGCACCGTGAACTCAGAAAACACGTGTGCACTATGCTCATTCTTGGCTACAAAACCTGGGGAGGGTGCAATGGAAATACATTCATTAAGTCTACCAAACCTAAGACAATTAGGTGTGTTGCTCATCGCCGCCAGCTCAGACACTCTGTTTCCGGTGGCTAAAGCCAAAAGGAAAACCGCCTTTTTTAAGAGTAATGCAAAGTCTGCAGTATTTTGGTACAGACGAGAGTGAAGCAAAGACAAAGCTTTGTCCAGAGACCAAGTAGGCATGAGCTGACGGGGAGGTGGGCGGAGTTTAAAACATGCTCTCATAAAACCTGCTTCCTCCGCTACCGGTATGGAAAGACCTGTAAGGTCTAAAAAGGGCACTCTAATCGCAGTTAAGTGATTTTTTAATGTTACCACAGATAAACGTTTCTGCTCAAACAGATAATTTAAATAATTAAAAACTAATGCCACTGAGGGTACAGTTTGTTCTGTCCTAACGATCCAAGAAGTAAAGGCTTGCCAATGTGATTGATACTGTCGTTTTGTAGACTGAGTATATTGATTAAGTAATTTATTTGTCACATCTCTACCGTATGGTGCTAGCCACTTGGCCTCCTGAATGTCCATAATGCAAAAGTCAGCGAGGTCGCGAGGTTGCCAATCGCGTCTAAGTGGAAATACCCGACCGGGAGCGATACCGGGTCCGGGCACCACATTTTCAATTGCTGGTACCACAACTGCGCCGGCCACAGTGGCGCGATTAGCGGGACTAAGCCTCGATAATCTCGTAGTTTGTTCACTACGTGGCACATTAGTGACGCATCTGGCGGCGGAAACAGATAGATGGAGCTCCATCTGTTCCAGTCTGTCACTAGGGCGTCTGGCCCCCCTGCCGGCGTTTTCGCCCGGCGGGTGAGGTATAGAGGGAGTTTGTGAGTCTCCTCGGACGCAAAAAGATCCACTTGTGGATGGGAGAGCTCTGCAATCATTAGGTTGAAAATGGGTTGCTTGAGCTCCCATTCTACTGTCGTGCTCTGTCGCCGGGATAGAGCGTCTGCCCAGACGTTCGCTACGCCTGGGAGATAAGAAGCGTGCAGATAAATATCTAGACTGTTGGCTAGAGCAAAAATCTCTTCTGACACGTTTAGCAACTTCCTTGACCTCGTTGACCCTTGTTTCTGAATACAGTGGACTGCATTCAGATTGTCCATTCTGAAGGCCACCGACTTGTCCCGTAACGCCGGGCCGTGAGCCTGAAGGAAATATAAGGGGACTAGTAATTCTTTGACATTGATGTGCGAGATTTCTAAGTGGGACCAAAGCCCCTGACCCTGGTGCCCCTGATTTGACTGAAATCCCCAACCTATTGTGCCTGACGCATCCGTGTCTACCCATACCGTTGGTGGAGGAGAGGTCCATGACATTATTGAGTGCAATGTTTCCCTGTTCGCCCAGACCGCTAGTAAGGTGTGGATTAATTTCGGGATGGGCCATGATTTTCCCGCCGGTAAGAGCGGGAAATATTTGTTGCCTTCCAATATTAATCGTTTTACTTTCAACCGGCCCAACTTGACAGTTAGTTGAATCCAGTTGAGAGAGCCGACCAGAGACTCCCAGACCCTTCGTGTCGTAGTCAGACTGTGAAGAAACCTGAACAGTTTCCTGCGAAACCTGTTGCGATTGTCCACACTCTGACTCAGAGTGAGAGCGGCGGTGTCCCAGACCAGCCCTATCCACTGAATTACTCGTGAGGGAACAAGGTTTGACTTTACCAGATTTACCTTGAAGCCTAGAGTTTTGACATGATTTAAAATGATATTGACATGTTTTATGCATAATTGTTGTGTCTCTGCCACCACCAGCCAGTCGTCCAGATACCACAACACTCTGATCCCTGTTTTAACAATGGCATCAGGGCTTGCCGGACTAGTTTTGTGAATAATCGAGGTGCCAGGTTCAAACCGAACGGCATCCTCTGAAAAACAAAATTTTGGTGCCTGATCCGTAAGGCCAAAAACCTTTGAAATCTTTTGTTGACCGATACGTGCCAATAGGCGTCTGTCAGGTCTAGTGAACACATCCAACCTCCCGGCGGAAGTGTTAGCCTGATTTGGTGTACTGTTAACATTCTGAAAGATTCGTTGTGAATGTGAAGATTCAGATAAGACAGGTCTACGACCGGCCTCATCTGAACACTGTCCCTTTTGGGAACCAAAAATAGTTTGGACGTGAATACAGGGTAATTTGGGGGGACCGGGATGATGACATTCTTGGCAATCATTTCCTGGGCTAGTGACTCCACCTCTAAAGAAACAAAATTCGCCGTTGTCGGCTGACGTAATCGAGGTCGCCGGAGCCACTGCCAAGTGATGCCTTTGCGTGCCACCATCCGTGCCCAAGTGTTTAACGGCCATGCTTGGTGACACGTTCGGAACGACCCAGTTAGCAGACAAGGGTTCGCCGGCTGTACTACCCTCGGTTCCTCCGGCCTTAAGGTAGGCACCGGGAGTGAGAGAGACTTTAGTTTTTTGATGGTGGGGTTGGTGCTGGCCGCTTCGCCGGCTGGCTGGTGTTGGCCGAAGACTGGCCCTGACCTGGTTTATTTTGGCCGCGTCCTCTCTGACCTGAAAACCTATTCTGTCTATGCCTGTACTGACCCTGGGGGGAGTGGGAGGACTTAGGCGGAAGAAAAGGTTTAGATCCCCCTGGCTGAGCTTTAGTAGTAGGCCTGGGTTTGGGGAAGTTAAATGCAGGTTTCTTAGAAGGGGTGGGACTGTGCTTAACGGCCTGTGCCATATTGAACACCGTTCGCCATACTTCAGGGGACATTAAAGATGGAGTAAGTACTGGTGACATCACCACCTGGTTAGCAATGCGATCAGGTAGCTTGCGAACTAACGACATCCTAAGATCTTGTCGTGCTCGCACCGCCTCAAGCAAGGCGGTGCGTATGTCACCTAAGGATTGGATTGACGACTGAAGAATCAGTCGCCGGGATAACTCAACCGATCTTCGAGCATCCGCGTCTGCGATTGCCTGAGTAGACCGTAGTAAAGACTTAGCCACCTGCTGAGATACTATGTACTGTGAAAACAGGCGAAAAGCTTTTCCTCGTAGCCTAAATTCTCTGTCTAGGTGAGTAGGGGTAGGGGTAGTGAACGGGTCCTTCAGTTCACAAAGATTAATCTTAGGGGCAGCTAGGAATGCAAACAAAGCTGCCGGGACTCCGCCGGCAGAACCCACCGGCATGGAAAACCATGAATGTGTGTCCTGAGGGATCTGGTGGGAAGATTTAGAAGTGAAAGTGGTTGCAAAGTTTTGAGCCTCTACCTCCCAATCCACCCAAGGTCCTGGACCCAACTGTCCCACCTTCAAAACTGGATTAGCTGCGTCGTCTGTGACGGTCTGTAAATCTAGTTCAGGAGTAAGAGCTGACAGAGTCTTAATATCATTAAACCCATCCAGCTTAGACCAGTCTGAAAATAGTTTTAAAGCTGAGGCAGGGGGTAAAGCAGGCTTAGAAGCATACACAAAATAATCCTGGTGATAATAACTAGGTATAGCCTTAATGTTTACGTCCAGAACATTACCCAAGGCATCCATGGCCCTTAATTTCTTTGACTTGTTGCCCTGGATAAACCACTCACGCGGTACCGGGAGTTCCCCTGACAAGGTAGGTTGGGCAAGCTCTGGTTTAGAGGGGTTCAAAAGAACCCATGACTCGTCTGGCCCATAAAGCAGGGGCATAGCTACCTTTCTAAGAGGCGCTTTGTCTAGAGGGGGTGGATTGACATCCGTTATGACCCTGACATTTGAAGTTGTCAATGCCGCCGTGGCAGGCTTAGTGCTCCTTGCAGGTGACAGAGTAGGAGGGTTAGGAATCTTAGATAAATCAATTGACGTCATCAGAGGCCGTACCGTAGAGCTTGTCGAGGGAGCCCCCAAGTCCATTGTGGGGTTTTCTTGTTGTTGACCAAAAAATTTAGATAAAGCATGAGTAAGCAACCCATCAATTTCTTGTGCTGTAACAAACTGGTTTGATGAAGAACTTACAGGAGAATCATTATTATCTCGTGCGGCGTCCAAGCCTGAGCCTGACCCTTGTCCTTCCATATCCGAAATTATTGAAACTTCGTCTTTTTCCTCCCGATCCTCCTGAGAAGACCCCGCCGAGGCAGGGGTACCTTGTTTCCAAGATAAGTCTGGGATAGAGGATGGGATCGCCGCGTCCCTGTGGACGTCGGCTACTGTGTGACTCGTTTGAGTCGGACGTGGGTGGTCAGACCCTGGTTGGGCAAACCGCCAAACACCGAGGCCCTGGCCTACGCTCTCTTGAGAGTCTGAAACATTCTCAATTATTGACCCTCCTGAACTTTCCATTTCCAGGGTTAAAATATTAATTGGCAAATCCTCTTTAGGGACAGGCGCTGCACTGGACTCAGAGGCCCTAACACAAACTCTGTCAGGTGTAGAGGTACGATGAGATGCACTAGACTTTGGGGAATGTCGAGAGGACTTCCGATGTGAATCCTTTTTTGAGGATTTATGGCTGCGGTGTGACCGCGAACTAGTCTTAGATCTGGAAGAATCTCCGCCGTGACCACTGGTGGAACCTTCCGTCTTACTCTCCGGCGAAGAGGCACGACTAGAAGACTGTTGTCTGAGAGGTGACCTTGACCTAGATCTCGCCCGCGACGAGGAGGCGGATGCCGGGGGTGTAGGCTCTCTCGGGCGTTTAGTTGTAGTCGCAGACGATACAGAACCCTGACTAGTCTCCGTCGGCTTAACACTTGTGACTCTAGAGGAACGTTTAGGGGGAGGGTGTTCTGACCGCAATCTATCCCAAAGTGGGACGTTGTCACATTGAAGTGACTTATGCGCGACAATGGTAGTGTAGGCCGACATCTGTTGTCGAACCTCTCTCAACGCTACCGCCGCGGTCTTATCATTATCACAAAGGACTTTAACAGCTAATTGAGAGCAAAAGGAACAATTATGCATAACCCAGAGACCCCTTGAACGGTCTAGACATTTAACACACCTTATGCAAAGGGTGTGTGCAAAAATAGGGATACCAGCACAAGTAGGGGTAATGCACAGGGCAAAAACTGGGGCCACGGTAGCCATGACAGAGACTGGTGGGTGAAAACTACCGCCGGGTCTGTATTGGTCCGCCGGAGCTCAGCTCTGGAAAAAACAAGAAAATTTCCAGGAATTAATGCTCATAAGGTTAATCCAACATGATCGCACACCAGTGTTAATAACCCGCCGGGTAACGAGATGCAAAGACACAACTAACACATCTCGCTACGCGGCGGGGTGTAAAGTCTAAACAAATCTTTTGCTAAAGAAAGTGAAGAATACCCTCTGATATAATGGTCCAGCATGGCACTTATAGTCTCTCGGAGGAGGTGACTGTCTCAAGATTCAATTTTGTAACAAAGCAACCCCCCATAAAGACGCCGGCCCTTGAATTATTTTAGTAGAATAGCCCAGGGCAGGATGATACGAGATCTGATGTTTAACGAATTGTCACAAAAGATCGCCGTAAGATAGAAGGCGGCGATACCTAATTGTATCACTAAATTAATAGGTTAAATTGAATTTTGTAAATTCCTTAGTTCCTCCACCTAGGAGCACCCGCCGGGTGTGAGAATCGATATTTAACCTAATTGAACCTTCAATCGCCGTAATAGTAAAGGCAGCGATACACAGAGTATCACTATAATGGATTGGTTAACTAACTGAAAGACCTAAGTCGTTCATCTCACCCTACCCAGGTGCACCCGCCGGGTGAGAAGTTTAAAAGTTAACCCCATAAGTTCCTGTCCCCACTTCTTTGTAAAAGATCGCCGGGGAGGAAAGCCTAAACAACAGCTAGGTTTTTCATGTGGTTGTCATAAAACCAGGTAGAAAAACTCCCAAAACGTATGTCCACAAGAACGCCGTTTTATATGGATGGGTACAGCCATCCCGCCGGGAATCAAAGGAGGCCTGAAACCAGGCACCCACAGAGACGCAGTCCTGGAGAGCCACAGACACCCCCCCACGCCGGGGATACAAGCCAGTGTTAACAACCACGTGTGGCCCAACACTGCTCTCGGCCAGGATTTTTTCACGGTGAAACCGAGAAAAAACCCGCCGGAAGGAAACCCACCCTGAACAGACACCGTCTGAACAACACACGACACGAGGATAGCCACGCACGACTAACCCAAGGTCACACCATAATCCGTGGAATTAGCCAATACACAACTAAACCAGGAAACAATTATAGTCCGAGGAATTAGCCAATACACAACTAAAACCCGGATACACATGACACAGTAGGGCATATTTATAAATAATAAATAATAACACTAGTACATGTGGCAAAGCTACGAGCGGCTGGCTAGGCCTAGGCAGACGGCATAATAGCAGTTGAAATATACACACACATTGGAAATATCACAACAGGAACCACCGCCAACACACCACCGTAGCAATAACTTCCAACCCAGGGAAGACTGACTCGGGACCCAGAAAAAACTTCACTAAGTGAAGAAAAATACGCTGGGAACATCAGAAAACAAAGCTTACCTCATCAGAAAGATAAAAGGCAGCAATAATTAACGCGTAGTGAAAGCCGCCTGCATCACAAACTAACTCAACTGTGAAAAAGTTCACATGTCCACAACGTGACCACGAGGGTACATCCGAAATAGATGCCCCATACACTCGACCCACTGCGGGCAACCAGCCCAGGACACTCCTGCTACGCATATCCTAACCTTACTCGATACATCCTGGAGTAAACAAATGAGAAAAAACTCACTAGGGACGCAACGAATGCGGAACCAGCGGAGCGTGGGGAGGCACGTCCGGGCGGGCTGAGCGCAGAGCAGAGAAGGAAGAATGACGCCTGAATCAGCGTCTGGTCAGAAATCCACACAAGTACATCCACGATATGATGGAAAGCTTATTGGATAGTTATTCTTATTTTCTTTTTGTTTTTATTTTTTACGAAGTTTTTTCGTAGTGAGAACCCAATTCATAATGACTGAAGCCATGAGTGAGGTCGCGTGCGCTCATGATGAAGGCTCCTCAGTTTTTAAATGCTCTGCGCGGTAGATTCAAAACTACGGCGGATTAGTGTTTGAAGAGGATGCCTTATGTAATAGGCATGTTCGTCAATGATGGAGGGGCCACTAATAAATTTGTGTTGTAGATTTTGTTTGTTAGGTTGTGGCGGGGGATGGCATCGAAGGCTTTACTAATGTCGAGTGTGGCTAATAGTGATCTGTGTGGTGGTCTAGCTGAGTTGATGCCGTCGAAAGCTTTTTGTGTTAGGTCTGTGAGAAGAGTGTTTGTGGAGTGCAGTGGCCTAAAGCCATGTTATGTTGGAGCTAGGGGTAGGTCAGGTGTAATTAGTTGTAATACTAGGCGTTCCATGACTTTGGAGGGGGAGCAAAGGAGTGTGATGGGGCGGTGCGAGGAGGGTAGCGTGGGGTCTTTATTGGGTTTGGGGAATGTGATGATGATACCATGCTTCCAAATGTCTGGTATTGTGTTGTGTGAATAGCTGTAGTTTGATATGTTAGTGAGTGCTTGTATGCCTTGTGGTTCCAGGTGTCTGAGGTGTATGTTGCTTATGTTGTCTAGGCCACAGGCGGGCGAGTGCTTGAGATTGTTGATGATATGCTTTGTCTGGTGATTGGTGAAGGGTGTATAGTCAGGGTCTGTGGGGAATTGTCTCTTACGTCGGATGACACGTCGGTCGTCTTTGTGAGGTTTTAGGTGGCTGACATGTGAGAAGTGATTGATGAGAGTGTTTGCTTGTTGTTTACATGAAGGAGTAGAGTCTGTTGTTGTGATTGCAGCATGTGATTGTGTTGTGTTGCTGTTGGAAAGTGTGATGCTGTTTAGTGTTTTGTAGAGTTTTTTGGGGTTTGTTTTGTGATCAAGTGTTTGTAGGAAGTTATTCCAATTTAGTTTTTGTGTTCTTGTATTTTGTTGTTAGTTTGGGTGTTGAGTGCTTGAATTTGTTGTGTGATGTCTTGTGTGTGGGGTGCTGGGGAGTTTCAGTATGTCGCGTTGTCTGATGAGGTTTTAAATTTCTGGTGTGAAGTTGGGGTTGTGTCTTTTTCTGTTACCTCTTGGAATGTGTTTCTTGTCAGCGTTTTGGATAGTTTTATTGAGTATGTGTACAGCATTGTTGATGTTAGTGATGGGTGTATTGTTTAGAGTTGTGAAGTGTTGTTCTGTCTCATTTGTGAATGCTTCCCAGTTAGCTCTTTTATAATTGGTGTATGTGTTTGTGGCTAGCTGGGGTGAGTCTGGTTTTGGTGGTGATAATGATCGGTAGGTGGTCAGAGCCTAAGGTTCTGACCACCCTCCAGGATATTGTGGGGGCGAGTTCTGGGGAGCAAAAGGTGATGTCTGGAGATGATGGGTTATAGAGGGCTTGGTGAGGAATATGGGTATGTTGATGGATGTCGTTAAGGATGATGAGGTTATCGGTTTGGTTTTGTACCAGCCCTCTGTCTGTGTCGGGGTTGTCGACAAACCAGGCCGACGTCTTGGCGTTGAAGTCACCACCCAGGATGATGTGTGGGGTGTTTGTGATGTATTGTAAGTGTGGTCTGTATTCATTTGGTACTGTAGGGGATGTTTGGGGAGGGATGTATGTGTTTATGATGGTTATGTTGGGATGGGTGAGGTGGGGGGGGGGGATTGGGGAGCAGGAGATGGGGGTTGGAATGGATTAGGATGGGGTGTGTGTGTTTGAGTTGAGGATGTGGATGGTATGGAAGGTTAGGTGGGTTAGGGAGGAGAGGTGGGTTTGAGGGGGGGGAGTGGATGATATGGGAAGGTTAGGTGGGTTGGGGAGGAGAGGTGGACGGGTTTTAGGTGAGGGATTTGACTGGGAGAGGGAGGGGCATGAGGAACAGGTCCAGGTGTTTGTGTAGTGTTTCTTGGAGGCAAGTGTTGTGCAGGTGAAGTGGGTCCAGTTCCCACATGAATTGCAGAGAACTGAACCCTTAGTATGGCGACTCGAAGTGATGGGTTTTGAGCAAGTTGGACATATGTATGTACGGGGTCCTGGGTTGCTCTCAATGTCTCCGGCTAGAAGTCTTCGAGAAATGACAGCCGGAGAGTCATTTCTCGGTGTAGGAAAAACTGTGTACATACATACATAACATTTTAAGACTGAGTGTTCCACACATAAGTGCAGTTTCAGTCTCTTGTCCTAATGGCGGCGTTCCAGGCAACCCTGTTAAGGGCTGCTTCACTTGTCAAGTTCTTGGATGTGAGATCGGCGCGTATAGTCCGATCCCAGGTCTTCCTCGGTCCACCCCTTGGTGCAGCTCCCTCCACAATCACAGACCTGCATTTTGTCACCCAATTTTGTTCATCCATTCTCTCCACATGTCCATACCATCCCAGTCTACTTGTACGCATCACCTCGCTAATACTCTTTATACCTAAACGTCTCCTCAGCTCAACATTTGTTATTCTATCCTGTAGCCTGGCCCCACACATCCATCTCACCATTCTCATCTCATTACGCTCCATTCTGTTGACATCCTCTACTTTAACGGCCCATGTTTCTGAGGCATACGTCATTGCACTTCTAACACATGAGGCATACACCTTTCCCTTCAGGGGGAGAGGCATTCTTTTCATGGTCAGGATTGGCATCAATTCTCTGAACTTCCCCCAGCCACACCTAATTCTAGCAACAGTGGCAGCCTCGGCCCCACCACCGGCAGAGATGGTATCTCCTAGGTAACAAAACTTGTTCACCAGCTCCAAAGACTCATTTCCAAAATTCACAGCCACAGGATCATCACTTAACACAAGCTCGCCTTTGCACACTACGCACTCAAATTTCTCTATTTCTGACTTATCCTTCGGCAGGGGCCCCTTTATTCTACTACAGCGCTTACTCCCATGGTGTACCCAACATCGACAGATGCTACATTGAATTGAGTTAACGCCCACTCCCTTTCCACACACTGCACATGGGTATGCACCGCTCTTTTCCACATTGCCTCGTCTCAAACTACAATGCATAACCTTGGTTTTGTTAATATTGACTCTTAAACCCTTGCTCGCCATGCCCTCTCTCCACTTTCTGAATTTGGCCTCAGCATCCTGCATACTGTCAGCTATTAGGACTAAATCGTCTGCATAAAACAGTTCCAACGGGAGTCCGCCTCTAAAAACTCTAGACAGCGCCTCCAAGACCATAATAAAGAGGAGGGGGCTTAACACTGAACCCTGATGGACTCCAACACGGACTGCGAATTCATCACTCAGTACACCTTTCACCCTCACCGAACTTCGCGAATCCTCATACATCTTCATTATCACACGCACCAGCCACTCTTCCACACCAAGTTTCCTCATAGCCCACTGTACAACATCTCTAGGTACCCTATCAAAGGCCTTCTCCAGGTCCACAAACACAAAGTAAAGATCCCTGCCTTTTAGTAGGTATCTTTCCTGTATCTGCCTGACTATGAAGATAGCATCGGTTGTACCACGTCCTGGCATAAAACCAAACTGCATATCATCAATAGAGATGCTTTGCCTGATCAAACCCTCAAGGACTCTCTCACAGACCTTCATGATTTGGTCAAGCATTTTCAGGCCCCTATAATTTCCTCTATCTAGCGCATCCCCTTTTCCTTTGTATATATTTACTATTACACTTTTGAGCCAATCCTCTGGGATTTTCTCATCTTTAATAATGGTGTTTATCAACTCAGTGACTAAGTTTACACCAATCTCCCCTGAGGCTTTTATCATCTCAGCGACAATGTCGGAGCAACCTGGAGCTTTACCGTCCTTCATTTTATTGATTGCGTCGCTCACTACAGCTGGTGCTATCAAAGGAGGGGGCCCAGATATTGGTTTTTCGATACTAAGCTGTTCCTTATCCCATTCAAACTCTACATTTAGCAATCGTTCATAGTGTACCTTCCATGCTTCTCGGATTTCATTTTCTGCATACACAATCTTCCCATTATCATCTCTAACACACTGTTCACCTATAATATCCCTACTGTCATTTTTAACTCGCCTAGCTAGGTTGAAGATCCCATTGGGATTGTCAGTGTTACACACTTGTTCGAGGACCAGGTCCTTAATGCGATTTTTAGCATTGTAAATAACTCTTTTGGCAGTTCGTTTAGCTGCCTGGTATTCCTCCCTGCTGCCTCCTTTCTTCCATGCTTTGAAGCATCTCCTTTTCTCTTTCACAGCATGTTCTACCTCATCGTTCCACCACCAAGAGGTCTTATTCCTGGGGTGACCCAGGTGTGATGTGTGTGTGTGGTGTGAGAGGTGTGGAAATTCCCGGCGCGACCGAAGCCGCTCCAAGGACCCGTGCCCCCAGGGAGGGGGCAGGGGATGGTTGTGACGGTTTGGCTCCCGAAACTGCTCCCCGCGGCCGGCATCCGGTTTTCCTCCACTGGTCGTTGATTTTGTCTTCGGCCGTGGAGGGTCGGCAGCCTTGGGAGGTGGCCCCACGGCGTAGACGCCACCACATCATGTTGTTGTTCCCCAGGCTGTCTAGCCGAACAGCCCCAAGGTCTCGAGCAAGGCCAAGGCCATAAACGAGCGCCCCCACAAAACCCTCCCTGCTTACCACTAACAAAGCTCGGGTGACCGAAGCCACTCCAAGGCAGGGAGCTGAGGAGGGTGCGGAAATGCCCGGGAAACCAAAGCCCCACCCAAGGCCCTGTGCCACTCAGCAATTATGAAGGGAAAGTTGAGGGGCAAGGGAAAAATGTGACGCTTTGGCTCCCAATCTTGGCAGTAGGGAGGTCAATCCACGGAAAAGACGCCGTCACTTGAGATCTAGAAGATATATAAGTAAAAGGAACAGTCAGAGTAAGCTATTGGTATGGCAGAGATTGCTCAGCTCTCACTCTGATAGACCAGCCCATCACCACATGACTAGAACCCAATCCTCTCAGCATCAGCTAGGAAAGGCCCTAGAAAGCCGCCTTTGGCGGGGGGATAGCTCCCCTATTTCAACTCCTTTCGGGGTTGGGCACCCGCCCACTTTTCATTGTAATTACAACAACTAGCATATCATATTGACTGCCTAACAATACAAAAATAGTAATTATCACCGACAGTGACAAGGCCTGTCTTATAATATGGGCCTTATATTTATTTCCTAAGGTGAATACGACTGTCGACTGGAAGCCAGAATCCATTGAACATTTCGTTATCATATTGGTGAGGAATATGTGTAAGATACTGCCACACTGCATTTGAAGCTTGTATACGAAGATAATATGTCCACAAACTCTCTGTGGAGTGAATTATTTGCTCCAAGCTTAACTAGTTTACAAGATTTTTTTCTACAATTTACAGGGGTATCTTCATGGTCTTTTCTGAACATTCCAACTCGGCCTCAGGGATCCAGTTTTGTTAACTAGTTTTCCTCTTAACAAAAGTTTAGATGTTAGTCATGTGACTTGAGCATAACTGTAGAACAACTAAAAGTGCACATGAAATGTTGGTGCCAAAGAAAAGTTTAAGTGTACCGTTACTACCGTATGGGTTGGAATAATATTTATATGTGGAACTTTTGATGTTTTGTAGAAATTGTAGGTGTTTTGTATCATCCTTGCTTCTCCTCTGAATTGTGCCTGTACCCTGTAACCCGGAATATATCATCACTAAACAAAAATTGTGATACCTATTTTTAATTTATGCAATAGTATACCTAAAGGAAGGGTATTTATTTATTAACCCGGGAACTGCTGGGAGACTCTTAAGAGTTCCCCCGGCGGACTGCGGGGAGACTCTTATGAGTGAGTGAAAAAAAAAATCAACTTTTGACATCGAAATTTTTTTTTTTTTATATTTTTATTTATTTTTTTTTTTTTGGCCCCTGGGCCATGCAAAATCTCAGTCCTCTACCTCCCCTCCTTCCCCACTTTCCTCCTCTCCTTCAGTTATCACCTATTTTCCCTGTTATTCCCTTATTCTGAGGTATATTTTCGTGCTAACATTAGCGAGTTGCAAGCAGGGTGTTGTCATCACTGATGGCAAGCGAGTGCAAGAGAGAGAGAGAGAGTATCGATCGACTGGGTCTCAGTGGCCTTGGGGGAAATTGGCGGGAAAGCAGTTTGCCTCACCCATACATTATACAACTCGCGGGCTATATCTCCGATTTTGACCATCCAAACGCTGTTTTCACTCGTTTTATTGTTGTTTCAGGTTAATACCTTTATAATCAACCCATAATAGGCGCATATGGATAAGTATTAATGCTATTAATGGCACAATGAATATTTTAGTGACGGAAACACCTCAAATACGTCAGCACAGGGGGACGTTTCCAATTACCCCCATGCGCACTTCAGAGGTTAATAGATTTTATATGTTTAACTGGATAACTGAAAAGATAAAAAGTAAGTGTATCGCAAATATATACATACCGTACCGTACATACACTTTAATCACTTATCCATAAAAATTATGGTTTCAGTCCATGCCCTAATGGTGGCACTCCAGGCAGCCCTGTTCTGGGGTGCCTCAATCTAGTTGTCAAATTTAAGATCAGATCCCACATCTTTCTAGGTCTACCTCTCTACATAGCTCCCTCCGTGTTCATAAACTTGTACGGTAGCTCTGCTAACTTTGATCATCCACCCTTTATGTATTATAATGTAAAACCAACCAAACCTGCTTGTTTGCATCTCTTCATTACTGATTCTAAAACCGGTACTTGACCCCCCCCCCCTTTAGCTCCTCGTAAGTTTCTGTACCGGTACCCTGTTTTTCATATTAACTTCACATATCTACATATGGATGGAGTCATAAAAGAAATACTATCAAGAGCAGTGGATGTTGGTGTATCGCTGAAAAGGGAGGGAATTGAGTGGAAGCTACCTATACTGCTGTTTGCGGATGATACAGTTCTGATGAGTGATAATGAATGGGAGTTGCAGGGTCTGGTAAATGAGTTTGGAACAGTGCGAAAAACGGAATTTGAAGGTAAATGCGGGGAAGAGCAAGGTTATGGTCTTCGAAAGGGGTGAAGTCACAGAGTGTGAGGTGAAGCTGAACGGTCAGGCTATGGAGATCGTCAACTCTTTTAAGTATCTGGGCAGTGTGTTGAGTAAAGATGGGACTATGGATGAAGAAGTGCGGGAGAGGGTACAACAGGGGAAGAGGGTTGTAGGAACGCTAAAAGCAGTAACAAGAAATAGGGTGGTCAGTATGGAAGTGAAGAAGTCCTTGCATGACAGTGTGGTAATCCCGACACTGACTTACGGAAGCGAAGCATGGACGTTGGTTGAGAAACTCGGACCAAGAGTGAGAGCAGTGGAAATGAATTACTTAAGGAGTGTGTGCGGAGTTACATGGAGGGATAGACAGACTAATGAGGAAGTAAGAAGGAGGTGTGGTGTGGAGGTAGATGTGCTGGAAAGTGTGAAAAGGAACAACTTGAGATGGTTCGGCCATAAGGAACGTATGGAAAGCGAGAGAATGACTAAGAGGGTGTACGAGAGCCAGGTGGAGGGACAGAGAGGGAGAGGTAGACCGAATGAGAGGTGGAAGGATGGAGTGAGGAAGTACATGAACGAAGGCGGTGCTGGTTGGGGGGAGGGGCGTCGACTGACTGGGGACAGAGGTGCATGGGGGGCGGTTCGTTCGTGGCCACCCCTTCGGGGATCATGGCGTCAGGCAATAGATAGATAGATCTACCGGTATCTCATCATTCTCATTTTATGATTTATTATAGGTTTAAAAAGGTCCTCAGTGAGTAGTGTCCAGAGGGGAGAGTGCTAATGCTGTACAGTACTGTGCAATTACTGCAGCCCCTCAACTTTCACTTCATAATTGCTGAGGGGCACAAGGCCTTCGGTGGGGCTCTGGTTTCCCGGGCGTTTCCGCACCCTCCTCAGCCTTGGAGTGGCTTCGGTCACCTGGGCTTTATGAGTGGTAAGCAGGGATGGTTTTGTGGGGGCGCTTGGTTATGGCCTTGCTCAGCCAGACAGCCTGTTTTGTTAAATGGTTACAAAACATGGACACTCAACAGTGACTTGAAAACTGAAAAGACACATCAACTCCGCAGGATCAGGCATCAGTTGTGTGTAAATAAATCTGTCTTGTACTACCAGTAGGCTAATTGTATAACTCACCTAGGTCCCACCCATAAAAAGGTCTTGTGTTTGCCTCTGGGTGACAACCACCCGGGGCAGCCTGGAGTTGGATAGGCCTACCTGGGGATAGTGACCTCAAACGTTGGCAACCTATACTGAACATCACCAAAACCTATAAGAGCCATCGCAAGTCTGTTGATACAAAATCGCAAAAGAACATTAGGCCTACTGCGGATCCTTCCCCCAAGTTCAGGGTCGGAAATGTGAATGTCAGTACAATGAGAGGTAGAACAGGTGAGATTACATTAATGTTAGAGAGACGCTGAGTGGATGTAGGACATTGTAGGTTGTGCCCAGGAGACCCGGTGGAGAGGGGGGAGTGCGAAGGGGATTATTGGAAAACATTGATGTTTCAATTTCATATGGAAGGGAAATTAACACGGCACAGGAGGGGTTGGTTTCCTGGTGGCAAAGAGATGGGCAGATTGTGTGGTAGGAGTTTAAGGTTTAATAAAAGACTAATTTTGCTAAGACTGAAAGTTGGGGCGAGAGTCATAAATGTTATATCAGCAAGTAGGCTTAGGTAGAGTTGTCAAAGAGCAGTTCTGGAATGAATTAATAGGGTTGGTTGCCGGATGCAAGGAAAGGGAGGTAGTATTTATTGTGGGAGAAGACTGTGGGCATGTTGGGGCATATTTTTCGACGGATTTGAGGGCGTGCACGGAGGACAGGGATATAGCCAAAGGAACCTGGGAGGTGAATACATACTGGAGCACTGTGCTGCCACAGGGATGGTGATGTGTAACACCATGTTCAGGAAGAGGAAGAGCCATCTGATAACATATGAATCAGGTGGCTCCAGTAGCCAGATAGACTACTTCCTGATAAGCAAATTTAACAGGATTTTTTTTTTTTTTTAGAGATACTAAGATCATACCAGGTGAAGAATGTATCCCCCAACACAAGTTCCTTAGTGTGTGATATTTGCCTAAGCAGAGTTCCTGTGAGAAAGAAAGTACCGGTAATTTTGCCAAAAAGGAAAGTATGGTTGTTGGAAAAAGTGGAGTTCAAAGACAGATTCCACAACAAAATTATGGAAATTGAACGAAGTGTGGGTGCTAGGCCAGCTGATGTTGATAGCAAATAGAACTTTATAGAATGCAGCCTCCTTGATCATTGATGCCACAGACAAAGTTTGTGGCAAAACAAAGGGGCCACCCAGACAAGTTCTCCTGGTGGTGGAACAAAAATTTAGAAGTTGCAGTCAGAGAGAAGATGAGATGTTTCAAAGTATGGAAGGAAGGACGTGGCAGCAAGGAAGAATACCTATCCGCCAAATGTAATGCTAGAAAAAAGGTCTACAGGGCAAAGAAAACCATACAGGATAGTGTGATCTATCCGCCAAATGTAATGCTAGAAAAAAGGTCTACAGGGCAAAGAAAACCATACAGGATAGTGTGATAGAACTACAGTACAGTAGTTTGTAGCACTAATAATACCAATGGGATATAGCCTACTGTATAATTATATTAGCTAAGAATATGAGGGACTAGCAAGGATGTCGTGGGTGTAAGATGCACAAATAATGGCAGTGGCATGACTGTTTACTCAGAAAATGAAATTAGAGAGGCATGGAAGGAGCATTATGAAAGACTGCTAAATGTGGAGTTTGAATGGAACAGGGAACAGTTCAGCACCTGCAGTCCCTGTACAAGGCTCTCAGCTTTTGATAGGGTACGACATTGTTAAAAGTGCTATAGATAGAATGAAGTCCGGGAAAGCCGCTGGGAGCTCCGGCATTGTCACGGAGATGCTAAAAGCAACTGGAGATATTGAGGTAAAATTGGTCAAACAGCTGATTAATGCTATCATAAAGGGCATTAGGAGTGTCAGTGAAGTGATGCACACAATCCGACTTGGTTGGTTTGGACACGAGGAGAGAATGGATTATCAGAATTGGGTGAAGAAATTCCGGACTGTGAACGTAGGGGGGAGCTGCGGCTAGGGGTAGACCTAGAATGATGTGGGATCAATATATAGAACTTGACAACAAAGGCAGCCCTTGACAGGGCTGCCTGGAAAGCTGCCATTTAGGATGTGAGACTAACCATATTCTCTGTGGATAAAACCGTTTTTAAACATGTACCGGTATGTATTTATGTATGTTTTTTTTTTTTTTTTTTCTATGTGATTGAGGGAGGCAAAAGGCAGAACAGCCTATAGTGAGTGCCTCCCCCATAGTTGAAAGAGTGACAGGGCCAAAATCAAGGGACGTTCGAGCCAAAATGCCTGGACACACGGAGTTTGAAGCAATTTAAATCATAGGAAGAGGGAAAGACTGATTCTGGGAGAGAGTTCCAGAGCTCAGCTGTTGAGTAGAAGAAAGTTTGAGAGTAACGTTTCACTCTTGGGTTGGAGAGTTGCACAGAGTAGGGGTGGGATTGAGTTGCAAGACGGGTACCACGTGCCCTACGTAAAGGAGGTGGTATGCACTGGGATAGCTCTGAGGAACACTGATTATTATAGTAGCGATAGAATAGCGAGAGAGATGCAACATTGCGGCGGAGAGAGAGAGATTGCAGAGAGTTGGTGAGTGGACGGGAGTTAATGATACGAAAGGCCTTCCTTTGAGAAACAAATGGATGGTGTTAGGGGTGAGAAACACATGGATGAGTACTAGAGGGGAATTATCTCACCTAGAGACAATATCCTTTGTTTTGATAGGCCCTTTTTTTTGGGGGAAGGCTTTTTTTATGGTCCTGCTTCCGTGAGGCCTATCGCGTTCCCTATAGGAAGCCTTCCGTGAGGCCTATCGCGCTTGCCGGGTTAAGAGTTCCCCCGGCGGACTGCGGGAAGACTCTTAAGAGTAAGGGGAAAACAAATCCATTTAAAACACGCCCAAAAAAAAAAAAAAAAAAACATTTGTTGTTTTTATTTTTATTTTATTTTTTTGCCCCTGGGCCATGCCAAATATCACTCCTCCACCTCCCCTCCTTCAGTTATCACCTATTTTCCCTGTTATTCCCTTATTCTGTGGTCTATTTTCGTGCTAACATTAGCGAGTTGGTAGCAGGGCGTTGTCATCACTGTTACCAAGCGTGGGAAAGAGCGAGAGAGAGACTATTGCGTAACAGTGTCTCTCCAGACAAGGGGAGGGGAGGAGGGCAGGGAGGTTGCCTCAGCCATACATTATGTAACTCCCGGCCTGTATCGCCGATTTTGACCATCCAAACACTGTTTCCACTTGTTTTATTGTTGTAACAGGTTAATACCTTTATAATCAACCTATAATAGGCGCATATGGATAAGTATTAATGCTATTTATGGTAAAATAACGATGTTAGTGATGGGAACAGCTCAAATACGTCAGCACAGGAGTGTGGTGTCTCATACCCCCCATGCACACTTCTTAGGTTAAGGAAGCCATACTGGCAATGTGAGAGCAGATTATGAGAAGAGAAATGCTTAAGAAATTTGGAAGCAAGAATAGTTTAAAAAACTTTAGAAAGACAAGAGATGAGAGCAATTGGACGATAGTTGGAGGGTTGAGAGCGGTCACCCTGCTTTGGGACAGGTTGAATGTGAGCAAATTTCCAGCATGAAGGGAAGACGTTAGAGGATAGACAGAGACGAAAGAGTTTGCCTAGGCAGGGAGTCAGCACGGAAGCACAGTTTTTGAGAACAACAGGAGGAACACCGTCCGGACCGTACGCCTTATTAGTATTAAGCCCAGAGAGGGTAGAAAGTACATCTTTAGAAGAGATTAGGATATTAGGCATAAGTAAGAGAGAGGAAGGTGAAGAGGGAGGAATAGCACCGGAATCATCCAAGGTGGAGTTTCTAGCAAAAGTTTGAGCGAAGAGTTTAGCTTTGTCAGAGGAAGAAGTGATGGTTGTGCCATCAGAATGGAAAAGGGGAGGGAAAGACGAGGAAGAGAAATTGTTGGAGAGGTTTTTGGCTAGATGCCAGAAAGCTTGGGAAGAGCTAGAGTTGGATAGTTCAGTGCATTTATTATTGATGAAAGAGTGTTTGGCAAGTCGAAGAACAGATTTGGCTTGATTCCGGGCAGAAACAAAGGAAGAATGAGAGTCTTGAGTTTTAAGGCGTCGGTACTGTTTGAATGCTTCCTCCTTATTGCGGACAGCAGTAGAACAGGCGTGAGTAAACCAAGATGTTTTAGCATTAGTCTGACTGTCTGAGAGAAAGAATGGAATGTATGCTTCCATGCCCGATAGGATTACCTCGGTAATGCGTTCAGCACTCTCCGAGGGTCCCCGGCCACGGAAGCAGAAATCATTCCATGGGAAATCAAAGAAGTACTGCCGGAGAGCCTCCCAGTCGGCAGCGCCGAAGTGCCACAAGCGCCGCCGGCTAGGAGAATTGGGTGGCCGTACTGGAGAGATAGGACAGGTGACAGATAAGTTTACATGGTCGGAGGAGCCCAAAGGAGAGAAAAGATCAACAGTATAAGAAGAAGGGTTGGAAGTTAGAAACAAGTCAAGAATGTTGGGCCGATCTCCGATGCGATCCGGGAGGGTTGCTGAACTAACTGCTCTAGGTCATTTAGGATAGAAAAGACGTAGGCTTGTTCACCAGCTGGGTCAGTAGTGTGAGAGGAGAGCCATTGGCGGTGGTGAACGTTGAAATCTCCTAAGATGGAGATTTTTGAGAAAGGAGAAATGGATAGAATGTGTTCCACTGTAGAGTTTAAATAGTCAAAGAATTTGAGAAAGTTGGCAGAGTTAGGGGAAAGATAGACAGCACAGAAATATTTAGTAAGAGAATGACAGGAAAGTTTGAGCCATAAAGTTGAGAATTCAGAGGAGTCGAAATCGGGAACACGAGAGCAAGTGAGTTTGTTGTGCACATATGCACAACATCCGCCTTTGGCTTTGAAACTAGGATAGAGAAAGTAGGAGGATACAGAGAAGGGGCTGCTGGATGTTGCTACAGACACCTGAGTTTCGGTGAGGAAGAGAAGATCAGGTTTGTAGGAGGAGAGATGGTGTTCAACAGTGAAAGTTAGAGGAAAGTCCGCGAATGTTGCAGAAATCAACATGTATGTATGTATGTATGTATGTATAAAGGAGGAAAAATCCTGATGCATGGCAGAAAACTGTGATGGTAATTTTGTTTTAATTTGTTTTCTATGTGAGTGAGGGAGACAAGAAGCAGAACTGCCTGTAGAGAGTGCCTCTTCCAGAGTTAAAAGAGTGACAGGGCCAAAATCAAGGGACATTCGAGCCAAAATGCCTGGACACACAGAGTTTGAAGCAATTTGAGTCATAAGAAGAGGGAAAGACTGATTCTGGGAGATAGTTCCAGAGCTCAGCTGTTGAATAGAAGAATGACTGAGAATAACATTTCGCTCGTGGGTTGGAGAGTTGCAAAGAGTAGGAGTGGGATTGTGTTGCAAGATGGGTGCTACATGTATGCTCTACGAAGAGGGTGTGGTATACACTGAGAGACCTCTGAGTAACACCGATTATTGTAATAGCGGTAGAGAGAATTGGTGAGTGGACGTGAGTTAATGAAACGGAAGGCTTTGTTTTCTACTTTGTCTAGAAGTGCTGTGTGTGAGGATCCTCCCCACACGAATGAGCCTATTATTATTTTTAATTTCTTAATTAAATAAGTGTAATCATAAGTTCCCCCTGGGGGTTAGGGAATAGAATATGCCCCACGTGCCTTCTGCGTGTCGTAAGAGGCGACTAAAGAGGTTGGGTCGGTGGGCTTGCGACCCCCACCCGGAAAATATATCTAAGCAAAGAAAAATGAACGAACAGCCTCGGATGCGGACGGAACCAACGTTGACGAACCACGACCGACGACCGACTAAGGACATGCCTTCGGACATTCTGAGAATGGCTACGTGGAATGTTAGTGGCATGAATGATGGCACAAAAGAGAGAGAGGTTCTGGAAGTGTTAGTGAATGCCAGGCTGGATGTATGTGGAATGACAGAGACCAAATGGAAAGGTTCAGATGTGAGAGAGTGGGAGTGTGGAATGGGTGTGTGTGCTGGAGTGAGTGAAGGAACAGCGAGAGAAGGTGCATGTTTGTTTGTAAGTAGCAAATGGAAGGAATGTGTAAGAGAGTATGGGTCTGTGGGTTCAAGGATTGTGTGGGTGAGAATGAAAGTAGGAATACAAACGTGGGTGATTGTATGCGTGTATGCCCCGACAGAGGATATACTTGAAAGAAAGAAAGAGGAGTTCTGGATGAATGTGGAGGCGTGCCTGGAGAAGTTTGACAAGAACGAAAGAATATTTCTGATTGGGGATATGAATGGTAAGGTGGGTGATAGGAAAGTTGAAGGAGTGGTGGGAGGGTGGGGGGTACCATCAGAGGTGAATGGGAATGGTAGTGCACTTGTGGATGTATGTGTGGGGAGGAGGATGTGGATAGCCAACACCTTCTTCCGACACAGAATGATCCACAGATACACGTGGAAACGTATGTTGGCGATGAAGGATAAGACAGTGGTGGAACGAAAGTCATTGATTGATTATGTATGTGTGGATGAACGAATGAAGAAATCTGTGCTAAGAAAAGGATGCTAGGGTGTATAGGGGTATTGGAGGGGGTCTGTCTGATCATTATGTAGTGGTAGCTAAGGTTAGGATACAAAAGAAGTGGGTGAGGAGAGCTGGAGGGAGGCGAGAGGAGGGTGGAATGGTGAGGAGGGTGGAGAGGTTGCAGGAGGAGGAAGTCGGGGAGGAGTACAGGAGAGCAGTGGAAAGATGACTAGGTGGGTTCGACCTGGAAGTTATGGAGGAAGTGGAGGAGATGAGCAAGGTGTTTAAGGATGAGATCTGTGCAGCATGTGAGGAGGTGTGTGGAGTGAGGAGAAGAGGGAGGGGAGTGAAAGGTACAGCATGGTGGACAGAAGAGGTAAGAATAGCTGTGGAAGAAAAGAAGAAAGCATATAGAGAGTGGTTGGGTAGTAGAGGGAATGAAGATTCCGAGAGACAGAAACGAGCGAGGTACGTGGAGAGTAAGAGGGTGGTGAAGGAAAGTAAGAGAAGAGTAGACGAGGAATTTGGAAGGAATCTGAGTGTAAAATGGAGGGAGAGTAAGAAACTGTTCTGGAAAGAAGTCAAGAAAGTTAGGGAAGGTAGCAAGGGAAACAGTAAGGGTGTGAAAGATAAGAATGGGAGAATGCTAGCCGAGAAGCAAGAGAGAGTCGAAAGATGGAGGGAGTACTTCAGTGAGTTGCTAAATGTAAGGAATGAAGAGCCAGCAAACATAGCTGGATATGGTATGGGAGGGAGAAGAAGAGAAGTAGTGGAGGAGGAGGTGGGGATCAGGAGGTCAGAAGTGTGGGAAGCCATGAAAAGAGTGAAGTTGGGGAAAGCACCAGGAACAGATGGAGTGTGTGGGGAAATGTTGAGGTATGGTGGTGAGATAGTGATAGAATGGGTATGGAAAATGTGCAAACTAGCATGGGAGAAGGGGAGTGCACCCGATGACTGGAAGACTGGCATAATAGTCCCCCTATATAAGGGCAAAGGGGAAAGAGGAGTGTGTGGTAACCACCGAGGAATATGTCTTCTAAGCGTAGTAGGGAAGGTATACAGTAGGGTAGTGATTGAGAGAGTGAGAGTGAGAATGGAGAAATGGATAGGCGATGAGCAGGGAGGTTTTAGGAAGGGAAGAGGATGTGTAGATCAGATTTTTACCCTGAATTGTGTTGTGGAGAAGTATCTGGAGAAGAAACAAAAGGTGTATGTTGCCTTTATGGACTTGGAGAAGGCCTATGACAGAGTGGATAGAGAAGGTTTGTGGAAAGTACTTAGAATATACGGAGTAGAGGGCAAGTTGCTGAAAGCAGTGAAGAGCATGTATGAGGGTGCAAAGGCGGCAGTACGTGTGGAGAGTGAGCAGAGCGAGTTCTTTGACCTGAATGTTGGTTTGAAACAGGGGTGTGTGATGTCCCTGTGGTTGTTTACTGTATATATGGATGGAGTTATGAAAGAAATACTATCAAGAGCAGTGGATGTTGGTGTATCGCTGAAAAGGGAGGGAATTGAGTGGAAGCTACCTATACTGCTGTTTGCGGATGATACAGTTCTGATGAGTGATATTGAATGGAAATTGCAGGGTCTGGTAAATGAGTTTGGAACAGTGTGCGAAAAACGGAATTTGAAGGTAAATGCGGGGAAGAGCAAGGTTATGGTCTTCGAAAGGGGTGAAGTCACAGAGTGTAAGGTGAAGCTGAACGGTCAGGCTATGGAGATCGTCAACTCTTTTAAGTATCTGGGCAGTGTGTTGAGTAAAGATGGGACTATGGATGAAGAAGTGCGGGAGAGGGTTGTAGGAACGCTAAAAGCAGTAACAAGAAATAGGGTGGTCAGTATGGAAGTGAAGAAGTCCTTTCATGACAGTGTGGTAATCCCGACACTGACTTACGGAAGCGAAGCATGGACGTTGGTTGAGAGACTCAGACCAAGAGTGAGAGCAGTGGAAATTACTTACTTAACCCGGGAGCTGCGGGACCCCCATGCGCACTTCAGAGGTTAAGGAGTGCGTGCGGAGTTACATGGAGGGATAGACAGACTAATGAGGAAGTAAGAAGGAGGTGTGGTGTGGAGGTAGATGTGCTGGAAAGTGTGAAAAGGAACAACTTGAGATGGTTCGGCCATATGGAACGTATGGAAAGCGAGAGAATGACTAAGAGGGTGTACGAGAGCGAGGTGGAGGGACAGAGAGGGAGAGGTAGACCGAATGAGAGGTGGAAGGATGGAGTGAGGAAGTACATGAACGAAGGTGGTGCTGGTTGGGGGGAGGGGCGTCGACTGGCTGGGGACAGAGGTGCATGGGGGCGGTTCGTTCATGGTCACCCCTTCGGGGATCACGGCGTCAGGCAATAGATAGATAGATAGAATCATAAGTCTATGGTTTTACCCAGATTTCAATCACTAATGATGGAGAGACTAATTATAAACTAATGGACTTTTAACCCGGGAATGACGAAGCTCCTCAATTGAGTCTGTAGTGCGATTTTTTTTTTTTCACAAGTAGAATCTCGCATCCCACGATTTATTGGTACCGAAATATTACCGTGGGACCGGAATTCGTGGGATGCAGAGTATTAAAGTAATGGGGAAAATTACAAAAGTACTGGAGGCTATCGTTGGGCGACTATTGACCATCACTTTACATGCCAATAATCCAAAGTAAGTTGCTTTAACCCTCCAGCCTCGGCTACGCATTCTATAATACCGGTATATCCCCAAAACCTGGGGGATTTGGCCGAAAAAACGTCTCGCTTAGGGTACCGTATCTTTGTTATTTTGACTGCTTCCGCATTCCCGCGCATCCCCAAGCGTAGATGTGTTTCGTACCTGTAGAATGGCATTGAGTAGAGCTCTCTAAGTCAACTGGTTCAGTTGTGATGATGATTTCCGTGGAGAGAACTTTGTGGCGATGTCAGCCACTTTTCACTACTTTTCACTACTTAACAATAACACAGCCACACACGAACAAGCGACGCCTTACCGGCTGTTGTTTACATGCGTCGGACGGTCGCCTCTCAAAACAAGCTTACAGGCTTTCAAGCTGCTATGAAAAGAAAGGTAAGTAAAACACAAACAAAAAACTTAGAAAAGTTGATGAGGTGCTTATTGTGATGGATGTGGTGATAGACGGGAGGCGGATGTTAGTTACCACCCTCCGTGGCCCCACTCTCGTTCTCCGTCGCCGCCAAAGCCCGTGAAATCATCGTCCATGGCATCAAGTTCGGCGTCCTGTAGAGCTTCCATTAGCTCTGCATCCGTGGGAATCGTGTGGTTTTTCTTGGGATGAGAATTCAGGTAGCAATTGGATAGTACTGTGGGATGCGTAATCGTGGGATCGAAATGCGTGAGATGCGTGACTCTACTGTAGGAAAAAAAAAATCTCACTACAGACTCCACTGAGGACCTTCGCCGTTCTTGGATTAATATGCTGAAATCTTGGTTTGCTTTACCCTAGATTTATATGACAGTTACAAAATTATATTTTTGTCTCCTATTTAAAATTATAATAGGCTCCCATTTCCACAAAAATGGGTCAAATTAAAAACGGTTTACGCCATTGGATTCAGCACGTCATGAGGATTCCAAAAGTAACCCCACATGTCCAAATCTATTTTTTTCCAAAAGTGCGAGATAATTTAACTTGTGACCATATCGTTGGAATCCTCTCGGAGCGGAGAGTTCCCAAAAAATAATTCAGGTGATTCCGACCTATTATAACCCCACAAAACACAAAAAACTGTTTTGCCCAATTCCTTGTAAAGTATTGTAAAATTTTAAAATGGCTCTCAAGGCCACAAAAATGGGTGAAATTAAAATCCGTTTGCGCCGTTCGAATCGCATCGTCGAGAAGAATCCGAATATACCACTAAAAATATGAAAATAAAAAATGTCTCGTCAACTTCCAAAAAAAACTAAGGCCTTAGGATTTTGGCAAAAAAATAATAATTTGAGTTAAGACACTATTCTTAATCTTCTCGACGCGCTGAATTCAATGGCGCTAACAGATTTTAATTCCATCAATTTTTGCGGCCTTGAGAGCCGTTTTAAGATTTTCCAAAACCTTTTTTTGTGTTTTGTGGGGTTATAATAGGCCGGAATCCCCTGAATTAATTTTTGGGAACTCTCCGCTCCGAGAGGATTCCAACGATATGGTCACAAGTTACATTATCTCACACTTTTGGAAAAAAATAGATTTGGACATGTGGGGATACTTTTGGAATCCTCACGACGCGCTGAATCCAATGGCGCAAACCGTTTTTAATTTTACCCAGTTTTGTGGAAATGGGAGCAGCATATAATATTAAAGTTTGGCCAAAAACAAAAATAAAAAAATAAAAATTGAGTTAAGACACTATTCTGAATCCTCTCGATGCGCTGAATCCAATGGCGTTAACCGATTTTAATTCCATCATTTTTGCGGCTTTGAGAGCCTTTTAAGGTTTTTACCTTGGTGCGAAAATAAAACTGGTGAAATCTGGCTTGGCTTCACCCTAGACCTATACTAATTATAAACTAATGAACTTTTAATATTAATTACCAGTTGAAATATGAGTTTGCTTTACCCTAGACTTATATAGCAGACGTGGTGTAGTTGATTAAAGCGTCGGCTATCGTCCTGACGGTCGGCGGTTCGAACACCAGTGATAAATTAGAAACATTTAGTGGCTCACGTGTATTTGTGATATATACTCAATATTTGTAACTCTCATGCTTGGTGGGTTAGAATTAAGAGTGAGAGCAGTGGAAATGAATTACTTAAGGAGTGCGTGCGGAGTTACATGGAGGGATAGACAGACTAATGAGGAAGTAAGAAGGAGGTGTGGTGTGGAGGTAGATGTGCTGGAAAGTGTGAAAAGGAACAACTGGAGATGGTTCGGCCATATGGAACGTATAGAAAGCGAGAGAATGACTAAGAGGGTGTACGAGAGCGAGGTGGAGGGAGAGGTGGAAGGATGGAGGGAGGAAGTACATGAACGAAGGCGGTGCTGGTTGGGGGGAGGGGCGTCGACTGACTGGGGACAGAGGTGCATGGGGGCGGTTCGTTCGTGGCCACCCCTTCGGGGATCACGGCGTCAGGCAATAGATATAGATAATATAATAGCTTCCCAATTATAATTATAGTAGGCTCCCATGTCATTCTTTAATTTATATTTTTCCTTCTCCCACTCTTCTTTCCTCCTTTATTCTCACTCATCCTGATCCTTCCTTCTTTCTTAACTCAATTTCTTACATCGTTGTTCATCATTTATCGCTTTCTCTTGTCTCTTCCTCCTTTTTCCCTCTTATCATGCTTCCTCTATTACTGTTACTCTTTATTCCTCATTTCATTTAGGTACCGTACCGGTATATTATTAGTAATATTTCTTGTTAATTTAGGTTCATTATTAGTATTATTCCTTCTCCCTTTATTTAGGTTTATTCCTTGTTTTCAACCTTTTAATTTTTCTACTTTTTTTATAATTATCCCTTTTTATATTTGTCTTCCTCCTTTATAATTTTACCATGTATTTTTTGTCTTCCTCTATATTCTATTTTAAGTTTTCTTATAAATTTGTATAGTATCATAGGAATACAATATATGTATAAAGTATATATATTTTCTTTGCAAGTTTTACATGTACTGTACTGTATTTTTTGTTTATTCATATTTTTTTAGTTTCTGTACCTTATCTAGTTTATCATATTTTTTAATTATTATTACATTATGCTTTCCATTTATTATATTATACCAGTATAAACTTGTGAAAATATATATAGTACTGTATTTAGTTTTTAATATTTTCTCTATTATTGTTTCTCGTTATTATGCCTTTCAATCATATTCTACCAATATGTTTCACAGGAAAATAAAATATTGAATACATTTATATTTGTTTTATTGTCAAAATATGTGCTCCCCCAAGTAAAATAAAGTTTCATTCAGGAGTTATAAAAAAAGGTAATATATTTACCTTGAAATAAACATACTTGTACTCCATCTGAAAATTAAACACATATTGATTAGTAAAAAGAGGGGGGAGGGGTAGACGCACACATACAGTCACACTGTGATGTGAGGGGGATGATGGTACCCAGGCAGCAGGTGTTTGTGGTGACGACTGGGCTGTGGTTGAATGTACACCTAAATGCAAGCTAGTGCAAGAAGGTGGCCTGCAGCTGCGGTTCTCCCACGAGACACCGAGACATTAACCACTTCTTATTATCACCAACAGTCGTCAACCAACTCGTAATGGGACATTTATGTGTGATGACTGTGTGGTACTGTGTATCACACAAGAATATTACAGTCATGAAATGTACCACCTCAGCTAGCTTTTCATTTGTGTGCTCTGGTTATTAGCCATATCACATTCAGAAAAAGAAAACCCAAATGAGTCGCCACAGCTGATCAGTGACTCGGTTGTGAATTTATGAAGAGTGGTGTCAAGAAGTCCTTGGCATCATCACCACATGGTCAACCCAACTCAGTTTAGAGAAATGACTAAGTGGGTAATTAGTGTGTGGTTGTGTTGCCGCAACCACACCCTCACCACTACCATCACAGACAAATCTATCACACTACGAACTGGGTGAAGGAGAGAAATAGTCAAGCTTAAGACTTAGATTGAAAGATGACAGTTGCAGGGTACTGGAAACAGGATGCCGGCCCCTACACTGCCCCGCCTGGTCTTCCACTCGGAGAATGGAAGGGGCACTTTTGGGGTGGTTCTCTAAGCTGTAGCATTCAGGACACCAGTGCGTTGCTATTGGTCACGGTCACATAATCCAAACATTTCTACGCTACACCTCGAAGATTACTATGATCACAGTAACCTCTAACCAGAATACAAACTTTCGCTTGGGTTAGGTTAGGGCGAGTTAAAGCATTCATAGTAAAGTCGAGAGAATGTGTAACTGCGTATACGTTTCAGGAATAAGCCGACCCGTGGTCTTGTTCTCTAGTCAGTTAAAGGCTTGACTACCTTATGCACCCGACAGCAAGCCCCAAGACCTAGACCAGCACACAATTTAACCACTGATGTCAACCAATGTACAACAGCTTACAGACAACACCCCCCAACACACCATAAATCACTCCCACCAACACCACCCTCACATCACAACAAACAGAACAAAAAATAAATAAAAAAATAAAATAAGGAACAGGATAAGGTAAGGATATAGAAAATAAGCAAGAGAGAAAGGATAAACAAAAGGAAAATGTAAAGAGATTAAGAGAAAGAAGTTTAACCCTCTCACCACGGAAGGGCTCTTGAACGCCCATAAAAAAGCATATAACAGGTACCCGGATGGTATCTTGAACGCCCAGTGGTTGAAAGCCTGTGAGCTTCGTGTGCGAGGCGTCGGTCCGACGCATGTAAACAACAGCCGGCTGGACCGTCGCCCCGCATCTCCGGCCACAAGAAGGAGAGCGTCGCTTGTTCGTGTGTGCCTGTATGTTGTTGTTAAGTATCGAAAAGTGGTGTAAAGTGGCTGTTTTGGCCATAAAGTTATCTCCAATGAAATCATCATCACAGCTCAACCAGTTGACTTAGAGAGCTCTACTTAATGCCATTCTACAGGTAAATAACACAGCTACACTTGGGAATGCGGGAAGCAGTCTGATTAACGAATATACGGTAGCCTAGCCTAGACGTTTTTCGGCCAAAACACCCGGGTTTCGAGGAATATATATATACAGTAAAAGTCCGTTAATCCGACGACCGATGATTCGAATCTCCCAATAGTCCGAATTTTTCAATTTGAGGCCAAATCCGAATTCACCCAATGGTCCGAATTTCAAGAAGTCCCAAAGTCCCCTTTTTGAGGCATTAGGCCACTCAAATGACACATAATGGAGCACACACATATCATATGTTCATGAATTCACTTTAAAAGTTTACCATTGTCATTGTAGCCTATTATCTACTTCAAAACATTCAGATTAATGGTCAAAGGAAGCTACTGATATAATCGTAAACACCTTCGTCTTCTTATTTCTTCTTCCACATCGTCTGCTAGAGAGTTTGTTTTGCTCTTGAACGCATCCTTGGGACGCTCCGATGCGCTACTGGCTTGCACCGCATTTTCTGCAAGCGCATTCAGTCTTGAGCTTGAAAACGCACCTTTCAAGAAGTCCCAAAGTCCCCTTTTTGAGGCATTAGGCCACTCAAATGACACATAATGGAGCACACACATATCATATGTTCATGAATTCACTTTAAAAGTTTTACCATTGTCATTGTAGACTATTATCTACTTCAAAAACATTCAGATAATGGTCAAAGGAAGCTACTGATATAATCGTAAACACCTTCATCTTCTTCTTCCACATCGTCTGCTAGAGAGTTTGTTTTGCTCTTGAACGCATCCTTGGGACGCTCCGATGCGCTACTGGCTTGCACCGCATTTTCTGCAAGCGCATTCAGTGTTGAGCTTGAAAACGCACCTTTGGATGTTCCGATACGCTACTATTTATAGTTCAGTGATCGGAGCATCCCAAGGGTGCTTACAAGACAACAAGACAAGGGGTTGCTTTCAATACAATATAATATAACAGAGCACGTCACAAAAGGAAAATCACAAAAGGAAAAATTACAAGAACCTCTCAGGGAAGTTGCCGTTGTTAAGGCATTACTTCCCGAACCACATCTGATCTTCAAGAGCAAGACAAACTTGCTAGTAGACGGAAGAAGAAGAAGACGTTTATATCAGCAGATTCCTTTGACCATTAATCTGAATGTTTTGAAGTAGTTAATAGGCTACAATGACAATGGTAAACTTTTGAAGTGATTTCATGAACATATGATATGTGTGTGTGCACCATTGTGTCATTTGGGTGGCCTAATGTCTCAATGTTTTCGTCATACACAGGTTCATAGGGGTAAAGTCCGATAATCCGAAAAATCCACTAATCCGAACGAGAGCCGGTCCGCTGCCCTTCGGATTAACGGAAGTTTACTGTAATACATAGCCGGGGCTGGAGGGTTAAAGAATAGAGAAATTAGAGAAAGCAGAGGCAAAAAAAAAAAAAAATCAAGTAAGGGGAAAAGGAAAAAGAAGTTGAGATAAATATAGAAATTGAGAAAGAGAAATTAAAGAAAACAGAAAAAGGCCAAAAAAAAAAAAAATCAAGGAAGGGGAAATGGGAAATGGAAAAAGTAATAAAGTAATAGAAATAAACAGAGAAAGATAGAAATCAAGAAAGGTAGAGAAAGAGGAGCCAAGAAAGAAAGTAGGGAAAGAGAGAAAGCAGAGATAATAAAAAGATGAGGAAAATTGAAACACAAGAAAAGTAAAAAGAAAAAATAGAGGAAAGACGACGCGACGAATCTTGAAGACGACGATTCTTCTTTCTTCTTGCAGAGACGTCCATCGATCATCGCCACAACTGCAAAGAATGGAAAAATTTGTCAAGTATTTTCAATCATATAAATTTTTTTAAATATACTGTACAACTGCCAGGTGATTTTATTCAGATTAGAAAGGACCTTGTCAAAAAAGCCTAATCCAATCCCAGTACAGTAACTTCTCACTAAAAAGTTGCAGAACGTTTGTGAAAATCAACTTTAAATGAAGCTGTTTCTACAATTTCTCATGTTTCTACAATTTCTCATGTTATCAGATATATTAATATATAATTTGCAACTTATGAAGTATGGTTTAGCAGCTTTAAGTGAACTGTTCCCTAATTACTGAAGGTTTTCTTTAAAAAAAAAAATCACGCCAAAATTATCCTACCCAAAATTTAAATTATTATAAAATGTGCACATCAAATTCTTTTTGGCTATGCCTAAGCAATTTTATACAGCTCAAGAAAAAAATGTTGGCATCCAGTACAGATCCTTCCTGATCTGAATAGTATCAACTGTTAGCAGTCACACCGGCTTCTAGTAAATAAAATATCACAGTAATCAAAGGGATACAAAACAATCTCAATTATCCAGAATATCACAGACTATTGACTTTATATTGTCCTTGTCCCAATTTTGTTTTTTTTAGTTTGCAAGTTTTACATTGTAATTAGTTGATCAAAATATCTTCATCAGAGTTAAGACAAGAGACTGAAACTGCACTTATGTGTGGAACACTCGGTCTTAAAATTTATGTATGTATGCATGTTTGGGAAAACAAAAGACCACCCTTTGAGATGAATGAGTACTGTACATTTTTTGAGTAGAAAAATGGCTGGTGCCTCCTAAATTAAAGACCCGCTTTAGCTAGCCAAGAATACATTGACACCTAAATAGCTCAAAAAAGGTCATATTATTGGCAAATAGGGCAAAAGGTCTTAACATCGCCAAACTAATGAGGTGATCCGTCTTAGAATCTCAAAACTAATGGAGCTAAACATGGAGAGAAGAGTCCAGAAAAAATACCCCTTAAATGAAAATATAATCTTAATATATTATAAAGGCCATTTTTTTTCAGATATAGGCCTAATGTAAAACTTGCAAAATAAACAAACCAAAACTGGGATGACAAAATAAATTAAAATGTAAAACTTGCAGACTAAACAAACCAAAATTCGGACAAAGACAATATAAAGGCAAAATAACTAATCAAAATCGCTATGTGGAAACAACGCTTACTAAAATAAATTTAATTTAAGCAAAAGAACTCCTAAAATCACTACCGGTATGTGGAAATAACGCATAATAAATTAAAATTTAAAACTTGCAAACTAAACAAACCAAAACTGGGACAAAGACAATATAAAGTCAAATTAACTTATCAAAATCGCTATGTGGAAACAACGCTTACTAAAATGAAATTCATAAAATCAAGTTTCCAGTACAGTAATATTGTTTTAGTAATATATTAATCAGTGATTTTGTGTATTGGGAGGTTACTGGATTAAGTCAACATTATATTGATCAAGGACAGGAAGAATCTGATTGAGTAAATGGAGATTTTAAAGACTTTTTTTTAAAACTAGACATCCTTCCCAAGCTGCTAAACTTATCTAATTGTACCCAGAATGAAAATAAAAAGATATCATCAATACAGAATGGGTTAAAGTACTAATAAGTTCTATTATAATGTAAAACTTGCAAAATAAACAAACCAAAACTGGGACGACAAGATAAATGTAAACGAACTAATCAAAATCACTATGTTCAAACGAACTAATCAAAATCACTGTGGAAATAACGCTTAATAAAATACAATTTTGAAATAAAAGAACATTATGCAACACTATGCCATAAATTAATGTAAAAGGCGGAATTTGATGCATTAGAGCAATACCAAAAAATATACTGAAAAAATGGCCCATAATTATAGAATCTAAATTTTCTACTGAACAAAATATAGGTTGTAACTCACCGAATGCAACTCTATTTAAAAAAAAAGGAGAAAAAAAGAATATATATATAGTAAAAGTCCGTTAATCCGACGACCGATGATTCGAATCTCCCAATAGTCCAAATTTTTCAATTTGAGGCCAAATCCGAATTCACCCGATGGTCCGAATTTCAAGAAGTCCCAAAGTCCCCTTTTTGAGGCATTAGGCCACTCAAATGACACATAATGGAGCACACACATATCATATGTTCATGAATTCACTTTAAAAGTTTACCATTGTCATTGTAGCCTATTATCTACTTCAAAACATTCAGATTAATGGTCAAAGGAAGCTACTGATATAATCGTAAACACCTTCGTCTTCTTCCACATCGTCTGCTAGAGAGTTTGTTTTGCTCTTGAACGCATCCTTGGGACGCTCCGATGCGCTACTGGCTTGCACCGCATTTTCTGCAAGCGCATTCAGTCTTGAGCTTGAAAACGCACCTTTGGACGTATTAGTCTTGAGCTTGAAAATGCACCTTTGGATGTTCCGATACGCTACTATTTATAGTTCAGTGATCGGAGCATCCCAAGGGTGCTTTCAAGACAACAAGACAAGGGTGCTTTCAATACAATATAATATAACAGAGCACGTCACAAAAGGAAAATCACAAAAGGAAAATTACAAGAACCTCTCAGGGAAGTGCCGTTGTTAAGGCATTACTTCCCGAACCACATCTGATCTTCAAGAGCAAGACAAACTCGCTAGTAGACGGAAGAAGAAGAAGACGTTTATATCAGCAGATTCCTTTGACCATTAATCTGAATGTTTTGAAGTAGTTAATAGGCTACAATGACAATGGTAAACTTTTGAAGTGATTTCATGAACATATGATATGTGTGTGTGCACCATTGTGTCATTTGGGTGGCCTAATGTCTCAATGTTTTCGTCATACACAGGTTCATAGGGGTAAAGTCCGATAATCCGAAAAATCCACTAATCCGAACGAGAGCCGGTCCGCTGCCCTTCGGATTAACGGAAGTTTACTGTATATATATATATATATATATATATACAGTAAAAGTCCGTTAATCCGACGACCGATGATTCGAATCTCCCAATAGTCCGAATTTTTCAATTTGAGGCCAAATCCGAATTCACCTGATGGTCCGAATTTCAAGAAGTCCCAAAGTCCCCTTTTTGAGGCATTAGGCCACTCAAATGACACATAATGGAGCACACACATATCATATGTTCATGAATTCACTTTAAAAGTTTAACATCGTCATTTTAGCCTATTACCTACTTCAAAACATTCAGATTAATGGTCAAAGGAAGCTACTGATATAAACGTAAACACCTTCTTCTTCTTCTTCCACATCGTCTGCTAGAGAGTTTGTTTTGCTCTTGAACGCATCTTTGGGACGCTCCGATGCGCTACTGACTTGCACCGCATTTTCTGCAAGCGCATTCAGTCTTGAGCTTGAAAACGCACCTTTGGACATATTAGTCTTGAGCTTGTAAACGCACCTTTGGCCGTTCCGATACGCTACTATTTATAGTTCAGTGATCGGAGCGTCCCAAGGGTGCTTTCAAGACAACAAGACAAGGGTGCTTTCAATACAATATAATATAACAGAGCACATCACAAAAGGAAAATCACAAAATGAAAATTACAAGAACCTCTCAGGGAAGTGCCGTTGTTAAGGCATTACTTCCCGAACCACATCTGATCTGATCTGATCTTAAAGAGCAAGACAAACTCGCTAGTAGACGGAAGAAGAAGAAGACGTTTATAGCAGCAGATTCCTTTGACCATTAATCTGAATGTTTTGAAGTAGGTAATAGGCTACAATGACAATGGTAAACTTTTGAAGTGATTTCATGAACATATGATATGTGTGTGTGCACCATTGTGTCATTTGGGTGGCCTAATGCCTCAATGTTTTCGTCATACACAGGTTCATAGGGGTAAAGTCTGATAATCCGAAAAATCCACTAATCCGAACGAGGGCCGGTCCGCTGCCCTTCGGATTAACGGAAGTTTACTGTATATATATATATATATGTAGAGGGGGAGCACATTAACAAATTAAAAACACGAGTAAATTTTACCACAGTGCTAGATATTGGAGTAACTCTTTGATGATAGTTTAAAATCAAGGCTATTGAATAGTAGTAGTAGTAGCAATGATTCATAGCAATTGAACAGTAATAATTGATAGCTATGTAATAAAAGTGTTCACCTACTCTATGATGTCATTAATTAATTAAAATATATAACTTGAAAACACTCAAAAGTTACTGTTCAAATTAATATAACGAACTCAACGACAACACACTAAACAAAATCTGTGTGTGGAAAAATACATTCAAATTTAAGTAATAATAGTAATGATTGATGGCAATGCAGTAAAAGTGTTAACCTACTTTATGAGGTCATGCAAGTACCAGTAATTAAATTAAACTAAAATGTAAATAATCTGACTTGACTATGATTGTACAGTAAATAAGGTCTTGAAAAGTTCTTGATAAACATACTGTATTATCCTTTTCAGGATGTAGGGACGCATTTCATAGTATGGAGACAATTTTATTCAGATTAAGAAGGGTATGTGGAAATCAAGGGTAAATTGTGTCGACTTAATTCCCAGATTCTTCCTAAGCTGCATGAAATCGCCAGAATAAACTGTCAAATGCATCATAATCCTCATGGGGGTAATTGTTCTAGGAAACCACTATTGTTCCAAATATGCAACCAATATGTAGCACTGCGGTTTACAAGCAATTAAGTCCTATAGTCCAAGGGGCCAGAGTCAAAATTGGAATAATTTAAGAGGACTAAAATCTATCTTCATAATGTATTTCTTGCACGTTACTTTTACTTTGTGGTATATAAACTCAGTAATTCCTCACTTCAATTTGTAGTTACGTTCCAGAAAATCAAAACTTTAAGGGGGTAGTACTTGTTTTTTGGTTTATACAGTATAATATACTGATTTTATAATTTTTAAGTTTCCTCGCTAGACCTCCAAGCTTTAAAAAACAAAAATAGACCCCTATTCAATATCGTTGCAAGATAGTCAGTGGTCGTACAGACATGATTCATGTGTCATCGGAAAGGTCTATTCCTCTACTTTCAGGGATAGGCCTATATCATTGAATTATATTCTAGCTCTTGTTTATATATGAAAATGTGCAGGGAATGAAGGATACATCATCATCATCATCTCCGACGCCTTGCTTCCCCCTGGGAAACCCCCACTAGAGGATGGCCATGACAGAAACGTCTCCAAGCTACTTTGTCAAGACATGCCTCCCTTGCCCGTGCCACAATGCCCCTTCCACTACGTGGAAGTTTTTCTTCAATATATTTTTCCACTTTCTTTTCCCATACCATAGGTGGTCTTCCACTACTAGCGGTTCCACTCACCTGACTCCCATATATCTTTCTTGGCATTCTGTCTTCATCCATTCTCTGAACATGACCATACCACCTCAAAGTACTTCTCTTTATCCACTCAACCACACCACAATCAATGCCCAAAGCCTGCTCTTCCATTCCAAAGGACTCGTACACTTCCCTATTACTTGGCCCATCTAGCCTATTCATGCCAGCTGCCATTCTGAAAAAGCTCATCTCCACAGCTCTTAGTTTGAAGAGGTCCTCGTCACTTGCTGTCCATGTCTCGCTTCCATACGTGAGTGTTGGGAGCAGCACACTGTTTCTCAGTGACTTTTTGACTTCCTGGCTAACCATTCTTCCTTTGAGAATACTATCAAGTTCTCCAATCACTTTTCTCCCTTGCATTTTTCTCTCTTTTATCTCACTCTCCATTTTACCATATTTGCATAGTACAGCTCCCAAATACTTGAAACTTTCAACCTCTTCTAGTACTTCATTTTTCAATTTTATTTTACAACTTTTCTTGTGTTCTTTCTTGATTCTATATTTTTCCTTAAAATCTATAGTTTCATGCATTCTTCTCTCAAACACCATTACCTTACATTTCCCTACATTGACCTTTAACTTTCTCTTTTCACATACCCTGTCAAAGTCAGTGACCACTCTCTGAAGTTCTTCAGCATTTTCCGCCAACAGGACTGCATCGTCCGCATATAGGCATGTTAAAATCTTCCATGTTCTTCCCTCTGATTCCAGTCTAGCTCCCACACCCATTGATACAGCCCTACATTCCCTAATCACTCCATCCATGTATATATTGAACAACCAAGCTGACATGACACATCCCTGTCTTACACCTACATTGACCTCAAAACTTTCACTTAACTTATCCCCTACCTTCACATTTGCCATTGCATTCCTATAAAAAGATTTTACTGCCATTAGCAACTTTCCTCCCACACCATATACTGTTAACACATCCCACAGGCCCTCCCAGTCTACTTTGTCGTAGGCTTTTTCCAAATCCATGAATGCTGCATAGAGTTTTCTGTTTTTGGCCAGATACTTCTCTACCAACAATCGCATTGAGGCTATCTCAATGAAGGATACTTTTAGTCCAAAACACCCGTATGGTAGTGGTGACCAAGCAATTGTGGTAATTAAAATGTAAAACTTGCAAATTAAACAAACCAAAGCTTGGACAAAGACAATATAAAGGCAAAATAACTTATAAAAATCGCTGTGGAATTAACGCTTACTAAAAAAAAAAAAAAAAATGTATGAAATAATAAAAGAAAACAGAAGAAAAAAAGTGAAGAATTACTATACGAGATATACTGATTCCTGAAATTTTGGTATCTCGGCACTGGCCCCTGGATATAAAGTCAGAGGCACGAAGTCGGCGATGGAGAGTCCACTATTTTGAGGGGGCGACTCGGAGTTGTACGTGTAGAACACTGGATGGTGGTCTCTTGGTCACCGCTCTCTATCAATCTGTCAAGTAAAGGTTAATTATAAATACAAATGCAAAAAATTTGTCAGACTGGCTTCTGTGTATGGCCACCCTCATTAACCTGACAAGCGCGAAATAGACCTAGGGGCTAGGGTAGTTATTTGTGCATTTCTAGCCTTGGATTCTGACAGAATTCGTTATATTTACAATATAGAGCATTATTTGTTTTCGGTATGCTTTTATTTTACATATATGATGTATATATGAACCTTCAAGAGTGCTAAAATAAGTGGGAAAAGCATTTGGGTGGTGAAAAACGAAGATATTGGCCACCCGGTCATAATCTCAGGCGAGAGAGAGCCACAGGCAACCCTCCTCTCTCGCTGTCTGTGAGGTAACTGAGACAAGCGGGGCGGTGTGGGCCGGTGTCTGGGTATTACATAACGATCTTTTCTGCAACCCACTTGTGCTACATTATTGCGGGAGAAAAATAACCGATAAATGATGATAATAAGAGGAAAAATAGGTGATAATTGAGGAGGGGAGGGAGGGGGGAATAAGGTGGGGAAGGAGGGGAGGGGGGTGGGTGAGATTTACATTGATGAGTACTGGAGGGGAATTATCTCACCTAGAGACAAATTCCTTTGTTTTGATAGGCCCTTTTTTTTTTGGAAGGCTTTTTTTATGGTCTTGCTTCCGTGAGGCCTATCGCGTTCCCTATAGGAAGCCTTCCGTGAGGCCTATCGCGCTTGCCGGGTTAAGGAGAGTAAGGCGTCCGGCAATAGATAGATACTGTAGCTAGCTACAATTGCCGACTTGCGAGATTCGTTCTATAAAGAAGTTGGAGCTGTAGACAACGATATTTACCAGAATTGCTAGCTAAAAGTATACGCTCGTAGTACATTTATAGCTTATATAAATAAAACCCAATTCAACATACTTTTTATCCATCAGAAACCTACCGGTACAATATAATTATTTCTGTTTGATATCGATGTATAAGGCTCCAACTTTCTTATAGCCTGAAACTCACAAGTGGTCAATTAACCCCTCCACCCCGGAAGGGCTCTTGAACGCCCATAACAAACTCGGCCCGCGCAACCCGGAAGGGCTCTTGAACGCCCGTTGCTTGCGTGAGTGCTTTCGAATGCCGCGCGTATATTTTTGGTGTCGTGGGAGGGTAGGTGGCGCCACCAGGCGTAAACTACGCCACAGCAACAGTATCTACCCCGACGCCATCATGGACAGTACGCCAAATAGTGATTCCGCTGTGTCCGATACCGTGCTTCCTACGACGCCCTTGCTAGTTCGTCGCGCCTTACCCCGACGCCATCGCCTAAATGTGTTATCTCCCGGAGGTACTGAGACGACATTGAGACTATATGAGCGTGCTGATGCCAAGTATATTGTTGATGATATAGTCAGTGACGACTCCAGTAATTATAAGTCGAGTGATTATGGCCATGAGAGTGAGAAAGAGGAGCAATTCCTGGGATTTGCGAAGCTGGTTTACCTAAAGACAGTGAACTTGAGAGAGTGAGTGAGTGGGAGAGTTCAAGGTCACTCACCAAATTTCGCATAAGTGCCACGACGCCAAGCCCTTCCCCAGGTAAATCACCTTTCAAGCTACACTTGTATAAGCAGAAAATACTTGAGAAGGCGGCCGTGGCAGCTAGGGAACAAGCAAAAATACTTGGTGAGGATGAGGCTGTGAGTGAGGGTCAGCGTGGTGACCCTTCTCGTCCGCCATTGTCTCCCTTATCTACCCACGCCACCCAAGATGCCCCGGATGCCCCGCATTCTTCCCCACCACTGCCAAGGGTTGAGGACCCCCCCACTTTCGGCCTATTTGCCTCCTAGGTCCCCCGACAGAAGACATACTGCTGCCGAAAAGGGGAAAGGCAGGAAATATACCAAAAAAATTAAGAAAAGTAAGAGAGTTTTGTTCGAGGCTCCCGCGGCGTCCACTCCTGCCGGCCCCACCCATACGTCCCCGCAACTTTCCTCACGGTCCTCCCCACCTCTCCCGTCTTCAACGAGTCTTCCTGAAGAAGTCTTTGAACTCGCATCACCAATACCTGGGCCTAGTGACAGTGAAACATTGCTTTCTGTCACTCGTCGCAGGCCAAGGAGCCCAGGACCTCGGGGGGACACAGCCTCACCTGCCACTCCTTCCCCACCTCGCCCACCCGCACGCCGCCCACGCATCACTGGTTCCCCGCCAGATTATGTGGGGGCCACTGATGATGAAGGGCACCTCTCTGAAGACTCTGGCCATGATTACATAGGTCCACCGTCAGGGCAAGATGACCACTCTGACGATGACTATATGGACATCGACGACCCTCGACCCATCCGCTTGGCCCGGCGTCGTGCTGCCCGGCGTGCTGGCCGCCGCCCTGGCCTCCAGAGTTGGCCGTGGGCGTGCTGGGCCACCAGCTGGAGCTCCTCGTCAGCGTAGACAAGACCCATTCTACGTTTTTCAGTGGCAAGACGTAGTTGATGGGGATGGATACAACCCTGATGTGCCAGCTTTTGATGAGGTACTGGAGGGTTCAGGCATTACCCCCAATTTTCCTGCAGGCCCCAATGCTCCACCACACAAACTATTTGAGGCCTTCTTTGATGAGGAGGTGGTAGGCTATGTTGTCAAAGAGACAAATAAGCAGCACCAATTCCAGGTCCACTTTTTGGGCAAGGTGACCAAGGACCACATGAGGCAGTGGACCCCAGTGACTCATAAAGAGTTCATGGTGTTCCTGGCACTCACCATGCTAATGCCTCATGTCAAGAAGCATAGGTTGCCTGACTATTGGATCACCAATGATCTGATATCCACCCCTGCCTTCGGGAAATATATGTCTCGCGACCGGTACCTTGATATCCTCGCAGCGCTCCATCTTGTCACCAACACCGACGTCCACCTCGGTGACAAGCTGTGGAAGATTAGGACGTTGTACGAGATGATGCGAGAACGCTTCACCTCCTACTTCAAGCCCTTCCGCAAGGTCGTCATTGACGAGTCTCTTGTGCTGTTCCGGGGAAAACTCAGCTTCCGGCAGTACATCCCCTCAAAAAGACATCGCTTTGGCATAAAATTCTTTGTGCTGTGCGACTGCCAAACTGGCTATGTCCTGGACTTCCTGGTCTACAGCGGGAAGGAAGGGGACTTGCTTGTGGACCCCCTCATTGGCTTTGGCGGAGCAGTGGTGCAAGCCATGATGGACCGCTACTTTCATAAGAATCACATCCTCTACACGGACAATTATTACACGTCCCCCACTCTCTCACAGTACCTGCATATGCGCAAGACGGGGACTGTAGGCACAGTACGAGGGAAAAGGAAGGGCATGCCACCTTTCCCTCCAAAGACCAAAAAAGGTGATGTGTTCAAGAAGAAGTCGGGGCCCATTCTGGCTATCCACTGGCACGACCAGCGGAAGGTCAACCTCCTGACCACCATCCACAAGGGGGAAATGGTGGAGACTGGCAAGGTGGATCGCCGCACCCAGGCCAGGGTGACCAAGCCCGATGCTGTCCTGGACTACAACATAAACATGAGGCTGGTGGACAAGTCCGACATGCAGGTAGGCTTCATTGACTGCCTGCGTACCTCGTGCAGATGGTACAAAAACTTCTTTCTGCATATGGTGGACATGTCAGTTCTGAATGCCTACAATATATACAAGCTTCGGAATGTGAACACACCCATGAAGTTCAATAGCCTGCGGAGGTTCCAAAAGCAGGTGTTGACGGAGCTCCTGGAGAAGTATGCTACGCCACAGAGGGCAGTGGCACATCCTGGGCCCGCCGTTATTTACCGCTTGCAGTGTGCTCAATACTTGATTAGGCACAGGCTTGGTTCCCTGCCTCAGAATGAATCAGGAAGAACGCAGCAGAAGCGGTGCCATGTCTGCTACAACAGCAGGGTGAGGCCGAGGTCAGGTAAAAAGTCAACCATGGAGTGTGTGGAGTGCAAGGTGGCACTCTGTGCTTTAGAGTGCTTCTTTGATTACCACTCCAAGCTGGAGTTCTAATAATCATACTGAAATTGCCAAATAAAATGACAATATGTACACTATAATTATATATAGGCAAAAAGTGGAAGAAAACCAATTTATTGTAATACAAAAGTCATGTATTATGATAAAATTGATACAAATACAATTACACCATAATAATATGTGAAAGTGACACATGTATATACCAAGTGACATTCATATGATAAGAACCTATAGAAATATATAAATCAGTGAAAAAAGACAATAAATTGTATATAAAACGTTTACAAATCATATAACTAAGTGAAAGTGACACAAGACCTAATATTTGATGGCCAAAGTATAATAAACACCTGTGATAACGAATAATCAGTGCCTAATACAACAATAACCTACCTCAATTACTAATAAAATGTACGGTATCGAGTGAAAATGAGCATTATCAGTGACACTCTCTAAAGCATATTTGTCAAAGTGAAAGTGACACAAGACCTAATATTTGATGGCCAAAGTATAATAAACACCTGTGATAACGAATAATCAGTGCCTAATACAACAATAACCTACCTCAATTACTAATCAAATGTGATTAGTAACCAAATAAATTGGTGATGGGCTGGTCTATTGGTGATGGGCTGGTCTATCAGAGTGAGAACTGAGCGATCTCTGCCATACCCATAGCTTACTCCGACTGTTCCTTTTACTTATGTATTTCCTAGATCTCAAGTGACGGCGTCTTTTCCGTGGATTGACCTCCCAATCTACCAAGATTGGAAGCCAAAGCGTCACATTTTTCCTTTGCCCCTCAACTTTCTCTTCATAATTGCTGAGGGGCACAGGGCCCTGGGTGGGACTTTGGTTTCCCGGGCGTTTCCGCACCCTCCTCAGCTCCCCGCCATGGAGTGGCTTCGGTCACCCAGGCTTTATTGTGGTAGGCAGAGAGGGTTCTGTGGGGGCGCTCAGTTATGGCCTTGGCCTTGCTCGGGGCCTTGGGGCTGTTCGGCCAGGCAGCTTGGGGAACAACAACAACAACAACAACAACTAATCAAATGTACGGTATCGAGTGAAAATGAGCATTATCAGTGACAGTGACACTCTCTAAAGCATATTTGTCAAAGTGAAAGTGACAAGACCTAATATTTGATGGCCAAAGTATAATAAACACCTGTGATAACGAATAATAAGTGCCTAATACAACAATAACCTACCTCAATTACTAATAAAATGTACGGTATCGAGTGAAAATGAGCATTATCAGTGACAGTGACACTCTCTAAAGCATATTTGTCAAAGTGAAAGTGACACAAGACCTAATATTTGATGGCCAAAGTATAATAAACACCTGTGATAACAAATAATCAGTGCCTAATACAACAATAACCTACCTCAATTACTAATAAAATGTACGGTATCGAGTGAAAATTAGCAATATCAGTGACAGTGATACCCTAATAAACATATTTTATATAATTGGCCTCAAAATAACTATAAAAATATCAAATAAACATCACATTCTCAATATCAAACACAAAAATCGTCTAAGGGAGATAAATACTTTGGCGCGACGAGCGGCTAGGTGCGTCGTAGCCATGGCCGGGGCGACGCGTCCGAACGCGGGAAGAATTTGCCGCCGAAAAGCACTCGTCTTCCCGCGCTCACCATTATGCAACCAGAGGGGCTAGAGACCTCTACTCAACGCCATTCGACAGAGGAAGGTTTGTGGAACATTATTCTTTTTTATTCACATTACATGCCATATTCATTGACTTACAGAGTAGTTAACATAGCCCAAAGATCGTCAAAACACCCGGTACTGCATCACAGTCGCGAGCTATAGCCCCCGGGGCTGGAGGGTTAAGATGGACTCTACTAAAAAAAAAATGTTTAACCCTTTCAAAATCCAATTACGCATTTCTTGTCTGTTTTCTGGCCATTATTAGACAGTTTTATTCAGATTAGGAAGGGTATATGAAAGTTGGATGGTTGAGCTAGTCTTTACCCTCAAAATTCCCCAACTGTATAAAATTTTCTAATGATAGCCAGAAAAAATGGTTAAAATGCATCATAATCTTCAAAGGGTTAAAAGGTAAGGATGTAGTATTCGGGCATATCGCTCGCCTTGTTTACAATACTCGCAGGCTCGCGATCACGTTCCCGTTTATTTTGACTGACGTGGGATACAATAATGGGTTGCCCACCTCACCGCCAAATTAATTATTGTCATTGGGATCGGACTATACGTGCCGATCTCAAATCCAAGAACTTGGCAAGTGAAGCAGCCCTTAACAGGGTTGCCTGGAACGCCGCCATTAGGACAAGGGACAAACTGCACGCATGTGTGGAACACTCAGTCTTAAAATGTTATGTAGGTTGTCATCATCATATATATTGCCAGCAGGGCGCAAATAACAGAAAAAAAAAGCAGTCAAAATATACGGGAAAGTAACCGCGAGCACAGCACGACCTATGTAAACATGATTGTACACCCGGATACTACATCCATCCCGGTTAGAGTTTAGGGGGTTTGCTTTGTGAGTTATGCATTTAATAATCTAGTGGATACTTAGTATGTCAGTACAATTTATAGCACATAAAATGTTCAATATCCCAGTAAATTCCTAATTTTGGCAGAACCCCACCCACCTCTATCACTTCACCACCTTCCTTCCAGGAGGTGGAGTTATGGAGGTGGCTGCGGTGCTGCCAAAATTACCAACTTACTGGGATATTGAACGGAATATGTGCAGCAAATTGTACCTATGATGAAGCATTTACTCTTACCAAGTCAATAAATCAACCATGAGAGTACCAACAAAGAAACTACCACCACCACAGTATATAAACAATACATAAGATCAGTGATGGAATACGCAAGCCCAGCCTGGGCTTCTAACCTAGCTGAAACACATCATAAGACCTTACAGACTATTCAAAACAAAGCCCTGAAGATCATTACAGGCTGCACAGCTACTGCACCCACAGATCACCTACATCAAAAAACCAAAATCCTCAAAGTCAAAGACCATCTGGACATGAGAGGCACTCAATTCCTGGCAGCAGCCTCCACGAACCAAGATCACCCACTAAACTACATGGCAACACACCCACAGACACCAAGAAATATCAAAACAACACCCAGCACACGGTATCACACACAATTATTGTCCTCTCTCCCTCCCTGCCCACCCCGAACCAACTTCCAGAAGCACATCCATACTTATCTCTCACCGATCCATCCACTCACTCACAGACAACACGCAGCTGCATGCACGACCTCCCGAAATCCATCCTTCCGAATCCTCCCTTCCTCGCGAGGACAGAGTCCACCTGGCCAGGCTGAGATGCGGACACCATCCAGCTCTCCTGAGCTATCAGAAGAGACTGGATGACTCCGTTGTCGACGCCTGCCCGGGATGTAACACAGCACCCCATACCATTAAACACATCATAGAAGACTGCATTTCACACAACCACTTACGCCAACAACACAATCTACACTCAATGAGAGCTCTGTGGGAAAGCCCGATCATGGCCATGGCCTTCCTCAGGGACTCGGGGCTGTTCGGCCAGGCAGCTTAGGGAACAACAACAACAACCATGAGAGTAAAAAGAGGGTATCCTACAAGAGCTTACAAATTTTAATCTACAACTTTAATCTGACAACCCCTTGTGGCTATTATGCAATTAAAATGTAAAACTTGCAAACTAAACAAACCAAAACTAGACAGACAATATAAAGCCGGTATCACAATAATTTTTCACTCAACATTTATCCTTAACACTGGTTTGGCAGCTCATAAGGTAAACATTTAATATTTTTCGGATACCTAAATTCATCTACCATCAGTCTAGTTTCCGATACCAGTGCAAAATATTCCAGAAATGTTGCCAGAAAAATGTTGATCATCGAATGTTGACCATAAAAGCTCTTGTGTGATACCGGCTTAACTAATCAAAATCGCTATGTGGAAACAACGCTTACTAAAATAAAATTTATGAAATAAAAGAACACAATCCACCACATAGGGTGTACATTACTACATGAACAAGTTAATTTGTTTCCCAAGCAAACTAATCACACACATAACAATGCACTATCATCACAATCAAGGAATTAGTAAATTTGATGAAGCGTGTACTCTTACTAAGTCAATCAATCAACCATGAGAGTAAAAGAGGGCATCCTACAAAAGCTTATATTTGATCTACAACTATAATCTGGCAACACCTTGTGGCTATTATGCAATGATAATGGCAACTGGACTGGAGGAAAATTATAAAAAGTAAGATTTTTTTTTTTTTTTATATATATACTGTATATATATATATATATATATATATATATATATATATATATATATATATATATATATATATACACAGGGGTGTGTGATGTCCCCGTGGTTGTTTACTGTATATATGGATGGAGTTATGAAAGAAATACTATCAAGAGCAGTGGATGTTGGTGTATCGCTGAAAAGGGAGGGAATTGAGTGGAAGCTACCTATACTGCTGTTTGCGGATGATACAGTTCTGATGAGTGATAATGAATGGGAGTTGCAGGGTCTGGTAAATGAGTTTGGAACAGTGTGCGAAAAACGGAATTTGAAGGTAAATACGGGGAAGAGCAAGGTTATGGTCTTCGAAAGGGGTGAAATCACAGAGTGTGAGGTGAAGCTGAACGGTCAGGCTATGGAGATCGTCAACTCTTTTAAGTATCTGGGCAGTGTGTTGAGTAAAGATGGGACTATGGATGAAGAGGTGCGGGAGAGGGTACAACAGGGGAAGAGGGTTGTAGGAACGCTAAAAGCAGTAACAAGAAATAGGGTGGTCAGTATGGAAGTGAAGAAGTCCTTGCATGACAGTGTGGTAATCCCGACACTGACTTACGGAAGCGAAGCATGGACGTTGGTTTGAGAGACTCAGACCAAGAGTGAGAGCAGTGGAAATGAATTACTTAAGGAGTGCGTGCGGAGTTACATGGAGGGATAGACAGACTAATGAGGAAGTAAGAAGGTGGTGTGGTGTGGAGGTAGATGTGCTGGAAAGTGTGAAAAGGAACAACTTGAGATGGTTCGGCCATATGGAACGTATGGAAAGCGAGAGAATGACTAAGAGGGTGTACGAGAGCGAGGTGGAGGGGGAGAGGTAGACCGAATATGAGGTGGAAGGATGAGTGAGGAACTACATGAACGAAGGCGGTGCTGGTTGGGGGGAGGGGCGTCGACTGACTGGGGACAGAGGTGCATGGGGGCGGTTCGTTCGTGGCCACCCCTTCGGGGATCACGGCGTCAGGCAATAGATAGATAGATAGATATATATATATATATATTAGTTTAACCAGACCACCGAGCTCTACAAAAGAACTCTCATAGGGCTGGCCCGAAGGATTCGGTAAAGATATACAGTATAACTAAACTAAACGAGTCAAGATAGATCAGGAAGGGCAGTACGGAAACAAATCGAGGAAGGTGAAGACACGCAGACATTTCTTGCCATTTCACCAGTTCAGCCGGACCACATGAGCTCCACATCAGAGCTCTTATAGGGCAGGGCCGAAGGATGAGGCAAGAACTGTTACACCGCAACACCAACCAAGAAGTGATCAGGGCGAAGAATGAAAGATCAGGTCGAAGGTAGAAAAAATCACATCGAGAAGCAAAAAATGCATTACCGAAGGGAATCAAGTCAGTCCGGCCACATCAGCAACCGAAGAGACAAATCAGGTTAGGAGTCTGCTACCTAGCGAAGCCAGGGAGACATGAGATATACTGTAGGCTGCCCGAGGACAGCCAAATGGGACAGAATAAGAATAGAAGGGGAAAAACATAGAATGAGGAATGAAAAACTACTCAAAATTAGTCAAGCTGAGGACAAAAGCTCGAGGGGAAAGAGGGAGGGAAACAACCACACCCCTCCCCCATCAAGCTCCAGTCGCCGGCCCCGAAGCCCCCCAACCGCGGCAAGGAGAGTAGTATCAGGGGGGTATAAGAAAAAAAAAAAAAAAAAAGGAAAAGTGGGGATTGGGCCTGAGTAAATAGATAGATAGATTTTATATAAAGCTGTCAAACGAGTGTTCAATAAAAGTTGAGGGGAAAAGCGGTACTGTACTTTCATTAACCAGAAAAAGCTAGGTGAAATACTGTAACCCTAGACTGTACTTATGTCTGTGTGTACCCCATGATAGTTCGCCAAGGGACAAAGTCGCTGTGCTGAAGGATAAGAGTTGGCACACTGGTAACCTAGAATTTGCTATGAGGCACAAGATTATCAAAAAGATAGGGTAATTTTCAAGACACTGGCAGCATTGATCCTCTTATTGTCATCATCATATAATTATATGGAGAGGTTCGTTCATGGCCACCCCTTCAGGGATCACGGCGTCAGGCAATAGATAGAGATATATATATTGCCAGCCCGGGGCAAATATAAAAAATAGCCGTCAAAATAAACAGAACGTAACCGCAAGACCTATGTACAGTAAACATAATGACTATACGCCCAGATACTACATCCTTCCAGACATTAGATTAGGTTGTTAGGTTAATGACAATACTGTACTGTAAACCCTCGTTATCTCGGACTAATTGGGGGAAGGCCACTTACAAAATGTATGATTTTCCAAGATATCCGAAATACATCATTGCATGTGAAATTCGTCATATTAATGACAAATACAAACATTCTTATGTTTTCAGGGACAGTACAGTACATAGTAATTAATATTAACATAATAGTTAAAAGGCACAGGCTTGAATTAGTCCTAAACAACTTAAAACCAAGTGAGAGAACACTGTAAACCGGACACAAATCCCGTCAAACTCGGAAATTTGCCGAGATCTACAGGGACATGAGATACCATTCCAAGAAGTACGGGTTTCCAAGTAAAAAGTCTGAGATGGCGGGGGTTTACTGGGTACTGTATATGCATGGCTTAACATAGAAAGGGGGAGGAAGAGGTCACTCCCTTATAATGTCATTAACCTAACCTAATATCTTAAGTTGGGCAACCCCCTCACAGGCTCACAAGCATGTCAAATTACTAAAAACAAATAAAATAATGAGAGGGAAAAAACACACCCGACAGTGTCATTACAAAAGGGTCAACAGAATGCGGGTGTGGTGCGAGGGCAGTACACCTGATATAGATTAATATCCAGTATTCGAGAATAGATAATAAGTCGTAGGCGTGTGCATAAACCTTTAACCGTCCTGGTGGTGTAATGGTTAAGGTGGCAAAAATATGTGTGTGATAACCCGGGTTCGAATCCCGGTGGATCATATATACTTTAATTAATTTCATTGGGGGTGTGGTGGTGAGATTAATAAAAATAATATTATTAGTAGGTTTAGGGATATTTCTTCGAGAGGCCGGTCTATATGATCTGTGCCCCATGAATATTCTTTCCTCTCACTTAAACAGTAGGCTACCATAGTGCGGTTGGGAATATGAACATGATTAGATTAATATCCAGTATTCGAGAATGGATAATAAGTCGTAGGCGTGTGCATAAACCTTTAACCGTCCTGGTGGTGTAATGGTTAAGGTGGCAAAAATATGTGTGTGATAACCCGGGTTCGAATCCCGGTGGATCATATATACTTTAATTAATTTCATTGGGGGTGTGGTGGTGAGATTAATAAAAATAATATTATTAGTAGGTTTAGGGATATTTCTTCGAGAGGCCGGTCTATATGATCTGTGCCCCATGAATATTCTTTCCTCTCACTTAAACAGTAGGCTACCATAGTGCGGTTGGGAATATGAACATGATTAGATTAATATCCAGTATTCGAGAATGGATAATAAGTCGTAGGCGTGTGCATAAACCTTTAACCGTCCTGGTGGTGTAATGGTTAAGGTGGCAAAAATATGTGTGTGATAACCCGGGTTCGAATCCCGGTGGATCATATATACTTTAATTAATTTCATTGGGGGTGTGGTGGTGAGATTAATAAAAATAATATTATTAGTAGGTTTAGGGATATTTCTTCGAGAGGCCGGTCTATATGATCTGTGCCCCATGAATATTCTTTCCTCTCACTTAAACAGTAGGCTACCATAGTGCGGTTGGGAATATGAACATGATTAGATTAATATCCAGTATTCGAGAATGGATAATAAGTCGTAGGCGTGTGCATAAACCTTTAACCGTCCTGGTGGTGTAATGGTTAAGGTGGCAAAAATATGTGTGTGATAACCCGGGTTCGAATCCCGGTGGATCATATATACTTTAATTAATTTCATTGGGGGTGTGGTGGTGAGATTAATAAAAATAATATTATTAGTAGGTTTAGGGATATTTCTTCGAGAGGCCGGTCTATATGATCTGTGCCCCATGAATATTCTTTCCTCTCACTTAAACAGTAGGCTACCATAGTGCGGTTGGGAATATGAACATGATTAGATTAATATCCAGTATTCGAGAATGGATAATAAGTCGTAGGTGTGTGCATAAACCTTTAACCGTCCTGGTGGTGTAATGGTTAAGGTGGCAAAAATATGTGTGTGATAACCCGGGTTCGAATCCCGGTGGATCATATATACTTTAATTAATTTCATTGGGGGTGTGGTGGTGAGATTAATAAAAATAATATTATTAGTAGGTTTAGGGATATTTCTTCGAGAGGCCGGTCTATATGATCTGTGCCCCATGAATATTCTTTCCTCTCACTTAAACAGTAGGCTACCATAGTGCGGTTGGGAATATGAACATGATTAGATTAATATCCAGTATTCGAGAATGGATAATAAGTCGTAGGCGTGTGCATAAACCTTTAACCGTCCTGGTGGTGTAATGGTTAAGGTGGCAAAAATATGTGTGTGATAACCCGGGTTCGAATCCCGGTGGATCATATATACTTTAATTAATTTCATTGGGGGTGTGGTGGTGAGATTAATAAAAATAATATTATTAGTAGGTTTAGGGATATTTCTTCGAGAGGCCGGTCTATATGATCTGTGCCCCATGAATATTCTTTCCTCTCACTTAAACAGTAGGCTACCATAGTGCGGTTGGGAATATGAACATGATTAGATTAATATCCAGTATTCGAGAATGGATAATAAGTCGTAGGCGTGTGCATAAACCTTTAACCGTCCTGGTGGTGTAATGGTTAAGGTGGCAAAAATATGTGTGTGATAACCCGGGTTCGAATCCCGGTGGATCATATATACTTTAATTAATTTCATTGGGGGTGTGGTGGTGAGATTAATAAAAATAATAATATATAACAAAAAAAATCAAAAAATCAAAATGAATGTTCAATTTATCGCCTTAGAAAACTACCAGTAACCTTTTCCTAAATAATTGGAACCACACTTCGTGTGGAGCACTCGGTCATTAATTTAAGTACAGTATGGGGTGGATGGGACTCGTTAGCCTTAGTCGGCAACCCATCTAGGGGAGATAACCTTATAAAATTAAAATGTAAAACTTCCAAACAAAGTCAAACCAAAACTGGGACAAAGACAATATAAAGTCAAAACAACATATCAAAATCGCTGTGTGGAAACAACGCTTACTAAAATAAAATTTATGAAATGAAAGAACACAATCCACCACATAGGGTGTACATCACTACATGAGCAAGTAAATCTGGTTCCCAAGCAAACTAATTGCACACATAACAACGCACTATCGTCACGTTCAGGGAACTAGTGAATTTGGGAAGTCCGGAACGTTCTGGCAAATATTACTAAACTCTGCATGAATAAAAGAAACTACAATTAGTGTTAAAATGTTCTATTAAAATCAAATTTGTAACTTGACAAGACATTAACCTCTGAACTGCGCATGTGGGTAATTAGAAACGTCTGCCTGTGCTGACGTATTTGAGCTGTTTCCATCACTAAAATATTCATTTTACCATAAATAGCATTAATACTTATCCATATGCGCCTATTATAGGTTGATTATAAAGGTATTAACCTGTTACAACAATAAAACAAGTGAAAACAGCGTTTTTCACCTAATTTCCCTGTTATTCCTTTATTTTCTGAGGTATATTTTCGTGCTAACATTAGCGAGTTGCAAGCAGGGTGTTGTCATCACTGATGGCAAGCGAGTGCAAGAGAGAGAGAGTATCTATCGACTGTGTCTCAGTGGCCTTGGGGGAAATTGGCGGGAAAGCAGCTTGCGTCACCCATACATTATACAACTCGCGGGCTATATCTCCGATTTTGACCAGCCAAACGCTGTTTTCACTCGTTTTATTGTTGTTTCAGGTTAATACCTTTATAATCAACCCATAATAGGCGCATATGGATAAGTATTAATGCTATTAATGGTACAATGAATATTTTAGTGATGGAAACACCTCAAATACGTCAGCACAGGGGGACGTTTCCAATTACCCCATGCGCACTTGTTAGGTTAAGAGTCTTCCCGCAGTCCGCCGGGGAACTCTTAAAGTCTTCCCGTAGCTCCCGGGTTAATAGTACAAAATAAAAATATAATATTACAAAAAAAATATATATAGCACTCACTAACGATAGTGCTATCGGGTAGGTACCTGTAAGCATAGCATGCCTCAAGTGACTCCTATCAATAACTACCCTACAAATAACCTACATTTATCGTACAAATAAACTAAAGAAATCGCAAAAGCAAGCAATTGATACTATCGACAATGAATAGATATACTGTAATATAAAGACAAATTATTACAAAATGTGAAAAAGTAACAACAGATTTAAACAAAGAGTACTCTTTTAACAAGAACAATTAATTTAAAAATCATCAATATTAATAATAGAAAAAGATAAACAATAAATACAAACAGACACAAAATAAGCAGAGGTTATACAAGAAACTTCACGTTAAAAATGCTGGATTAAAATTATTTAGTCAAATTTTAGAATAGTCACAGTAATTGACCCTAAAAAGATTAAATTTATGTAACAATTTACTTGCCTCATAACCTCTGTCTACTAAGAGTCTGTATAGTAACCTAGCTCTAGCCCAAAAGACATCTACTTTATTGCAAATTTTACAGAATCTTATTAACTGGGGTGGATGGGACTTGTCAGCCTTGGTCGGCAACCTGTATAGGGGAGTAAACCTTATACAAATCAGTACTGCTATCTTAGGGTGAAGCAGGTTAGTGGATGGATTAGCCACACACCACTGTAGAAAAATAGTGCTAAAACAAACATAAAAGGCCTCGGAGTCAGACGGACCCTAAATTGAGTGGTCAATCCTGTAAGTCCTTCAGTAAACTGGCATGGGTTGTCCCTCTTACAGGGGATAGGTTCGCTTGGGGACATTTTGTGTATGGCCACCCCCCATTAAAGGGAGTAAGGTGTCTGGCAATAGATAGATAGATAGATGCCTGTATAAAGATACTGGGAGATTAGGAAAAGTTAGATTCTCACCTATTATAGAGCTAGAAAATCATAAAATAGTCTAAGCTTCGAAAATATAAAGTTTCATTGAAGAATGTTAGCCATCAATTTTATCGTGGCCTATAGGTTTGCCATACGTTTTACTTCAATGCTATATGCGTCATTACAGGGGCAAATTCGTTAGGCCTACATGATAACAAAAACACCCCATCGATGGTGTCGTCGCCATAATTGTGTGGTAAAACTTAAATTAGGGATATTAACCCTTCCTACCCGGCTGTCCTTGTGAAAGGACACCGCGGCAGTTGGGCAGGACCCCGGGTGTCCTTTTAACAGACAGTAAGCTTGAAAGCCTATTCAGCTTGGTCTGAACGCCGTGCGTCCGACGCATGTAAACAAAGCCGATCGTTGCGTCACCGCACCTCCGAAAACAAGGAGACGTCGGATCAATGTTATTGTTGTGACGTCAGACGAAATTAGTGTCTGAAAAGCTTCGATATTGTCAACATCGCGGCAAAATTCGCTCCACGGAAATCGTCATCACAACTGAACCAGTTGACTTAGAGAGCTCTACTCAACGCCAGTCTACAGATTGGAAATCGCACTACATTTATAGATGCGTGGGAAATTTCTAGCAGTTAAAATAGCAAAGATAAGGTAGCCTAGGCCTAGACGTTTTTCGGCCAAATCGCCCGGATAGGACCTCCATCCTTTGGAGGACCAGCCCGGGTCAGAAGGGTTGTTGTTGTTGTTGTTGTTCCCTAAGCTGCCTGGCCGAACAGCCCCGAGTCCCTGAGGAAGGCCATGGCCACGATCGGGCTTTCCCACAGAGCTCTCATTGAGTGTAGTTTGTGTTTTTGGCGTAAGTGGTTGTGTGAAATGCAGTCTTCTATGATGTGTTTAATGGTATGGGGTGCTGTGTTACATCCCGGGCAGGCGTCGACAACGGAGTCATCCAGTCTCTTCTGATAGCTCAGGAAAGCTGGATGGTGTCCGCATCTCAGCCTGGCCAGGTGGACTCTGTCCTCGCGAGAAAGGGAGGATTCGGAAGGATGGATTTCGGGAGGTCGTGCATGCAGCTGCGTGTTGTCTGTGAGTGAGTGGATGGATCGGTGAGAGATAGGAGTATGGATGTGCTTCTGGAAGTTGGTTCGGGGTGGGCAGGGAGGGAGAGAGGACAATAATTGTGTGTGATACCGTGTGCTGGGTGATGTTTTGATATTTCTTGGTGTCTGTGGGTGTATTGCCATGTAGTTTAGTGGGTGGTCTTGGTTCGTGGAGGCTGCTGCCAGGAATTGAGTGCCTCTCATGTCCAGATGGTCTTTGACTTTGAGGATTTTGGTTTCTTGATGTAGGTGATCTGTGGGTGCAGTAGCTGTGCAGCCTGTAATGATCTTCAGGGCTTTGTTTTGAATAGTCTGTAAGGTCTTATGATGTGTTTCAGCTAGGTTAGAAGCCCAGGCTGGGCTTGCGTATTCCATCACTGATCTTATGTATTGTTTATATACTGTGGTGGTAGTTTCTTTGTTGTGTCCAAATTTTGTGTGAGCAAGTGACCTGAGGGCGTTAAGTCTGAGTGTCAGTTTCTTTTTAATGTTTGTGGTGTGCTGTTTGAATGTCATATGAGTATCATATGTTACTCCTAGGATTTTGGGTGTGTGTGTATGTGTTAGGGGTGTGTTGTTTATGGTGAGTTGAGGGATGTATTCGTGTTCTCCTGTCCAACTTGTGAGCAGGGTTGCGGTGGATTTGGCTGGGGCTAGATTAAGTCTGTTTGTAGTGCACCAGCCATGTAGTGTGTTGAGATAGGGTTGAAGGAGATCTGTTGCTCTTTTTGGGTCATGGTGTGTGCATGTGAGTGTTATGTCATCTGCATAGGAGGCTAAGTTTATTTGGGGCGTATTGGGTGTAGTTATATCGTGCATGTACAGATTGAAGAGTGCGGGCGATAGGACGGATCCTTGTGCGACTCCGTTTGGAAAGTTTCTGATTTTAGATGACTGACCGGCAAAAGATACGTGTGCACATCTGCCTGCTAGGAAGTTGGCCAGCCACCTTTTTGTGTTGTTGTGCATGTTTGTGTTGTAGATTTTGTTTGTTAGGTTGTGGCGGGGGATGGCATCGAAGGCTTTACTAATGTCGAGTGTGGCTAATAGTGATCTGTGTGGTGGTCTAGCTGAGTTGATGCCGTCGAAAGCTCTTTGTGTAAGGTCTGTGAGAAGAGTGTTTGTGGAGTGCAGTGGCCTAAAGCCATGTTGTGTTGGAGCTAGGGGTAGGTCAGGTGTAATTAGTTGTAATACTAGGCGTTCCATGACTTTGGAGGGGGAGCAAAGGAGTGTGATGGGGCGGTGCGAGGAGGGTAGCGTGAGGTCTTTGTTGGGTTTGGGGAATGTGATGATGATGCCATGCTTCCAAATGTCTGGTATTGTGTTGTGTGAATAGCTGTAGTTTGATATGTTAGTGAGTGCTTGTATGCCTTGTGGTCCCAGGTGTCTGAGGTGTATGTTGCTTATGTTGTCTAGGCCACAGGCGGGTGAGTGCTTGAGATTGTTGATGATATGCTTTGTCTGGTGATTGGTGAAGGGTGTATAGTCAGGGTCTATGGGGAATTGTCTCTTACGTCGGATGACACGTCGGTCGTCTTTGTGAGGTTTTAGGTGGCTGACATGTGAGAAGTGATTGATGAGAGTGTTTGGTTGTTGTTTACATGAAGGAGTAGAGTCTGTTGTTGTGATTGCAGCATGGTTTGTTTTGTGATCAAGTGTTTGTAGGAAGTTATTCCAATTTAGTTTTTGTTGTTCTTGTATTTTGTTGTTAGTTTGGGTGTTGAGTGCTTGAATTTGTTGTGTGATGTCTTGTGTGTGGGGTGCTGGGGAGTGTTTCAGTATGTCGCGTTGTCTGATGAGGTTTTGAATTTCTGGTGTGAAGTTGGGGTTGTGTCATTTTCTGTTACCTCTTGGAATGTGTTTCTTGTCAGCGTTTTGGATAGTTTTATTGAGTATGTGTACAGCATTGTTGATGTTAGTGATGGGTGTACTGTTTAGACTTGTGAAGTGTTGTTCTGTCTCATTTGTGAATGCTTCCCAGTTAGCTCTTTTATAATTGGTGTATGTGTGTTTGTGGCTAGCTGGGGTGGGTCTGGTTTTGGTGGTGATAATGATCGGGAGGTGGTCAGAGCCTAAGGTTCTGACCACCCTCCAGGATGTTGTGGGGGCGAGTTCTGGGGAGCAAAAGGTGATGTCTGGAGATGATGGGTTATAGAGGGCTTGGTGAGGAATATGGGTATGTTGATGGATGTCGTTAAGGATGATGAGGTTATCGGTTTGGTCAGAAGGGTTAAAGGAGACTACTGCGGCGTTTTCGTATGCATCGGTTTTGACTGCCTACTTTCTTAAATCATACCATGGTCACCAGTTATTTTCCCCTTGCTAGCATTATATATGATGATGACAGTAAGTCCTGGAGTGGGTGAAGGGAAAAAAAGTCATATAAGAAGCGAGCACAAAGAGCGTGCGAACCGCGGGCGTGGCAGTAGGCTTCTTGAAAGATACCTAATTAAGATCCCTACTGCCAACATAAATTAAAATTTAAAACTTGCAAACAAAGTCAAACCAAAACTGGGACAAAGACAATATAAAGTCAAAACAACATATCAAAATCGCTATGTGGAAACAACGCTTACTAAAATATAATTTATGAAATGAGAGAACACAATCCACCACATAGGGTGTACATCACTACATGCGCAAGTTAATCTGATTAATGCTGATTTATAAAACACATATGTGACCAAAACTTGATATTGACCCAGAGTTTGGGCTGAATATAAAAGGGGTAAATATTGCATTTAGGACTGACAGGGACATCTGCAACAATTTTTTGTGTGTTTTTCTCCTTTAAATACAGTGTTTTCTTATAGTACTGAGTAGCTGAAATGAGTACCGGGTATATGCTCATTACACCCCCTACAGTTAATTAGGGTTGCCATGGGATACAGGATGGGTTGAAAGGGGGGGAGGAGGGGATGGCAAAGGCCGCCTCACCCCCCTGTGACTTATTGAAATCAGCATCATGTTGACAGTATGGGGCCTAATTAACCCTATCAGTGTGGGCATATTCCCGCTACAATAGGGTTCATTCAGACACTCCTGATTGCTTAACCCGGGAGCTGCGGGGAGACTCATAAGAGTTCCCCCGGCGCACTGCGGGGAGACTCTTATGAGTGAGTGAAAAAAAAAAATCAACTTTTGACATCGAAATTTTTATTTTTTTTTTATTTTTTTATTTTATTTTTTTTTTTTGGCCCCTGGGCCATGCAAAATCTCAGTCCTCTACCTCCCCTCCTTCCCCACTTTCCTCCTCTCCTTCAGTTATCACCTATTTTCCCTGTTATTCCCTTATTCTGAGGTATATTTTCGTGCTAACATTAGCGAGTTGCAAGCAGGGTGTTGTCATCACTGATGGCAAGCGAGTGCAAGAGAGAGAGAGAGAGTATCGATCGACTGTGTCTCAGTGGCCTTGGGGGAAATTGGCGGGAAAGCAGATTGCCTCACCCATACATTATACAACTCGCGGGCTATATCTCCGATTTTGACCATCCAAACGCTGTTTTCACTCGTTTTATTATTGTTTCAGGTTAATACCTTTATAATCAACCCATAATAGGCGCATATGGATAAGTATTAATGCTATTAATGGCACAATGAATATTTTAGTGACGGAAACACCTCAAATACGTCAGCACAGGGGGACGTTTCCAATTACCCCCATGCGCACTTCAGAGGTTAAGAAAGTGCCTGAATGAAATTAAATGTTTGCAGCAAAAAAACTAGAAGAGCTTTCAAATGACACCAGAACAAGCTCTGTAGCTCACGGGGTTCACCCTCAGCGTTACTACAGACATCGGCAATATTCACTAATAATTCACTTTTCCAGTATTTTTTTAATTTTGTCTGAATTTGTCATCCACTTTATCAATACCAACTACCAATACCAGTAGGGGTCTAGTTAACTGGTTAGGTTAATGATAAAATATGGTTTTGAGGGGTATATCTTAACATTTTTGGAACTTGCATTATGGGTAATTATAAAGAGTGAGAGCTGAGCAATCTCTGCCATACCCATAGCTTACTCTGGCTGTTCCTTTAACTTATATATTTTCTAGATCTCAAGTGACGGCGTCTCTTCCGTGGATTGACCTCCCAATCTACCAAGATTGGAAGCCAAAGCGTCACATTTTTCCTTTGCCCCTCAACTTTCTCTTCATAATTGCTGAGGGGCACAGGGCCCTGGGTGGGGCTTTGGTTTCCCGGGCGTTTCCGCGCCCTCCTCAGTTCCCCGCCATGGAGTGGCTTCAGTCACCCAGGCTTTATTGTGGTCGGCAGGGAGGGTACTGTGGGGGCGCTCAGTTGTGGCCTTGGCCTTGCTCGGGGCCTTGGGGCTGTTCGGCCAGGCAGCTTGGGGAACGACAACAACAAAAAAAATTTTTTTTTTTTTGTAAAACTTGAAGACCCCGGACAGCATTTTTAGCATTTATTTTTCATTTTGGGATGGATGTAGTTTCCGGGCGTACGGTCGCCATGTTTACATAGGGCAATCGCTGCGGTTAACTTCGTGTCTATTTTCATGAAGATTTTTTCAGTTATTTGCCCCCGGCTGGCAATATATATGATGATGACAATATGTCATGGGGTGGGGTGGGGGGGGGGGGGTGGGGGGGGGGTAACGGATGTAGTTTCCGGGCGTACGGTCGTCATGTTTACATAGGGCAATCGCCGCGGTTAACTTCGAGTCTATTTTGACGGCGATTTTTTTGGGTTATTTGCCCCCTGCTGGCAATATATGATGACAATATGTGATGACAATATGTGAACATATTATTGTATCCAAAGGCAGTCAAAATAGACGGAAACATAATGGCAAGCGTCCGCCACCGCTCCGCGTAGTGTAAACAAGGGGTGTAAAAGTAATGAAGTACATTTACTCAAGTACAGCACTTAAGTATATTTATTCAGTATCTACTTTTTAAAAAGTAGATTTTTTGTCCAGTACTTTTACTCTAACTTGAGTAGTATTACTTGTACTTTTACTCCACTACATATCATTTACTTCTTTTAATTTTGTAGAGTACAACTTCAGCAAATTTCCTAAATATTCTTCCCAATAGATTTGAAATTCCAGGTAGCATTTCCCATGGACATTCCCCTGAATGTAGGTGTGACATTCCTTAGATAGTTCAAAGGTCACCACTATATTTATATGGTGCTGAGAGCCCTCCCCTCTCCCCCACACATCCTAATGACTCTCCCTTTGTACCACCTGAACCCAAAGGATTAACACCTTACACTTTCCATCCATGACTCAGCATGATAATTTTTATATTTATCTAAATTTATTTGAACAGTAATACATTTTTGAATTTCATGTAACGAAGCTAACCAGAATTGTTAAACTAGCATTAGCAATTTAGAATAATCCTTCAAAGAATAAATGTTTTGTCCGTTGTTGATAAAATTAAGATTATATAAATATATGATAATATAAATTATGCTATTCCGTAAAAAAAATGATTGCAAACTATGGCTTTGAAATAACCACTCCTCACGATCTGAAGAAATAGGGTTGAAATTATATAACGAACACATGAGCAAACCATCGAGAGTAAAACTAAATTTAGGGAAATCCCCAAGTATAAACATATGCCTGTACAAAGTCCCTCGTACAGAGCTACCTGCATAGTGTCATACTGTAATATTATTTATTATGTTATTTACTAACTACAATACTGTATAATCTAACTTGCCATATTTTCATTTCCCAAACCTTATACCTAATCTCACTTGTTTAATCCAGCATAATCATAATTAACCCTGTTTAATATCTATTCTGTTATTGTCTTGAACTAATTGAACCTAAACTCAGTTGCAGCTTTTACCGAGTTGAATATATTCTAAGGAGATATTATCCCAAATCAAAGCACTTTCTCGATGTCATATAATCAGAATCTCTTCAATAAGATATGCATAATGAATATGTTTTTTTTTTCTTCTGTGCTTGGTTCTATTTTTTCTTCAGAATTATAAATAGCACTGGTTATAAATAGCACTGATTATATCGACTCGTCAGTATATATTGCAAGTTTTACATTATAAGAAGTGTGTGATTGTAAGATAACAAGAGGGGGAACACAAAGTCAAGGTTCCTGTAATAGTTAACTATTAGTTTTCGTTCATGTTGACACACACACACACAGATATATATTAGAGATGGACCGAATATAGGTTTCGTATTCGTATGTGCGAATATTCGCTATGTTTTTCAATATTCGTATTCGTATTCGCATTTCCATTCATAGCTATTTGCAAACATGCTAATACTTTCACGAAACCAATAGAATATATATACAAAAATGTAAAATATAAAATATAAAATATTAAAGTTAACACAAACGAATAAATAACAGTGTAGATGTGCGTTGGGGCCGCTAAACTGGAATGAAGTGTACCGTATATACCGGCGTATAAGACAACATTTCTAAGCCTTAACCCTTCCTACCCGGGCAGCCTTTCTTAAGGACGGAGGCTGTATCCGGGCGATCTGGCTGAAAACACAACAAAAGTAAACTAAGGCTATCTCGCTTAATATACTACCTACATTAATCAAACATATGTCAAAATGGGCGCCTTACCTTTCCGCGTAGAATGGCGTTGAGTAGAGCTTTCTAGCTCAAGTAGTTCAGGTGTTATGGTGATGGAAGTGGAGGTAACTTTTGCCGCGTATTTACCTCGCCGCGTCCGAACGCTGAACCGCGGCTCAGGCTACGACAAACGTTTTGACTCGTCGCTCTACCTTGAATTATGGCGGGAAGCGATTTTTTAGTGTTTTATTGTTTATTATGCCATATATTATTGTTATTATGATATTTTCACTCAATAAATATATTTTTCTGAAGTAATTTGTGTCTCTGTCACTTATACTTAGTTTTATTGTTATTATTATAGTAGTTATGATTATTTATACTGGACTATGGTAATTGATAGTGTCATTTTCACTTCTTTATTGTTAGGAATATATATTTTAGTGTCACTTTCACTTGTTCATATTGTTCTGAAGGCACTTATTATTACTTATGTGTCTCTTTCACTTAGACTTAGTTTTATAGTCAATATTATAGTAGTTATGATTATTTATACTGGACTATGGTAATTGATAGTGTAATTTTCACTTCTTTATTGTTAGGAATATATATTTTAGTGTCACTTTCACTTGTTCATATTGTTCTGAAGGCACTTATTATTACTTATGTGTGTCTCTTTCACTTAGACTTAGTTTTATAGTCATTATTATAGTAGTTATGATTATTTATACTGGACTATGGTAATTGATAGTGTAATTTTCACTTCTTTATTGTTAGGAATATATATTTTAGTGTCACTTTCATCATCATCATCATCAATCATCAAATCATCATCATCAAATCTGACGCCTCGCTTCCAGAGGAAGCACCCCCAAAAGGGATGGCCATGGCAGAAACTGCCTCCAGGTTCCCAGACATGCCCCGACTGACCCACTCCACAGTGACATTTCCACTAAGTGGATTATAACCATGAACACTGAAGGAGCAGACTCAGAGCAGTCCCTCACCCGGATGGCAGTTCCACCACTGTTTTGCTATTTTATTTACCCCAGTGGGGCCCTGGCTGGAAGCATACCAAGCACAGGAATTTTCTGGAAATAGGAACCAGTGGTCCACTGCTCCAGAGGCTGATTGCACCACCAAAGTGGCGGGCGGTGGGGTCGCCGCATCCCTACGCCAGAGAGAGAAAGGCCAACTTGTGCCAGTGGGCTGTGAGAGTAAGACACTAGGGAAACATGGGGCACACCATTATGGCCCCACTGCCTTCACCACTCTCAAGAAAAAAGTTAGAAATAAGAATTATGATAAAGGTATAGTCAGAAAACGGCTATGGGAAGTAGAGGACACCAACCCTCACTCTGATAGATCCAGCCCAGTGACAAGTGTCACTTTCACTTGTTCATATTGTTCTGAAGGCACTTATTATTACTTATGTGTCTCTTTCACTTATACTTAGTTATATTATTATTATTATTATTGAGTGTCACTATCACTGTCACTTACACTTCAATAGTTTGCCAGAGTGTGGAAATCATTGAAGCAGGTGCCAGCACACAGTCCCACCTGACACTCGAGGCATTGCCAAGTGGTTTTTTGTGGGTTTGCTTGGTCGTCGAGTTGTGCGGGTGCACACATAGCACCTCTTCTGCATCCTAATTCGGCTGTTAGGACCCTGGAAAGGAAGGGCGACGAGCTGGTGCTTTCTGAAGAAGTCGGCACACCCTATTCTGTCCATCATGCCTGGTCCTTGTAGTGGCCTCCCTGGTGTACCCGCATGTTTTACCAGGAGCTCATGTATCAGCTGCTTTTGGAAGGTCCGCAGGCTCTTGTACTTGATGACTGGACACCTCAAACGGTAGATGTTGTACGCGTTGAGGACAGACATATCTACTGTATGCAGGACAAACTTCTTGTACCACCTGCAAGATGCTCGCAGGCAGTCTATGAAGCCGATCTGCATGTCGGACTTGTCGACGAGGCGCATGTTCAGGTTATAGTCCAGAACAGCAGCTGGTTTTGTGATAGGGTTCTTCGTTTTTCGGTCCACCTTCCCTGTGGGGACCATCTCTGCTTTGTGGCATGTGGTGAGGAGGTTGACCTTGCGCTGGTCATGCCAGTGGATGGAGAGGATGGGGCCACTCTTCTTATGGAAGATGTCCGTCTTCTTAGTTTTGGTTGGGTAGGCTGGCATGCCCTTCCTCTTCCCCTTCACTGTGCCGACAGTTCCGGTCTTGCGGTCATGGAGGTACTTGGCGAGGATAGGCGACGTGTAATAATTGTCGGTATAGAGGACGTGGTTGTCATGGAAGTACCTCTCCATCATCCTCTTTACCACAGTGCCGCCAAAACCAATGAGGGGGTCAATCTCCACCTCACCACCCTTGCCGCTGTAGACTATAAAGTCGAGCACATATCCCGTCTTGCAGTCGCAGAGGACGAAGAGCTTGATGCCGAAGCGGTGTCTCTTTGACGGGATATACTGTCGGAAGTGCAGCCTACCACGGAACAGGACCAGAGACTCGTCGATGCACAGCTTCTGTGCAGGTAGGTGGAAAACCGATGACGTATCATGTCATACAGTTGCCTGATCTTCCAGAGTGTGTCGGGCTCGTGGACATGCATGTTATTTGTCAGGTGGAAATATGAGAGGATGTCGAAGTACCTATCCCTTGACATGAATTTGCCAAATGCTGGAGTCGTTGTGAGGTCGCCAGTTATCCAGTAGTCGGCCAGAACGTGCTTCTTTATGTGTGTCATCAGCATTGTGAGTGCCAAGAACACATATAATTCTGCCACAGTGAGAGCTCTCCATGCCACCATCTTGGCACTTGTCTTCCTGCCAAGAAAGTTTGAACAGATAGCCTGGTGGTGATTTGTCTCTTTGACAAGGTATTCCATGACTTCATTGTCGTAGAAGCCACAGAAAAGTTCACTGGGGGTGGCATTTGGGCCACAGGGATATGCTGGTGACACCCCAGAACCCTGTTGTACCTCGTCAAAGGCAGGAAAATCTGGCACAAAATCCGCCCCATCTGACCACATAAACATTTCAGCAGCTCGAGGACGAGGACGTGGAGCTGCAGCAGGCACACGCCCTGGACGCCCTGGCACACGCCCTTGGCCACGCGGATGCCCAGGCGGACGCCCTGCACGCCCACGCCCAGGCCCAGGGGCAGCGGCGTCGGCAGGCTGACCACGTCCACGACCTCGAGGTCCTTTGACTCTTCTTGTCGGGACTTCCTCTTCCTCTCCGTTTTCCTCTTCCTCAGGCGACGTCAGGTCATCTGGGGCAATGTTGGGGTCGTCAGCAGCCTCTTCAGGAGACAACTCTGGTGAAGAATAGACCGGGCGTCGGCGGCGTGGGGCTGCGGGAGGTTGAGCAATGGGAGCCTCGGCCACGGGAGTTGGGCTCCTTTTGCGGCTAGCCGTGGACTTTTCCGCAGGAAATAATGACCTACGATGCGGGGCCTGTGGTGGCACACTGTGGGAGGCCAATGACGCACTTGTAGAGGCCCTTTGGTCATCCTGAGGGACAGATGAAGCCGAGGGCTGTGGGTGGCCCTCCCGGCATCCCGGGTCAAGGCGTCGGGACAAAGGATTGCGGGTGGTTGCTAGGCCTGGGTCGGCGTCACTCTCACTATCTACACCTTCCCTCACTTTTTCTGCCTCCCTGCGTGCTTTCTTGGCTGCACTTTTCACTAAAGACTGTTTATAGAAGTATTTACCCACTTTCAAGGGCGTACGGGCAGGCAAAGGGGAAGGTCCTGGCGTAGGGCTAGGGCTAGGCCTAGGCCTACCCTGACCTACGAAACTAGGCGAAGGGGTTGGCTCTAGCACACTTGGTACTTCAATAGCACCTTCCTCCACCACTTCCACATCAGGATCATCACTACTATCACCCCCCTCAAATAAATCAACATTGTCATCAGCACCAAATCCCACAAAATCGTCAATTTCGCTCCCACTTCTACTCTGAATATAGAGGTTTTTGTCCACAGAGCTTTCACCACTGCTCAAATCCGGGTTGAAAAGTTCACGTTGTATTGCACTCTCACTTAGCAAACGTTTCACTTTCCTTAGTTTCTTTTTCTTCTCGGTTGGCAGAGGCGTAGATGTTGCAAGCGGGGTAGCACTGGGACGCGCGGGAGATTGCACAGTATCGGACACGTCGGAATTCATTTTTTTGCTGTAGCTCTCAATGGCGGCAACGTAGGAACTGATAAGCGTGGTAGTTGAGGCTTGGTGGCGCTACGATCGCCCCCGCAAAGTAAAATTTGCCCGTGCGAAATTCAAAGCACGCTTTCAAGCAAATGCCTTAGGTAAGGCATACCGGGTAGCGGCCCTTCAGCCGCGCTGTCCTTACCTAAGGTAGCCCGGGTAGGAAGGGTTAAATAAATCCTCCAAAAACATGGGTGGTTTTATACGACGAATATACAGTACTTTCAATGCAAGTGAATTTGGAGCGCCGAGATTCATCAGCTGATTTTCTGTGTGACCTAAATCGTCGAAATCATCGATATACGATAATGTAATCATAAGTACTATATATCTCTTATATATTTACCTTAATTCTTTATAATATTTAATTTTTAACTTATATAAAACGAGTTATAAGTTCAAATGAAAAATCAGTGTACCGGTACCATTTCCGAAACACGTGTGTTATTGTTGTTGTTGTTGTTCCCCAAGCTGCCTGGCCGAACAGCCCCAAGGCCCCGAGCAAGGCCAAGGCCATAACCGAGCACCCCCACAGAACCCTCCCTGTCGACCACAATAAAGCCTGGGTGACCGAAGCCACTCTGTGGCGGGGAGCTGAGGAGGGTGCGGAAACGCCCGGGACACCAAAGCCCCACCCAGGGCCCTGTGCCCCTCAGCATTTATGAAGAAAAAGTTGAGGGGCAAAGGAAAAATGTGACGCTTTGGCTTCCAATCTTGGTAGATTGGGAGGTCAATCCACGGAAGAGACGCCGTCATTTGAGATCTAGAAAATATATAAGTAAAAGGAACAGTCAGAGTAAGCTATGGGTATGGCAGAGATCGCTCACTTCTCACTCTGATAGACCACCCCATTGTTGTGTCAGTTTGTGTGTGTGCGTTCTTGTTCTTGTGTGGTTATGTCGGCCGTATCAGTAGGGAGTCTAAACCCTGAGTTATTTCTGTTTGCAATAAAATTTTATTATAATTATACTCTATGGAATTGAATTAAATTTTACCAAATAATATTTATAATAGTAAAAGCCAAAGAAAAATCCATTGAACTGTAACTGTATACCCTGGAGCGTCTTATACGCCGGTATTACTATATACGGTAAGCTTTGCAATAATACATTTTCTCGGAAAGGAAAATTCACATCGGGGTGGAGAAATCATCTTAGCAACAAGCACCCAGAACTCTTACAATTTATTCATACAGTTCATTTATGATATTGAAGAAATTACACATTCACATCGTCATTAGCTTCCGGTAATTAATTTCATAGTTATTTAACCTCTCGGCTGCGCATGGGGGGCATGAGACACCACACGCCTGTGCGCACGTATTTGAGCTGTTCCCATCACTAACATCGCTATTTTACCATAACTATCGTTAATACTTATTCATATGCGCCTATTTTACCATTAATATGAAGATATTAACCAGTTACAACAATAAAACAAGTGGAAACAGTGTTTGGCTGGTCAAAATTGCGAAATGAAAGCGAGTGTGTGTGAGTGAGTGTGAGCCAACCTTCCACTCACGAAGCTTTGAGAGACACTGGAGGTACAGTTGGTCAAAGTTCCAGCTGACCCACCCTCGCTCTGGGGCTCGCAGAATTAGCTGGCAATACTGGTGTAGTGGTGCAGGGATACCACTTGCCATTAATGTGTTACCTGTGTCTGTCCTGTATATTACTGCAAATTAGACTATGTAATGGTCACTTTGTGAAGACTAAATGCTCCTTCATTAAGCAGCCACCAATAAAACAGAAATATGTATTCTTATAAAATCGAGTAAAGTATGTTGTGGCAGCCAGCAGGTTTTATATGCGTTGCCAATCAGTGGATATAATAACTCTAATATTTAAGCAAATCTACGAACTTTGGGTGAATGTTCGGGATCATACATAGCGATGTATGCATTTTTATTTGAGATAGGCTTACTTTCCCTTGTTTAGTATATGTTCGAACAATGATACAGCCAAAATCAGATCTACCAATCCCAATCTTTGTAAGACACACCACCTTCCTACACCAGTATTGCCAGATAATTCTGAGAGCCCCAGAGCGAGGGTGGGTCAGCTGGAACTTTGACCAACTGTACCTCTCAATTCTCTTCCTGACTTCTCCCCTAATTCCCACACTTGGTAACACTGATGACAACGCCCTGCTAGCAACTCGCTAATGTTAGCACGAAAATAGACCACAGAATATGGGAATAACAGGGAAAATAGGTGATAATTGAAGGAGGAGGGGGGGGGGGGGAAAGTGGGGATGTGGAGGAGTGATATTTGGCATGGCCCAGGGGCAACAAATAAAAAAAAAAAAAAAAAGGGGGGGGGTTCAAGTTTTTTGGGGGAGTTTTAAATGGATTTTTTTAGGCCCAGGATCTTAAGAGTCTTCCCGCAGTCGCCCGGGGAAACTCTTAAGAGTCTTCCGGCACCTCCTGGGTTAATTAACGTTTGTTGGTGATATAAACAGATTTACCAGTTCTTAACCTAAGAAGTGCGCATGGGGGTAATTAGACACCTCTCCCTGTGCTGACGTATTTGAGCTGTTTCCATCACTAAAATATTCATTTTACCATAAATAGCATTAATACTTATCCTAACGCGCCTATTATGGGTTGATTATAAAGGTATTAACCTGTTACAACAATAAAACGAGTGAAAACAGCGTTTGGATGGTCAAAATCGGAGATACAGGCCGGGAGTTGCATAATGTATGGGTGAGGCAACCTGCTTTCCCGCCAATTTCCCCCAAGACCACTGAGACACTGTCGATCGATACTCTCTCTCGCTCTCTTGCACTCGCTTGCTAACAGTGATGTCAATGCCCTGCTACCAACTTGCTAATGTTAGCACGAAAATATACCTCAGAATAAGGGAATAACAGGGAAAATAGGTGATAACTGAAGGAGGGGAGGTAGAGGAGTGATATTTTGCATGGCCCAGGGGGCAAATTTTGTTTGTTTTTGTTTTTTTTCGATATTTAAAGTTGATTTTTTTTTTCTCTGGCTCTTAAGAGTCTTCCCTCAGTCCGCCGGGGGAACTCTTAAGTCTTCCCGCAGTTCCCGGGTTAAAGGATTAAAATTTCATCCTTCAAGAAAGATTGAAATATTCGCTATTCGCTATTCGTATTCGAATTGGCGAATATTACCAACAAAAATTTGCATTCGTATTTGTATTCGTAAATAGTGAACATTGATATTCGTTCCACCACTATTAACCCTTCCTGTCCGGTTGTCATTTTAAAATGACACCACGAAATAAGGGCAGGTGCCCGGGTGTCCTTTCAGGACTTTTAAGCTTGAAAGCCTATTCAGCTTGGTCTGAATGCCGTGCGTCCGACGCATGTAAACAAAGCCGATCGTTGCGTCACCGCACCTCCGAAAACAAAAAGGAGAAGACTCGTTTGTTATTGTATGTCTGTATGTCGTTGTTTCAATAGTGAGAAGATCGTCGTATTGCTAACATCGCCTGAAAATGCTCTCCACTGAAATCGTCATCACAACTGAACCAGTTGACTTAGAGAGCTCTACTCAATGCCAGTCTACAGATTGGAAACCGCACTAAATTTCTAGCAGTTAAAATTAACTAAAATACGGTAGCCTAGGCCTAGACGTTTTTCGGCCAGATCGCCCGGGTAGCCCACCCTGTCCTTTGGAGATACAGCCCGGGCCAGGAGGGTTAAGGTGGCAAAAATCTGTGTGTGATAACCCGAGTTCGAATCCTGGCGGATCATATATACTTTAATTAATTTCATTGGGAGTGTTTGGTGTTGTGGTGAAATTAATAAAATATAGATTATTAGTAGATTCAGGGATATTTTGTCGCGAGGCCGGTCTATATGATCTGTGCCCCATGAATATTCTTTCCTCTCACTTAAACATTAGGCTACCATAGCGCGGTTGGGAGTATGAACATAATAGATTAATATCCAGTATTCGAGAATGGATAATAAGTCGTAGGCGTGTGCATAAACCTTTAACCGTCCTGGTGGTGTAATGGCAAAAATCTGTGTGATAACCCGGGTTCGAATCCTGGCGGATCATATATACTTTAATTAATTTCATTGGGAGTGTTTGGTGTTGTGGTGAAATGAATAAAATATAGAATATATATATATATATATATATATTAACCTAAGAAGTGCGCATGGGGGGTATGAGACACCACACTCCTGTGCTGACGTATTTGAGCTGTTCCCATCACTAACATAGTTATTTTACCATAAATAGCATTAATACTTATCCATATGCACCTATTATAGGTGCAGGAACAGATGGAGTGTGTGGGGAAATGTTGAGGTATCGAGTTCTTTGACCTGAATGTTGGTTTGAAACAGGGGTGTGTGATGTCCCCGTGGTTGTTTACTGTATATATGGATGGAGTCATGAAAGAAATACTATCAAGAGCAGTGGATGTTGGTGTAACGCTGAAAAGGGAGGGAATTGAGTGGAAGCTACCTATACTGCTGTTTGCGGATGATACAGTTCTGATGAGTGATAATGAATGGGAGTTGCAGGGTCTGGTAAATGAGTTTGGAACAGTGTGCGAAAAATGGAATTTGAAGGTAAATACGGGGAAGAGCAAGGTTATGGTCTTCGAAAGGGGTGAAGTCACAGAGTGTGAGTTGAAGCTGAACGGTCAGGCTATGGAGATCGTCAACTCTTTTAAGTATCTGGGCAGTGTGTTGAGTAAAGATGGGACTATGGATGAAGAAGTGCGGGAGAGGGTACAACAGGGGAAGAGGGTTGTAGGAACGCTAAAAACAGTAACAAGAAATAGGGTGGTCAGTATGGAAGTGAAGAAGTCCTTGCATGACAGTGTGGTAATCCCGACACTGACTTACGGAAGCGAAGCATGGACGTTGGTTGAGAGACTCAGACCAAGAGTGAGAGCAGTGGATATGAATTACTTAAGGAGTGCGTGCAGAGTTACATGGAGGGATAGACAGATTAATGAGGAAGTAAGGAGGAGGTGTGGTGTGGAGGTAGATGTGCTGGAAAGTGTGAAAAGGAACAACTTGAGATGGTTCGGCCATATGGAACGTATGGAAAGCGAGAGAATGACTAAGAGGGTGTACGAGAGCGAGGTGGAGGGACAGCGAGGGAGAGGTAGACCGAATATGAGGTGGAAGGATGGAGTGAGGAAGTACATGAACGAGGGCGGTGCTGGTTGGGGGGAGGGGCGTCGACTGACTGGGGACAGAGGTGCATGGGGGCGGTTCATTCGTGGCCACCCCTTCAGGGATCACGGCGTCAGGCAATAGATAGATAGATAGACCTATTATAGGTTGTTGTTGTTGTTGTTGTTGTTCCCTAAGCTGCCTGGCCGAACAGCCCCGAGTCCCTGAGGAAGGCCATGGCCACGATCGGGCTTTCCCACAGAGCTCTCATTGAGTGTAGATTGTGTTGTTGGCGTAAGTGGTTGTGTGAAATGCAGTCTTCTATGATGTGTTTAATGGTATGGGGTGCTGTGTTACATCCCGGGCAGGCGTTGACAACGGAGTCATCCAGTCTCTTCTGATAGCTCAGGAGAGCTGGATGGTGTCCGCATCTCAGCCTGGCCAGGTGGACTCTGTCCTCGCGAGGAAGGGAGGATTCGGAAGGATGGATTTCGGGAGGTCGTGCATGCAGCTGCGTGTTGTCTGTGAGTGAGTGGATGGATCGGTGAGAGATATGAGTATGGATGTGCTTCTGGAAGTTGGTTCGGGGTGGGCAGGGAGGGAAAGAGGACAATAATTGTGTGTGATACCGTGTGCTGGGTGTTGTTTTGATATTTCTTGGTGTCTGTGGGGGGTGTTGCCATGTAGTTTAGTGGGTGGTCTTGGTTCGTGGAGGCTGCTGCCAGGAATTGAGTGCCTCTCATGTCCAGATGGTCTTTGACTTTGAGGATTTTGGTTTCTTGATGTAGGTGATCTGTGGGTGCAGTAGCTGTGCAGCCTGTAATGATCTTCAGGGCTTTGTTTTGAATAGTCTGTAAGGTTATAGGTTGATTATAAAGGTATTAACCTGTTACAACAATAAAACAAGTGGAAACAGTGTTTGGATGGTCAAAATCGGCGATACAGGCCGGGAGTTACATAATGTATGGCTGAGGCAACCTCCCTTCCCTCCTCCTGTCTGGAGAGACACTGTTACGCAATAGTCTCTCTCTCGCTCTTTCCCACGCTTGGTAACAGTGATGACAACGCCCTGCTACCAACTCGCTAATGTTAGCACAAAAAGAGACCACAGAATAAGGGAATAACAGGGAAAATAGGTGATAACTGAAGGAGGGGAGGAAAGTGGGGAAGGAGGGGAGGTGGAGGAGTGATATTTGGCATGGCCCAGGGGCAAAAAAAAAAAAAAATAATTTTTTTTGGGGTGTTTTAAATGGATTTTTTTTCCCCCTTACTCTTAAAGAGTCTTCCCGCAGTCCGCCGGGGGAACTCTTAAGAGTCTCCCGGCAGTTCCCGGGTTAATAGATTAGGATATTACTTTTTACTTTTGGTACTTAAGTAATTCATTCGGTAGATACTTTTTTACTTTAACTTAAGTACATTTCTAGTTGGGAACTTTTACTTTTACTTCAGTAACTTTTTCAGTACATACTTTTACTTGGACTTAACCCGGGAGCTGCGGGGAGACTCTTAAGAGTTCCCCCGGCGCACTGCGGGGAGACTCTTAAGACGGAAAAAAAAATCAACTTTTGACATCGAAAAAAAAATATTTTGTTTTTTTTTTTTTGGCCCCTGGGCCATGCAAAATCTCAGTCCTCTACCTCCCCTCCTTCCCCACTTT